>OZ012680.1:146367605-146849599 GCA_963942445.1 Argyra leucocephala
AAGGCTTTCTCAAAGTCTACAAACATGAGATTCAGCGGTGCTTTAAATTCAGTGGATTGTTCAAGAATTATTCGTAATGTGTTGATGTGATTCACACACGAATGGCCACTGCGAAAACCTGCTTGGTGTCTTTTGAGTGTAGCTTCTATTCTGCCTTTAATCCTTTCGAGTATTATTCTATTTCGAGATTGTTTGAATATTGCAATTTATTATTAAATTTGTCTTTTATAATATTAAAATTTTCTTCAACCATATTCACATTGGTCTTATCGTACAACTTTTTCGTTGAAAAATAAAATGGTAAGTTCATCATTAGTTTTAGTATTTTGTTTTGTGAAATTTGTAATTTATTTGTATGTGTTTTAGCACAAGTGGCCCAGATTGGCGCTTCATATGTTAAAATTGGGAAAAAAATAGTTTTTAGTATTATTATTTTATTTTCTAAAAATAGAAATGACCTCCGATTTATAAATGGGTATAGTATATTGATGGTCATGTTAATTTTGTCAATTGTTTTATATATGATATTGAAACGCTAACTTTTTATCTAGGTGCAAGCCTAAGTAACTTACGGTGTCCACCCACTTTATTTCGGTGTTGTTAAGAAACAGATTGGATTGTGGCAACAAGGAGGTTTTTCTCTTTTTTGTAAAAAATATAGCATTTGTTTTTTCTGAATTTAATTTTATTTTCCATTTGTAATAAATAGTCATTTAGGTTATTTCGGTACATCTGCAAATTTGATATAACGATTTGCGGGGAGGAGTTTGAAGTATATATAGCAGTATCATCTGCATAAATTGAGATAGAGCTGTTCTCTATTAAAGGAATGTCGTGAGTATAAATATTATATAACACAAGATTTAATACAGAGCCTTGTGGGACACCTGCTGCTATAGGTCTTAGTTCTGATGTAATGTTATTAATGGAAATGCAGAAATTTCTATTGCTCAGGAAGTTTTGTATGATTTTGATTAAAAATACTGGAAGACCGATTACATTCCGAAGCAGCCTCAATATCTAATACTACCATACTTTACCACTACCATACCAATTGACTTGCGTCGACTAAGGTTATTTTTTATAAAACTTTTTACTCTAAAAAGAGGATGTAATGTGCTATGTTCCGCTCTGAAGCCAAACTGAACATTAGGTAAAATGTTTTTGCGGTGAAGAAAGTGAACTATTTTATCTTTTATTACTCTTTCGAAGACTTTTGAGAATGTTTTTAATAAACTTATCGGGCGATAACTATCCGGATGATTAGGTGGTTTGTTTGGTTTTAATATTGGAATTATTTTCGCGATCTTCCAATCATCTGGGAAATGGCCAATTTCTAGGCATTTGTTGAAAATACTTACTAAGTAGTCAATTACTTTCTTAGGAAGTTTTTTAATACAAATGTTTGAGATTTTGCGTTTAATTTTGGGAGAAATTGAGCAATAAAGTTGTTTAAAATTTTTTTTTAAGATATAAAATAAATAATATGAATTTTTTAGATAATCAACTGTTTTTTCATTATTGTTGTTGTTATGTTGTTATAAAAGGCTTCAGACAAAAACAAAATTAAAATATTTGTTTTATATAATACAGTGTCCTGGAAAACTTTAACGCTATTTTGGACTAATAAACCCAAATCTTTTAGTCTACTAACAGTTTTAATGATGTTATCATATTTAAAAAGATTTTTGCATTTAATTAGACATGTCTAAAAAATTGTCTGAATGGTATTTTAATAACACACATAATACTAAAGTTAACCAATGTTAATAAACAACATTTAATTTTCCTCTCAATATTTTTTTAATACAAAATTACAAAAAAAAATGCTGCGATATTTTCGAAACTATTTCCAAAATTTATTAAAATTTTATAAAAACATTTAATTAAGTTTTTACAAATTAATTAATTTGAATTATACATAATTCAACCTACATAAATAAATTTTTACAACCCTGCTATCTTTAATATAAATTCTTTCTATTTAAATTAAAATCAAATTAAATTTAAATTAGTAATAGTTTAATATTTAAAAATTAAAAAAAAAAAAGGATAACAATATAATTTTTTTTTTTTTTTCATTTATTAAAATACCAGAATAAAATAAAAAAATATTTTTTATATAAAAACAAAATATAATAAAAAAAAAAAACAAATATACCTAGTTATCCCAGTTTTGATTGACACCATTTCAAGTACAAATATTTGTGGTAATCCACCATCATAGCCAGGTATGCATTGTATTTCAACACTTAAATCTGTTTTATTATATACAGTACAATTGTTAACAACACTTGGTAGTCCTGAATTATTAAAAATTAAAACAAAAAGTAGGAAAAAAATTTAAATTAAGAAATTATAAAATATTTTTTTATTATAATAAAAAAAAAAAAAATTCAATTTTAATTATAGGTAATGTTGTGTGTTTTTTTAAAATTTTTAAATAATTTTTATTAATTATACTATAACATGAAAGTTTGTATTATAAAAAATTTCAATAGACTTACCAGCTAAAACTACTTGAAACATGCAAGGTTGATGTTGTGTACCAACTTCATTAACTGCCCAACATGATAATGTTCCATAATCCTGTGAAAATAAATATATTATAGAAAACATTAAGAAATTTATAATTAAAAAAAAAAACTATTAATATCTAAATATTATGTCATTTGATTTGTATAAGTTCATTATTTTAAATTAGTATTAGAAATCTGATTAAAATTGATTTTATCTTTGATTTTATCTTTTATCACCCTATTTATAACTGGCAATTTGTAACTTCATTATAAGTAAATTAAATTATGTAACTTTAAAAATAAGTATTAAGTATTTTTAACTTCAATTAACTATTTTGTGATTAATAACTTAGAAGTTCGTTATTTTAGATTAATTTTAAAAATCTATAGAAAGTAGTTGCGTCAAGCTCATTAATAATCAAACACTTTTGTATGCAATGAAGTTGAAAAACAAAATCTCTTAAAAATTTATTGTAAAATGTATAAATTGTTTTTGATACGGGAATTAGCAATAAAAACATTTTTAAGAGGCAGTAAATGCTAGTTAGAACTATACGCAAGATAGAATTATTCTATAAAGATATTATTTTGTCACAAAAATCCAATTTGTGACCTCGGTGATAGTGGGTCCACACTATTCAATACAAATATTTAGATTATTATCTGGTCACAAAAATCCCAAAAAAATATGTGGCCTGCTGCGATATTGGGTACACAGCTCTACCTATTACAAAAATATTTATATATATATATATATATATGATATATTATCTTGTCACACAAAGCCGATTTGTGTCTGCGGTGGCCGTTACAAATATATATGTATATATATATTATATATATATATATAATATTTTCGTGAAACACCTATTAATCTATATTGAAAAGATGACCGAAAAACCAGCATTCTTTAAAATATCTAATGTATCCAATTTGCATATCCATTTGTCAATATTTCTGTACAATAACTCTGTACGAGCTAGAAAGCTCGTTTTGCCATATTATTTTTTAAATAAATAAAATAAATAAAAAATATTTTTCATATAATATAATATAACAAAAACAATAATTACCTGATCTGTAACTGGGGTATATTTTAAAATACTACGACTTCCATTTGTACTAAATCGTTCGCTACCAACATCTAATGTTTCACCAGAATTATTAAATTTCCATCGAAAGCTTCTGAAAAAGTAAAACAAAAAAAAAAAAAAATTAAAATTTACTTTCTTTCATTTATAACTAAAATTTTATATACATATATATTAATTTGTCAATGAAATCACCACAAATAGAAAAAATAAACAATATGGTAATCTTTGAATTTCCGTATACAATAAACGAAGAAAATATACTATATATTTTAACCCGATAAATTCACTAACATAATAAATTGATCTGACACCAGCAATAATTTTCATATCAACACAATAACAGTAGTAAAGATTAAGATAACAATACATGCATATCAAATTGTTTAACCTCAAATGCAAAAAAAAAATATAAACAAATACTCAACCCAATCGAATCAACCTATTTGTTACTTTGTGGACTAAAACAAAAAACTCTACAATTCAAAAATCTCATTAAAAATTATTTAACCTAAATTTTTACTATATTGTAACCTCATGCAAATTTTACTCCCTTCTACAACCCCAACATCACCTTCACAATACAACATAATATCTCATCCTAAAATCTAAGACAATTTTAGATATTCATTCTTACTTTATAAATATAAAAATAATATGTTTGTGTGTTTATGTATATAGGTAATAAAATGGTCTTTTATTCATATTTACCGTTTTAAATAAAAATCAACACTAAAAAAAAAAAAAAAAAAACAAAAACACGCAAAAATTTAAACATGAAAAATTTCAAAACACACGCGAATTAAAATTCTAACACTCGTATGCATAACATACTCAACTCATATGTGTGTTTTATTTACAAAAGTCAATCCACAAACGTAGTACTTGTCATGCACATATTATTATGTGCATGTGTGAGTGTGTTGAATAAGAAAAATTACCATTTTAATCTTGTTACATTACAATAATAACTTTCCAAAAAAAAAAAAAAAAAAATGGTTGATAGTTTTTTACAGTTAGGTTAGAATATTCCGACAGAACACCAAAAATACCGTTATAACAAACGTTATAGCAAACCTAAAGAAGTTTTAATCTATTTCAAAGTGAGTTGAACCGGTTGTTCGATTTATGCCTCCTGCATCGTCTTCGTGTGATTTTGACTTATTTAAATTTAACAAAACAAAAGAAAATTTCACCACTCACTCTCATCGTAAATAATTTGCACAGTGAAACAAAATCCATAATAGAGAACTACCGTTATTACAGTTCAAAAATGTTGTTGTTTGAAAAATTTTGAAAAATGATTAAGTTGAGAGCCCATAATTATTGTTACCTTTACTTACAACAACAACAAAACACACTACATAAATACGTAGAAAAGGTAGAAAAGAAACAAAACAATAATAAATTGTGAACAGGAGTGTTGAATATAAGAAATGTGAATAGAGTGAAATAAATAGAAACAAAAATTGAAAATACGAAAAAATAGAAAATGAAATAAGTATGAAAGAGACGCAACAAACTGTATACTATAACATTACAACATACAAAATAAAACTTGCAAAAGATCTAAACATGTATTATGTTGTAAAAAAAAACAAAAACAAAAAAAAAAGATTTATGACCAGTCAGTTATTTGGTCCTTGTTTGTATAATCGTCCTAAATATTGTGTAGTTGTATTTTTTTTTGTTCTTGTTGAAATAAGAACCACAATTCATACACCACACCAGATACCACCCCAATGCAATCGCTTTTTAACTTAAGTTTAAAAGTGAAGAAGTCAAATACGGTTTGCGTGTCTTGTTTGATATAACAACGCCGAAATAAAGAAGTGTAAAAAATATTATATATAGATTATAATAAAAATTTATTATATTTACATTAAAAATTGTTATCCATTTTTAAAAACAAAACAATTATTATTAAATTTAAAAATTAAAGTATTTTAGTATGATAAATTTGGTTTTTGAAGAAGTTAAAATGTATAGTAAAATAATGTACACTAAAATATATATATATATATATATATATATATATTATATATAAATATATATATATATTTTACTCAGCCGTAGTTGCTGTTTGTTATAGGATTGAATTAAAATTATTTACACTTGCAATCAGTTTCTGTACAATCAATTAGTTAAATTTGAATTAATTTTTAATTTTACGTTACTATAATCGATTATTTTCATTGACATTTTTTTTAACTACAAATTTTACATTTTTTATTCAAATTGCACTACTGAGCACACAACAGTCGTGTTATTTATAAAATTTATTATTTTATTTCTATTTTATTAATAATTTTATTAACAACATCCTTGGATCATTATTTTAACAAATTGAGAATGGTAAAATAATTAGTAAAAGGGTAGCTATTTCGTTCATTTAACACTACTGAGACTCATCTAACACTATAGAACTCATCTAGTGTTAGCACAGATAAGTAATTACTTGTTTTTGGTGTTATTTTTCTTATATAGGGGTTGCCAATAATGATAACATAATTTAAAATGGTTAAAATGGCAATTAAAAAAAAAAAAAACTGACTGGGTTATTATTTTTTGACATTTATTATCTCATTTCACAATTCTGTAAAATCTGTAAGGGACTACCCAGTAGATTGAAATAAATAAATAAATTTTCCAATAATGATAACACAATTTAAAATGGTTAAAATGGCAATTAAAAAAAAAAAAAAACTGACTGGGTTATTATTTTTTGACATTTATTATCTCATTTCACAATTCTGTAAAATCTGTAAGGGTAGATTGAAATAAATAAATAAATTTGTATTCAGCAGGTCATATAATTTAATCAAGTTGAAAGTAACACGGTTAAACAACATTTAGAAATTGTTGAATTATTTTTATCAACATCAATGTGCATTTCCCAGTTAACCAAATTGGTTGGAGTTCCAATTGGATTTCCAAATATTTTTTCCAAAATTGTACCACGTACAAATGGTACAGAATGGTACATATTTTCGGAAGAGCTGAATGAAAATTAATTGAAGTTCCAATGTTTTTTCTTATGAAATAGGTCACTTAAATTGTACCAATGTCGGAATTTTTATCTGAACATGTACCTTAAATGTACCTAAACAAAATTAATGACGTCATAGTTTTCTATTATTTTTCTGTAATAAATTCCTATCATTATTCCTAAAGTAATTTTAACCTTTCTTCCAACAATGTTTCCACACCTTGCACCAAGTATTATTCCTAAAAAAATTTATTTGGTTTTTCCTATAATTTGTCTTACATTTTTTCCAATACAATTTCACCCTGTTGTATCTTGTATTATTCCTGTAACATTTCATATGGATTTCCTATAATTTTTCCTATATTTTTTCCAATACTATTTCACCTTATTTTACCTTATATTATTCCTTTAATTTTTCATACGACTTTTCCCATAGTTTTTCCTACATTATTTCCAATACTATTTCATTCTGTTGGATATATTGCTGGTATAATTAATGTGAACAAATTTTTAATGTGACGTAATTGAAGATTTTTTGTAGGAAAAGAATACGGTACTTTAAAAATAAAAGTTTTTGTATGATGTCATACAGAATTTTAAAGGGTACTCGTACCACTAGTTTTCTGTATTCATAAAGAAAAATTATTGGTACTATGAGGTAAAAATTCTTTGTGGTACAAATTCTAAAATTCAGAAAATCCATATAAAACTCCTAATTTGAATCTGGAAACTTAAGTGGTACATTTGGTACTGGAACAAGTTCGAAAAAATTCCATCTAAAAATCCTTATTTTGAGGTAGGAAATTTGCATAGTACAACTTGGTACTGGTATAAAAATTCCAAGTTTGGTGAACTGGGTTGTGAATACAGAAAGAAATTTAAAAATAATTCATGGACGATGTTATTCAGTTAATCGACTCACTATTCGTCGTATTGAAAATTAATTTTCTTTACACGTTACAATTGTACCATCAGTACGACAACAAAATGCACGCAAACAAAAGAATATTGATTTGGTTCCACAATAGTTCAACAAAATGCAGATCAGTTCAGACAGCAGATCAGTTCCACAACAGTTCAACAAAATGGAAAATTTTAAGGAAAAATTTTGTGTTTTCATACTTATAAAATTCAACTGGTTCAAGAACTGAAGCCATTTAGACCACCATACACGTAGTGTATTTTCTAATTGTGCTCTTGAACAACTTGAAAAATTTTATTCACTTATGAAAGTTTATTTTTGTTTAATTCCAGAATTTGGAGTACTGAAAATCCACACGAAACTGATACAGAAACCATTACATCTAGATACAGTCATTGTCTGATGTGCAATTCATGCTGGTGGAGTGATTGGTCCATATTTCTTTGAATAAAATGTTTGAAGGGTAACAGTCACTGGAGAACGATACAGAACAATGTTAAATTATTTCGTTTCCCTCCTATTGTTGAGAATAATCTGCAGGATATGTGTTTTCAACAAAATGGTGCCATATGCCACACAGCCACCTTAACAATCGATTTATTGAAAACAAAATTTGGTGATGAAATTATCTTAAGAAATGGTCCAGAGGGCTTGTAATTAAATTTAAATTTTTATTCATTTTTGTTTCAACTATTTTTTGTTTTGTTTTTAAATGATCTGACAAAATGGAGTTTTCAAATTTTCAATTTTCATTTTGATGTATCATAACTTCCGGAGTAATCTGTACTGGCTTGGAAAATACAAATGAAAAATTAATTACAAAATTAGTTTTTTTGTGCTACATCATCATCATCATCATCATATAGCATTACAACCCCTGTTAGGTTTTATAGTCTTCTTCACAATTTTATCTCTAAAATATTTCTTTCTCTTATGATCTTCCGATTTTTTCAGTTTGGTTATACTTTAATATTGTCTTCCTAATCCATTTTTCCCCCCTCATGGGATTTGTCGACAGTATTCTAAATTGATCTCGGTTTTTTGGCATTCTATTATATGCCAGGTCAATCTTAGATTTTAGTATCGGACACCTAGAGCGGATGAACGACAATGCTCCAGCCAAGAGAATTTTCGAATCCAGACCCGAAGGTACAAGACGCCGGGGCAGATCAAAATTTTCGTTGGAGAGACTAAGTATCGGCGGATTTAAAACAATTTGGCATCTTTAACGGGAGAGAGTTCGCCCGTTACCCGGCAAAAATGGAGGACGTTGGTAAGCCAGACCCAGGACCTACATGGTCTGTTGGCCACCTAAGTAAGTCAGTAATCTTGTTTTTGGCTTTTGATGAATTTTTTTTTTATATTATTGGTGCCATTCGTCAGCTCACATAGTTCGTTTAAATCAGTTTTTGTTATGTTTTTTGATATCCTTATAATAAACCAAATGTTCTCAAAGTGTTCAAGTTATTTTTTTTTCATAATTAAAATTATAATAAACAAAATGTTATTTAATTATTTGTACAAGTATTAAAAAGATGTTTTAGGATTACAATAAAAGAAAAATAAATAAAAGTGAATAGTAACGGTCAAAGCTATAGGTTTGAAGAAAATGTACCAAAACACAAAAACAATATTTCTGTAACTACTTAATTACATTGTATTTTTCAAACTATAGTACAGAGTGATTTTATATTATTGTATATAAGTAAGAAGATTAAGAAGATTAATTCATGTGGGTCCTAAAGACAAAAAAAGTTAAAAATCCCCACGATAATCATTTGAAAAAAACCAAAAAATAATAACAATATTTTTGTAACTACTTAATTTCATTGTATTTCCCAAACTGTAGTACACATTAACCCTATATTATTGTGCATTAGTAAGAAGATTAAGAAGATTAATTCATGTGGGTCCTAAAGACAAAAAAAGTTAAAAATCCCCACGATAATCATTTGAAAAAAACCAAAAAATAATAACAATATTTTTGTAACTACTTAATTTCATTGTATTTCTCAAACTGTAGTACACATTAACCCTATATTATTGTGCATTAGTAAGAAGATTAAGAAGATTGATTCATGTGGGTCCTGAAGACAAAAAAAACTTAAAAATTCTCACCATAATAATTTGGGATAATATTCTTCTTCAAAACAACAACAATTAAACGTTGGAAAATTTTTATTATAACTTGCAACCCCCCTACAACCCTTATTCTAAAGATTATTATTTTCTTATTTCTAAAGTATTTAGATTAGATTAAGTTTGTATTGAAATCGTTTGTATTTAAATTCTATTATTATTAAATAAATAGGTATAAGATTTGTAATAGAGCGATGGACTCACATTCTAACCGGAAGAGGGCGGTAAATTTGAGCTGTGCATTTATGTGCAGTTGAAGTAATAAAATTAAATTAAATTAAACTCTTTCAAAGTACAGTTAATTTTGTTTTCAACAATGAATTTCTTTGAATGAAATTTATAATTTTTAATAATTGTTTTTGATTAAAATTATTAAATTTTACAAAAATTTAAATAATATCTTGTAGATGAGATATAGATAGATTTGATAAGGTAGATAAGATATATAAATTAAAACTGTTGAAAAATTATATTAACAATATTTTATTGAAATAAAAACAAAAATTATAATTTAAAAAAACAAAAAAAAAATTCAATGGCCCACGAGATTTTTTGTTTATTGTTGATTCATCAGTTCTTGCCGTAAGTCAATATCAAAGATATTTTTGCAAATGTTATTATGCCCCAACGATCGCAATTAAATGAAAATTTAACCAAAACAAAATTTTCATAAATATTTCTCTCATAAATTCTGAAAAGCACAGAGTATTCTCAATAGTATCAAAAATTATATATTTTTTTTTTGTATTATTGTTGAGTGTCCCACATTTTGAATGTGGAACGTATTTTTATTTAGTTCATAAAAAATATAGGTTGAATTTAATTTAAGTGGAAATTTTAAATCGATACAATTTTGTTGTTGGTTTTTTTTTTTCAACTAATACATCGAGATAAATCGTGTGGTATGATGTGTATAGAGAAAAGTCGAAGAATTAAAAAGAAAAAAAAAATTAAAACAGAAAAACAATACACATAACTGCATATGAAAATGAAAGCAGAATATTAAGAAAAGAATTCATTATGAATGAAACTCCCAAGGTAAGATGGAAAATAGAACTATCATAAATTATGTACATAAATTTGAATTTTAAGAAATTTTCAAGTTTCTTTTCGATGACTACCTGTGTGTAGCTATTTTTTGTTTTTATTTTTATTTTTTATTTTTTGATATGTATATTACCTAGAAGAGAAAAATATCAAAAAACAACAAAAAAATGAAAATTTCTTATTGAAAATGAAACGCAAATTTTAGTGTTTTTCAGTTTTTTTTTTTGTATTTTTTGTTTGCTAGTTTTTTTTTTTTTAGTTCAAGGTGAATACAAGAATTCTCATTTTCTATAAAAATTTTGTTTTAAATTTATAAAATTGTGAATCCTTTTTTTTTTATTTTCATTTTTTTCTTAAATTATTGCTGGTTATGTAATTTTTGTTTTATTTATTTTATTGCGTAAGATTTTCTTATGTGAAACTGCGTTCTTTTTTGTATATATTGTTTTGTTTTTTATAATTTAAAATTTTTTTAATTAAAAATTTTTATTTTTAATTTAAAAATATTTAATTGAATATTATAATAATAGTGGCTTCGTCGTAATTTAAGAGTGGAATTCTGTAAGGTGATAATTGATAGTGATTGTGACAAAAAGTAAAAGCGATCAGAAATGTTGCTGAAAATGTTGCTGGTATTTTGTAAGGTGATTATTTTTAAAACTAATAACATTAACTGTACGTATATATTAAAATACGAGTATATAAAAATGTACGAGTATATTAAGATCCAAGTAAAACATATAATTATTACTAAGAAACAGAAACAATTTGTTTATTTATTTACTTGTTGAACACAAACAGTTTACAAAGAGAGAAAAAAAAGCTTATTAATAGAGAATTTATACAATCCAACAGTTTAACTTAAAATTAAGAAGTACAAAATATAATACTAAAGTTTAAAATTTTAAAACCATACACAATAAATGGTTTACAAAAAGTTTAACAATAATTAAAACAAAACATAAATTATATCTTAGTTATTAAGATAATAACTAGTGGTTGCATAACCAAAGATTGAGACGAGAAATCTTTGATCTCCCCAACAACAGCAGGTCTTTCTGGACATTTGCTAAAAATGTTGAGCAAAATTTTTGCAAGTCTTCGTTTCCACCTATGATTGATAATAATAGTACTATTATATCAGATTCTGTTGGAAAGGCTAATCTCTTCGCAAAATTATTTGCAGCTAATTCCACACTCCCTCCTACAGCCCAAAATCCTTCATCAATCCCTGTTCTAAATTATTCCTTCGGAAGGATCTACTTTAGAGCAAGAGCTGTAGCAAAAGTCTTGAAGAATCTCGATATAAAAAAACTACCGGTCCTGATGGTATACCTGCAATTGTGCTGCGACACATTGCCTTCGCTATTTCTAAACCTCTGCGCAACTTATTCCATTTGTCCTTTTCTTCAGGAACAAAAGCAATCCTTCAAACTATAGGCCCATAGCTATTACTTCCATTATTTCAAAAACGATGGAAATCTTAATTAATCATAATTTTGATCGAGTTTGGCATTCTGCTCTTATAGCAAAATGCAACGCTATAGGCCTTGGTTCAACCTTTTCTAAATGGATTGAAAGTTTTCTTTTAAATCGATCTATCATAGTTTCAGTTGACGGTAGTTTTTCCGACCAACTTCAAATCAATGCTGGTGTTCCACAAGGCTCTGTCCTTTCCCCCACCCTCTCATTTTCATTAATGACCTTCTCAAATTAACTTTCAATCCAATCCATAGTTTTGCTGATGACAGCACTCTAGTGGCATCATATGATTTTCTAAAACAAACTAATGCTACAGCTTCCGCAGTCACCTCCAAAAGAACAATGATGGCCGGCGCGCTCAATCACGACCTTGCCAAAATTGTCGACTGGGGTAAAGCTAACAGAGTCGAGTTTAACACTTCAAAAACTCAAAGCTGTTTTGTTAGTAACAAGCTAACAACATTCGAACCAATTCTCCGGCTTCAAAATGAAGGTATCCAGCGACTCAAAGATCTGAACATTCTCGGAATGCGAGTGAATCAAAATATGCACTGGAATGAGCATATTTTCGATATTTTCGATATAGCGCCGCAAAATGTTTAGGATTTTTGAGCCGCTGCAAAACTTATTTTTCATCTCGAGACCTTTTAAAAATCTATAAAGCATATATACGACCCAAGCTCGAGTATAACTCACATTTATGGGCAGATGCTTTACATTTTTTGGACAAAGTTCAAAACCGCGCCATTCGTCTTATAGGCGACATAAATGTGACCTCATCCCTTATACCACTTGGTCATCGTCGTATTGTTGGAGCACTTACTCTATTTTATAGATATCTGCTTGGTGTTGGCACTTGTTCCGAGGAATTAAAATCACTTCTTCCTCCTCTTAAGCAATTCAATCGCACAACACGAGAGGCATCAAGTGCCCACCCTTTCACAGTGGAAATTCTGAGATGGTTTAAGTCCGGTTATGGAAATTCTTTTATAGTAAGAACATCTCGATTGTGGAATCGCGTCCCAATCGAAGCATTCCCAATGAGAGAAGGATTTTTTATTTATGACTTACAGAGGTTTAAGACGAATATTAACAACATTGTTCGCTCTTTCCCACAAAACTTTTCTTCTTCCATTTTCTTTCCTTTCCTCTAACTATCCTTTCTTTTTTCAAATAGTCAACGGTATTTAAAGGTTCAAAACCTAAGTTTTGGCTATAATATAAAAAAAAAAAAAAAAAAAAAGACGTTGTTTTAGTAGGTGTTTAGACATTGAAAAGTGTATGTGCCGTTTATATTTGTTTCCCATCATTAGCAGCCAATGAATTGGCTCAAACATCCCGTAGTTCGTTCAATGAAAAGAAAGAGGGAAAAAATTGGTAGATCGAAAACGGGGATTATCAATAATAACGATTTCATTTGAAATTACAGACGATGTTGTATTTCCTTTTACTAACTTCAGTAATAAAAATAACATTTCTAATTTCACGTCTTAGTTGCAATGAACACATTTGAAGAAGTTTAAGTCTATGTTCATAAGGGGGTAATAATAATAATGGTTCAGACCATGGAAGAAAACGTAAGGCCAACCCCTCAGAAATTTCTTTGAATAGATTCAATTCTAAGTTTGTGTACCTCATAAAAAGGAGACCAAATTTGATTAGCGTATTCTAAATTTGGTCGTACGAGACAAGTATATAAAGATTTTATGATATACGGATCAGTAAATTCTTTCGACCATCGTTTAACAAAGCCTAACATTGAGTTGGCTTAATTGATGTTATGTGTATAGTGAATTTTAAATGTCAACTTTTCATCACAAAATACACCTAAATCTTTGATGGATTGAACTCTACTTGTCAAGGATTTACCATTAAGTGTGTAGTTATACTTAAACGGATGAGAACGGCGAGTGTATGTAATTAGAGCACATTTATTAATGTTGAGTATAAGATTATTTCGAGTGCACTAAGCGAAAAAATTATCGAGGTCTTTTTGAAACAAAACTGAATCATCTTTGTTTTTTATTTTTTATGAAAATTTTCATATCGTTTGCGTAAATTAGTAATTCACTATTACTAATGATAGATGCTACATCGTTGATTGCAATAATGAACAGAAGTGGACCTAAATGGCTACCTTGAGGAACTCCAGAGGTGATTTAGATGTCTCAGATCTGAATATTATGCTATAACTTCTATTTGTCAGATATGAGTTAATTCATTTTAAAAAGAAAGGTGGAAAACCTAATTTTTTAAGTTTAAATAAAATGGTACTGTGAGGTAGAAGGTCAAAGTCTTTACTAAAATCGGTGTATACCACATCAGTCTGGTAGCCTTCTTCCATATTTTTAATAAAAACTGATATTGATTCAATGAGATTAGTTACCGTGGATTTCTTTTTCATAAAACCATGCTGGTTTGGGATTAGAAAATCTGTACATTGTTTGTATGTAGAATCAAATGCAATTAGTTAAAAAATTTTAGGAATTGCAGATAACTTGGCTATCGGCCGATAGTTAATTATATCATTTTTATAATTTTTTTTATGAATTGGTCTTACAAAAGCTTTTTTCCATATATTAGAAAAGAGTCCTGAGGAAATTGAAAAATTAAAAAGCCGTTATCTAAGCTATTGACTATTATGACAAATTTGCATTACCTTACCAATACATTACGAATAATTAACGAACAATCCACTGAATGCAAAGCACCGTTTAATCTCATGTTTGTGTATTTTAAGAAAGCCTTTGATAGAATAAGCCGCGAGCATATTTGGGAATCGCTTAATAGGAGAAAAAAATTGTACCCATAATTAAAGAATCCTACAAAGATGCAAAATATCGCGTCTTATATCGAGAACTACTGACAAATTGCTTGGGAGTGAAGCAGAGCTGTATTTTATTTACCCATATTGTTTTTAGTGGTAATGGATGACATAAATGACTACTACTGTGGGTGTAAATGAGAGCAATAGTATCCAATGATGTCCTTTTGAAAGTATTAACCACTTAGATTACGCGCCGACGATGTGTGCTTATTGCCACATACAAATGGCGGCTTAAATGATATCTGCCAAAAACTGTTTGATACTGGAAAATGTTCCAGTTTAAAATACAGCTAAAATCAAAATCATGCGCACAACTCTCACATTACAACATCCAATCGTCACTGAAAAAATGCGAATCGAATAGGTGAGTACGCTCAATTATCTGGGTAGCATCGTGTCATCAGATTTAGGTGTCGATTTTGTTATTGAAGCCCGTATGAGCAAAATCCGTACTCTTTTCGGGATGCTCTCAAAAATTAGGTAGGCAAGCAACATATCTCTGAGCACAAAAATAAGAATATATTTAACGCAAGTGTAAAATCTGTTCTTTTGTGCACTTGCGAAACATGGAAAGTTTCAGTAAACATCACCAGGAAACTCCAAGCGTACATACGGCGTATCCTAAACATTTGTTGCCCACAAACCATATCCAATGGAATGTTGTGGCAAAGAACGAAGTAAAAACAAATAGACGTGGAAATTCGATAGAGGAAATGGTATTGGATCGGCATACTCTGAGGAAATCTGATAACAACATCGCGAAACAATGTTTCGAGTGGAATATTCAAGGTACACGTGACGTGGGAAGACCGAGAAAAGCATGAAGAACAACTGTATTAACCGAAGCAAAAACTCAGAAACGAACGTGGTCACAGTTGAAGATGTTAGTCGAAGATAGGAGAAGATGGAAAGATTTTTTTCCGCTCTATGTCCCACGAATGGGGTTACAGGGCATTGATAATGTATTATCTATCTATAAAATTATATTAGTAAGGGTTACTAAGGGTATTCAAGATTAAATGTAGAAGTGTAGTAGGAGTAGATCTACTTTGATTTGTACAACGATTTCATGAACGCACCCTTGTACTTTTGATGTTGTACTCGATGTAGAATTGTAGACAGCAGTTTGCTTCTACATGAATTAAATTTATAATTATGAGAATTAGTGAGAAACAACTTTCTTTATTTCACTTGTAACTGTACATTAATAAAATAATTCAATTAACATTTTGTTTCAATTTAAATTTTTTATTTAAGCCTTTATCTTAAGCCATTTTTCAGTTATTGTATTGACTTTACAAATGTCAAACTTTACAATGGCAACTACAGTACAATGGCAAGTAAAGGACAATCGATTTGAGTCTTGTAAAAATCTACAAGTCTTGTAGAATATTTTTTCATATAAAAATCTTATAATGGTAATACAGTTCTACACTTCTACCCCTAGTACAAGACTACACATTATGTTAATCTAAAACTATATTCATGAATACCTTTAATATTTCATATGGCGGTGACAACGATTTGTTGTCACTCTCAATTTAACAAAAATTGTCACTATAACAGTGATAAAAACCTTACAAAATGCCAAAAACAAAATTTGTTATTATTTTTTTGTCACTATCACCTTACAAAATGCCACTCCAAACTTTTTCACTTCGAATTTTACATTAACTAGAATCTTGAAATATTTTGATATTACTTGGGTCTGTTTGTTTGTATAAAATTTGGATTTAAAGTTTCGAATTTGGGATTTATAATTTTCAGACTCTATAACTCTAAAGTTTTAACAAATTTTGAAGAAATTATCTACTTACAGCTCTATCTATATTTTTATATTAATATCTACTTTCGATCAAGTTTAGATATTTAAAGGCATTTTCAACATGACCAAAATAAAATATGTCAAATTATCGAAAAATATTTTTCCTTGTGCATAGTTAGGAATAAAATTTTCTTTGTTTTCTATTATATTTACCTTGGTGGTGGATCTGCTTGAATTTCGCATGCAACTTCAACTGTTTCATCTTTTGATGCTCCAATTAAAACAACTCGATCCATGTGCTTGCATATTGGTGCATCTATAAATTGAAATTAAAGAAATATTTATAATTTTATTTATTTAAATAATAGTAAAAATTATATAAAATAATAAAAGTAAATTAAAATAAAATTAATCATATTCCGAAATTGAATTTAATCAATTTCGAGTTGATTACAGAACATGGCTGATTATTTTATTTTTAAAATTTAAAATTAAACCTGATGGATAGATAAAATTAATTCATTGTATTTTTAATTATTAGTTTTAAGTACATTCAAGTTGAAATTAAAATAGCAACAAATTTGTTTATTATGTGGTGCAAAATCAATGATCAGGATTGCTAACTTTTGCCAATGACAGTTTAATCCTCTTATTTCTTTTAGGTAGAGTAAGTAGCTCTATAGTACACTATAGGTACCGTCTTATAGACATATTAATCGCGTTATTCCCATAAAAGCATCATTATAACAGCTTTAGTGATCGTCGGGAGTCTTATAAGAGTTTTATAGGACTAATTTTGATTTTATTACAATAAAATGTTAAGTAAGAGGTACAATTGGCTGTTAAAGTTAGCGCACCTAGATAAAAGTAGCTCATTATGCTACCACAGAAACAATATATTTTCTTCGTGGGGATCCTACTTGTGTCTAAACACCAACTCAAGTTTTATATGGAGTACGGGTATTCACGATTACGTCTAGAAGTGGATATAAAGATATGGAGGCACTTAATTCTGGTACTAGCAAGATTACTCTGTTATTTTATAAAATAAGTAATAAAAGAGTTTTATGAGCTGGGCGTAGAAAAAATACAAGATTGTTTCGACAACTTTTTCATCTATATGCGTGCTCTGTTTAGAAATTATTGGATCCTAAGTCTTCTGCCATATAATAGCAATGCTATGTAGTGACCCCTGCTATAGTATTGGTTTTTAATCATGTTAATAATTGTAAGTTAAAGGACCATTTATGGGTTAGTAACAGGCTAGATGACAATTCTATGTAGTAACCACTGCTATCGTACTGATTTCTTATCCTATTAATGATAGTAAGTTAAAGGACCGCTTCTGGTTCAGTATGGATATACATACATGAATATACATATTCAACTGCCTTGTATCCAGACTGCATCTTTCAAAAAACAGAAAATGAAATCGCCAGTACGAATGTCTTTCAATCCAGAACAAGCTTTTTTTATACAATCATTTCGTGAAATCGCGTTGGATATAAATTTGATTGATAAGTAAAGCAAGTAAAGCCAATGAAGTAATTATTAAGAGATTTCAAAACAAAGTAGTAACAGAACAAAGTAGTAAAAGAATCTTCAAATTTAACAAACGATCAAAATAAATTCTATGGCATATACAAATAAATGTAGAGCTACTATATCCCAGCTACTCAACAGTACTTAAAAATGTTATTTAGCTTTATAATAAATAAATTAGAGCAGACAGTCATCGTTGAATGATATCGTTTGAAAAATATATATATATAAAAAAAAAATACATCTTAATCTTAACACACTAGACTATAGGAGAAGGGTTGTGGTTTAGTGGGTAAAAATACCACACGCAATGTCAAGCTATCACAAAAAATTATTTAAATTTATTACAAGAAAAATGTAATAATTTTAAACACATAGAATTGTATTCTGACACTGAACTGTCTGTCACACTAATAAACAACAACAGCGTGTTTAAAATACATTTTATTTTTATTTTATTATTGTTTTTTTTTCTTCTTTTCTATCTCAACACAAATAAATCAATGTGCTATGAATTCTAAATGTTGTCATCAGAGCCAACCATCATCAAGACAAAAAAAAAAAAAAAAATAAGAAAAAAAATTAAAATAAAATATTTTTATTCAAATATAATAATTTCAAATTGAGTTATACTATAAGTCGTTGTATTTTGGTTATCATCGTTGTCATTGCTGTTGTCTTTGATACCTTCGTGAACGGTACAATTAAATAGAATTGAATTTTCAGTACTCGTAACGTTTGGTTTTTTTTTTTCTTATTTTTTATAAATATATTTTTTTCCAACAACTATTTTTTGTCTACATTTTATTAAAAAAAAAAAAAAAAAAAAGTAAATGTTTTCATGCAATTTTCTAGAAACGTGTACCCACTACTCAGAGGTGATATTAAAAATATTTAATAACAGATTCGTATTATAATTTTCTATTTCAAGACATTTCTATTTTATTTTTATCATTCTTATTCAGGAAGGATATAAATCTACTAATCTACCTTTTTGTTTCAACTGGAGAATAATTATTATCGGAATGGTGTATATGCAGTCCTAGAAACAAATTCATTTAACTAAATTTAAATATTTTGGTTTAATTTGAACGTTGTCAAAGCTTTCAGGAGTTTTGCAATAAAATTTAATGTTCGAAAAAGGATGATTTTATCAATGCGATCATATTTGCTGTTTTCCTGGGCTGTCAGAATTTTATTCTGATGGACAACACGATTTTCGAATTGGCATTCGCTACTGACAGAATTTGGTGTTTGGTATTACATATTAGCTAAGTTATGATATTTGGGTCTATTTTCAGCTGCTACTCGAATTTTATCAAAATTTGTTAAAAGATACAACATTTTATGTATTCTGTTATTTAATTCATAATTTAATCTAAAATTGTGTACTGTATTTTCAAAAACAAAACAATTAAATCCTTGATGTAGCTTATATATGTTTAAAAACGATTATTAGATAGAACTTGCTGAAACAGAGTGCTATCAATAATTTGTAAAGTGTATAACTATAATTTTACCAACAATATAAACAAAAAAATCTATAATCTCGCCTACCAGTACCGCTTTTAATACCTATACCTATGAATAGATCAAGAATGTAATTTCTATGGTAATAATAAAAAAAAATTGGCAGTTGGCACATTAGGTCACATTTGCCAGTCCAGCATTAAAAAATATTTCTTTAAAAATATTAACCACCATGACAACAATAGGAATATTTTTTTTCTTCTTGCCAATATTTTTCGTTATGAAATAAACCTTCATTTGGACTTGAAGATGTGCCTGCATTGGTCAAATAAAAACATTTTGAGTTGGCTAATTAAAAGACACAAACCAGGAAAATTTCAAACTTTTTAATAGGTACCTACTTAATTTTTTTAGGTAAAATTTCAATTGTTTTGACTTCCAAAAATATGTCTAATTTGCAAAGAGCTTCATTTTTTATTGATTTTATAATGTTTTGCTATTTGGTTCTTTGCTTAAATATATATAGTTTTATGATATGGGCTAATGATGATTTTGTGATATGAACTAAAAAAATAGGCACAAAAATTATTAGTGCTTTTTAATTTTTTTTAAATTTTTTAATCGGTAATTTTTTGCGGTATAGTTTTGAAAAAGCTCCATATTTAAATTTTTGGGTTTCTGTCCTTGCTTTTTCCTTATTGCCCTATACATGAGTTTAGAACTCGATTATGTTTTTTATAAATAATTTTTGAAAGATGAGTACACAAATTATAAGTGCTTTTTATTTTTTTTCTTAATCGGTAAGGTTTTGCGGTAATACTTTGAAAAAGGTTCATATTTAAATTGTTTGACTCATGCTCATTGTTTTTGCCCTATATGGCCTTAAAATTTAGGTTATGTCTTTCTATAAATGACTTATTGAGCACAAATGGGCACATAAGTTATTTAGTACTTTTTAATTTTTTTTTATTTCTTAATCGGTAATATTTTGCGGTAATATTTTGAAAATGATTCGTATTTTAATTTTTTGGTTTCTGTCACTGCTTTTTGCTCTATATGGCCTTAGAATTTAGGTTATGTCTTTCTATAAATGACTTATTGTGCACAAATGGGCACATAAGTTATTTAGTACTTTTTAATTTTTTTTTAATTCTTAATCGGTAATATTTTGCGGTAATATTTTGAAAATGATTCGTATTTTAATTTTTTGGTTTCTGTCACTGCTTTTTGCCCTATATGGCCTTAGAATTTAGGTTATGTCTTTCTATAAATGACTTATTGTGCACAAATGGGCACATAAGTTATTTAGTACTTTTTAATTTATTTTATTTCTTAATCGGTAATATTTTGCGGTAATATTTTGAAAATGATTCGTATTTTAATTTTTTGGTTTCTGTCACTGCTTTTTGCTCTATATGGCCTTAGAATTTAGGTTATGTCTTTCTATAAATGACTTATTGTGCACAAATGGGCACATAAGTTATTTAGTACTTTTTAATTTTTTTATTTCTTAATCGGTAATTTTTTGCGGTAAGATTTTGAAAAAAAATTCACATTTTTGTGTTTTCGTCGCTGCTTTTTGCTTTACACAAAAACTATTAAAACTATTTAGCATTTCTTAATTTTATATTTCTTTATTTTTTTGCGGTAATATTTTGAAAAGATTTTACATTTAAATTTTTTGGTTTGTGTCACTGCTTTTTGCTTTAATTCAACGAGATGGAAAATTTCACAGACATTATTAGCGTATTAATTAATATATTAGTTAGCCAATTTATAGATTTTTACATTACTACAACTTGCTTTTACATGCTAGTACATACAATTATTTACTGATAAGTTGGGTAGTGTGCATACATCCATCATCATAAATGCTATACTAATGAGCATAATAATATTGTCGCGTATCAAACTACTTTTGTACCACATTAATATCACTCCTGTTTTTCAGCTTTGAAGTATGCAATTATAATTAGGAATGAATGAAAACAGAAATGAAAATAAAAAGAAAAAATTCTCTATAGCAATGACTATGAAAATGAAAATATTCATAATGTTGAGAGAATATCGCAAGGTTATTTAATAAAATATGAAAAGTACAGGTATTTTGCGTTTTTTTTTTTGTATTTATATTTTTTTTGTTTTTAGTATTTATCAAATTAAATTTTATTCTGACATTAAAAATAAAAAATATGAAAAAAATATGAACAGAATTTAAAAAATGGAATTTATATTTTTTATTTGTTCTGTTATTTATCTTGTTAATGATCATGTCTTGCATCTTAACAATATAATTTTAATATAGAGTTAAAAAAAAAATACTATAAATAAAAAAGATGAACACGTTTAAATATTTTTCGGAATTTTTAAATAAGATATTAAAAAAAAAAAGAACAAAAACAAGTAAAAATAAGAAAAAAAAATTATTTTTATTATAAAATTTTTTTAAATGTAATTTTTTTTTTTGTTTTTGTTTTGATCCTGTGTGTATCCTTCTAATTCAATTAAAACTATGAAATTACTATGAATTTATGAATTCAATTTGACAAATTGAATTTGAATTATGTTAATCCTTTAATAGAATATTATAAAATATTTTAGAATAGATAATATATTAAATATTGTGGTTTGTTATTGTTGTCATTATCAATTAACAGATATATTACATTAAGGATATTAAAGTTATTGGTTAAATGAGAAAATCATTACTAAAGACGTGAAAGGTGTTAATAATTATTCAGTCAGATGATATAGACGTTAATTTATATGTAGCTGGTATATAAGTACATAATATAATAATATTTTGGTTATATATGTAGTATATAAGTATGGTATATAAGTACATAATATAATAATATTTTGGTTATATATGTAGTATATAAGTATGGTATATAAGTACATAATATAATTATATTTTGGTCCGATAATCTAGTATATTAGTATAGTATAGAAGTACATAATATAATTATATTTTGCGTATAATAATGTAGTATATATTATGTAAGTACATAATATTTTGGTTAAATCGATAAGAAAGAGTTAAAATTTACCTATTTATATGTGTCTATATCGTTTTGATTGAATTTAATGTTGACATTTACAGGAGTATGTAAAAAAGGAATAGTATGTTGACAATATGAATACACAAAGGACAATGATCCCAAAAATTTCAATACAAATAACATTTTGTGTAATGATCTTATCAACTGTGTTAATTATCAATATAATAAAATATAATGTATTCAAAATATAGTAATACATTGGAGGACATTACGATATAATATCTATCATAGTGTATACTAATATTTATTTAATTCAAGCTTAAATCAAGCAGTTATAAATTACTTATACATCTATAAAAATTAACATTTGAGAAAAAAAAACAATAAAAATAATACAAAATACAATTAAATTAATTTATATATTTTATTAATTTAATTATATTTTTATTTAATTATATATATAGTTATATATTAATTAATTTATATATTTTATTAATTTAAAGTTATATAATTTAGTAATACTACTATAAATACTAAGGGATGTTATACGAGTAGGTGTGTAATTAGTTTAGTTCATGTAGTTCTTTTTTTTAAAACAGACTTCGAGAAGTCGATTAAGACGTTATATTTATTTCCCAATATTAAGATTGTGATAATGGGTTCAAATCTACCATAGTTAGTTCTATGGTGTGCCACAGTAAAAAAAAAATAACAGATCGAAGTGGAGAATTGGTGTTAATAACAATGTTATCAAAAATAGGTGGATAAATAATATATAGGTGGATAATAACAATTTCAACAATTTTCTGTGCACATAAGATTGAGTTCATTCCAGTCTACATAAATTTGAATTATTTAAATACGAAACGGAATTTAATTTTGAACAAAATAATTTTTTTAAAAATGTCATTCTAATGTAATATCAAAAAATGTATAATCAAACAATCAACACAACTTAAAGAAATTAAATTTGTTCAATCTGTAATCTTTTTCATTAGTTTTTTATTTTATTTTTTTATTTCGATAATAAGACAATTAAAATGATTTTTTTTTATTTTAAATCTTTATCACCAAATTTCATACAATATTTCTATATTGATTTTATATACCACATTTATATATATAGGTACTAACAAGCTTCAGACTAGTATATATAGTACAAGAATTTAGTCTTATTTTATATCGTTTTTTTTTTTTGCTGTTTTACAACATCTAAATATCCATATCTACACATATACATCCATATTTTTTCATATGTCCATATATGAATATACGTTATGTTTTATTTTTAATTACAGATAATTAACCTAGTTTTTATTATTTCTATTACAAAATACATACAATGTATTAATTAATTAAATGGAAGGTAAAACAAAAGGAAGAAAAAAGAAGTAAGAGAAAGAGAGAGAGAGTGAGAAAGATAAAAATTCAAATAGTGAGATCTAAAGAGTGCTTAAAGTTTTTAATTAAATGATAGTTTAATGATTACAACCATACCATTTTATACATTAATTACTATAATTATAAAATCTATTATAATCTTATAATTTAAAAATACACATATTTGTATATATATATATTTAATTAAAAATAATGTTAGATTGTAGATAAAAAAAAAGTAATATATAAATCTTTTAATTGAAGAAAAATTTAGGACAAATATTATTATATAACTAAAACGAAATAAAAATAATGTTTCTCTACTATTTAGAGAATTTAAATTATTTAATTTACTTATTTTCTTCAATATTATAACAGTTAGAAAATTAATTATTTCAATTTACAAGTATAGTATTAATTGTTTGGTATTTTAAATGTAAGTAAAATATCGGTCACATTCTGATGTACTAAAGAACAGTGCTTGATTGAATTGTTGTTATTAATACAAAACAGTTATGATTATTGCTTGTGTTGATAATTTAATTATTTTGAATTTTACTCTGGACCTACCGAATTTCAATATAAAATTATAGCAATGGTAATAGATATTGCAAAAAAAACAAATTCAGTTCTAAATTTTAATAATTTATAATATGTTTTTTATGAGCTTGACATTGAATTTATTTTTTAGAACATAATGAAATCCAATGTTTACCAATGCAGGAAAATTGAAAATAAAAACTTTGCATATATACATTCTTTGAATGGCTATAATTGCGAAACCTTATAAAGTCTATATTAATTATAACTTATAGAATCATAATTCCAAGCCAGGAGTTGTCTATCTATATAGATAGTTTTGGTTTAGCACTACAATACCAATTGATGACTTCCAGCAGTGTTATGGATGGACAAAACACTCCTTTAATAATTATTACTTGATTTGTTCACTTCACATTACAACTATTGGTATTTTTCTTTTTATTAAAGCTATTTTGCAAAGCAAATATATAGAAACACATTATTATTTCATATATATCTCAAAGAAAAAAAGCTGAAATTTCTTTTAAAAGTAAACACCCTGTACTTATAATAACAACAAAAAATTTCAATATTCCATATTATATATTTTTTTTTTTTTAAAAACTATGCTTTATTTAATTAGGTAATTTAATATAAAAATCTACGACTGTATTTTCTATCTCTCTCTCTCTCTCTCTCATTTTACAATTACATTACATCCCAACAAAATAATACGATTATTATAAAAAAATAACTATAATATAAAAAAACTAGCTATTCAACAAACAATTCAATTATATTTCAGATTTTTACAGAATTTTAAATAGCCAAGTTATTAAATTATTTAGAAAATAACTGCAGAATCTAAGAAAAAATTACAAAAAAAAAAAAACAAAAAATCGAAAAATTAGTACTCAACTTCACTATACTATATATTTTATTATTTTCTAGAGATTCAAATTGTAATTGAAGAGAACTCATTTTTTTATTTTTGGTTTTTGAAAAAATAAATTTTTCATATTCTAATTAACAAAAAAAAAAAAAAATAATAATAATAATAAGAAGAAAAAAAACATTCGACAGAAAACACTGTGTGGAAAATTCAACGTTGTTTTCTAATCTTCCATTTCTGTAAATAAAACCATAGAGGAAAATAACATGTACAAAAAATTAAAAATGACCAGAAAATATTCTGTTGTAGCAAATCGAAATTGTTTAAGTCAATTCAATATGAAATTAAAGTCTAATATCATTCAATATATTTTTTTATATTAGTCTGAATAGTCACTAGTCACAAACAGATTCTAAATTAATATTGTAGGAAAATTGTTATTAAAAATGCCCGAGAGTCGGCTATTCGTTATCTAATTCCGTTTTACATCTATTATACTCTACTAGAACAGCATCTATTATACTCTACTTGACTGGATATTTCATATCATATTATATTGTAGTGGAGAAGCACACGTTGTTCGACTATTTAAATAAAAATATAGATTGAATGATGGTGATTGAATTTGATAGTTGTTAGGCCTACTAGCTGTTATACTATTGTGAATGTGATGAAAGAAATTTTCTGAGAAATCAATCTAGTTTTGTAAATCTTTTCAATATACCTAATTTCATTCCTATTTTTGATATTTAATATTGCTCTTTTATATTGTTCTATTAGATCTATAGCTGACATGCCAGATAGTGCAAAGTCTTTAAAGTATTAAGGTCTTATTTAATAAATAAATTTAATTTTTATTTTGCCTTTTTGTTTTTCATAGTTTTATATAATATGTATTTTTATTTTAGAATAGTAGTATATTTATTTTATTGTACTAGAGGTTGTTTATAGACTCGCCTTGCAAATTACAGTTTTTGTTCCGTATAAAATTTTTTTTTCAATATACTAACCCTAAAATAGCTGTTATTAAGAGTTGTGAAAAGCTCAAATTTCAACTAAGCTAAAGTTTTGAGGTAGCGCTCAGTTGAGCTAAATAATGTAAGCTCAATCTACAAGCTTTTTCACAGTTGTGGTAAATAATATAAGCTCAAATGATGAGCTAGTTCAAAGTTGAGCTAAATAATATAAACTCAATTGAGGAGCTAGTTTATAGTTGAGCTAAGTAGTATAAGCTCAATCTACAAGGTGTTTGACAGTTGTGGTAAATAATATAAGCTCAATTGACGAGCTGGTGCACAGTTGAGCTAAATAATATGTTCAATATAGGTCTATAGCTCAACCTATCAGCTAGATCATTTCATGAGCCAGTATCCAAATATTTACAAAATAAATTGTAGGATCAGGATACGTCATATAAACATTTGAGCCGATAAATTGAAATCTGTATTGAAAATAATTTAGGTAGAAATAAGGAAGACAATATTATGTTTCATTTCGTTCATGCTCAAAAATTGCCATTAAATTCTTGAATGTAATGATGAAACATGATTATATTTGAAAATTTGAAAATGTTGATGATCATAGGTCATAGACCAAAATGATTGTAAATTTAACCGGTAACATAAATACGATATTATTTCACCAAGATTTGATTCAAGTTAATGATTTAGAAAAATGAGCAAACAAATGATGTCAATTTGAATATTTGTTGAACTAAAAATAGCAGTCGATATCATGAGCAAGATAGATGAATGTAGTTAAGACGAAAAATTTTTTATTTTTTTTTTTTCAGAAGTTGTTATAAATTATAAACGACGATCATTTTTAACATGTTGGTTATACTAAATGTATCCATCAGTTATATCATTTCCATTTTTATTCCCAAATACTGTTATGAGCAATAATAATGAAATTTTACTTCTCCCAGTTACAAATTCTGATATTGTGAACTTCGCTTAAGTACAAATTCTAGCATTGTGAATATCACTATCGATCACGGCACGTGGGGAAGAAAATGGAAATATCACTAGTTATATTATCACAGTATTATAACACTGGTAATTGTAAACAACGTGTTAAAATCAAACAAAAGTGAAAATGCATAAACATTTGGACAAGACAAAAAAGGTGGACAAAAATTGTTGTTATTTTATTAATTAATGTGATTTTCTACGTCTTTCGTCAGTTTGAAATTGACTGTCAATTTATTCAGTGAAAAGCTTAAATTTTCCAGTGTATTTACTTCAAGTATTAATTATCAAACAACTTTCAGTTTATTTATAAAATTATTTTTATCAGCGGACTTGCAGATAAACCTGTAGGTCAACTTTAGGTCCTTTTTGCTTTTCAGGATGTGGGCGTTTGTAACAAATACATAAACTGAATCCATTTCATTTTCACAAACAATTTTAATTTTATAAAAAAAATATTATTTTATTTTATTTTATTTTACATTATTGCAATTTTACACTTAGACCCTTATTTTTCCATAGTTTTTAACCACAAAATAATGTTGCAGTAAGTTACAAAAAAAAAAAAATATTAAAACATTTTTTTTGTCGAATCCTACTCTCTTATTCAAGTTTCAATTAGAAAGTTTACAAGAAAATTTTCATATATATATATATTTTTTTTTTAAAAAAAAGTCCATTTTAATATTTAAAACAAAATTATTTTATTTCATCTCTTCTGTCCATTTCCTTCAAGTTTAATTGCAAATTCTTTGCTTCAAAATTACTACAACGTTTTTAGTAGTAAAAATTAAATAACAACCACAGCATTTTATAAATTAATGTAAATATATATAACAATTAAAGCTTAATACATAACTAATTATTTATATATATATATATATATATATATATATAGTATATGAGTTGATTATTATACTTACATTTAACTCGTAATGGCAAATGATTACTAACTGTTTCGCCTTCATCATTGATGGCGCTGCAAGCATAATTACCAGCATAATGTTTTGTAATTTTTTGCAATACTAAACTTTGATTCGATCGAATAACACGAGCAGAAGTATTATGTTCCAGATGAATTCCCTAAAAAAAAAAAAAAATAAAAAAACAAGAAAGATATTAGAAAAAGAAAAATATAAACAACAATTAAAATTAAATATGCCATAAGAAAAAAAAAAATGTATTAAAAAAGAATTGAAATCACAAAAAAAAAAAAAAATTGATGAAATGCTAAACTTTTTTTAATTAAAATTTTATTTTTTTATATAAAGTTTTATAATATACATTATGTAATAAGTTATTATTATAATAATATTTATTTATAAATTGTTTAAATAATATGGGAATTTTGAATTCAGTAAACCGACCAAAAGAAGTGATAAGAATAAAAGAAATGTACTTGAATGTAAATTGGTAGTAACCATGACTTAAAAACCTAAAAACATGACTAAAGCAAAAAATATTCAAATTGATAAGTCATAGGATAATAATTGTTAATACTGTGAGTGTAGCAGTAGTGAAATCAAGCGATAGGTTCCATGTTCGATTCCCACTGAAAGCACAATGATCTAAAAGTTTTTTTGATTTGATCCAGTACTTTTTGTCAGTGGGGTAAAATAAATGACAATAAAAATGTTAAAATAAATGTGCAGCTCCACCTTATGCTCCACGGATGGGGTTGCAGGACATTGATGATGAAATGTGCAGTAAAAAAATATAATCGCGATGCACTGAGTGTACCGTAGTAGTTAAAGTACTTGTCTTTCACCTGATATCCTCCAGGTTCATTTCACACTGAAAGCACAATATTTTAAGAGTTTTTTGATCTGGCCCAGTACTCTTTGTCAGTGCGATAAAATAATAATGGGGAAAATAATAATAAAAAAAAAATAATAATAATGAAATAATAATTAAATGTACAGTAATAAGATATAATCATGTAGTACTGAGTACACCAGTAATTATAGAGCACTTGTATTTCAACCGATAGGTTACATGTTCGATTTCCACTGAAAGCTCAATATTCTAAAGGTTTTTGGATGTGGCTCAGTACTAAATTTTCTCAGTGGGATGAAATAAATAATATTACAATCACTAATAAATATTATTGGTTGTAATATATTTGAAAACTAAATTTATTTCAAAAAATTCTCGAACAGTTTGAGAAGCATTGCTCAAATTAAACATTTTAATATTTTCATATATAAAAAGAAAATATATTTTATTTAATTCAATAAAAATTAAAATAAAATATGAAAATTTAATTAAATTGGAAAATAAAAGAAAAGAATGTTATTTTTAATAAATATAAAAATAAAAACAAAAAAAAACTGGTTTTTCAAAAAGATTTTATTAAATTTTAAATAGCCTAATAATAATCATTGCAATATCAGTAGTAATAATAACAATTATAACTATAATAAGAATACCATATTCGAATGACAAAAACTAAAACACAAACTTTTTATTTTTAAATAAATAAATTCTTAAAATAATATAAAAAAAAAATATATATATAAATATAATTTTTTCTATATATAAATAAATACATTTTTAGTATTCAAGAAAAATACACACATTATTATACACATTTAATCCTTTTATATTGTTAAAATTAATTTTTTATTTTATTTCTATTGTTTGTATTTATATTTTTTTTTTTTTTTAAATAGAAATTTATACATACTCGTATCCATATAAACGTTGTGTAATGGAGTTACACAAGTTAATTTATTATATATTAGTATGTATATATATATATGTATTTGTGTATGGAAAGTAATTTAAAGGATAATTTTTTATTTTTAAAAGAGATTATCATTAATCTTCTTAAGGATATCAAATAATTTTTTTTGTTTTTTTTTTTTTTTTTAAATCTTGTATTCTTATAACTTCCTTCCGAATTTTTTTTTTAATGTTGATTTTTTGTTTTTTTTTTTTATAAAATAAAATAAAATGAATAAAAAAGTCTTAAATACTCTTTGATGAATTTATGTATATGAGTGTCAGTGTATATAATATATGTATGTGTACACAAGGATGTGTAATTTTGTATTATTTTTAATTTTTCAATATAATAATTTGCATGGATGCGTACCACTTCACCACGAAATTGCGAATAACAAAAATCCATTTTGGCAAAATTAATTTGTCAAAAATTGAGAAAATCAAAGAACTTGGTATCTATAGCTACGTTGAACTGATACTTTAACTGATTACAAGGAACTAATTTATCAAATTTTGAATAATCAGTAGTTGGTAGTTGACATTATTGATCTTTTTATTAGCAGCTAATTATCATATAGAAAAAAATTTAATTATGTATTATGTACTGTATACAAAGTAGAAAGATATCTATACACTGTACTGGTAATAGTCCAGGTCAGCTACGTACGTTACAGTCAACAGTGACAGTCAAGCGACAATAAAGGCGGGTAGACAGTTGTAGGCTCCTAGACATTCTAATATACAGATTAATGAAGTAGGAACTGGATGGCAAAATTAATTTGTCAATAATTGGTAATGTCAAAGAGGTAGGTGCTAAAACATTTTGTTATTATATTGAGTTGACATTTTAGCTTATTACCAGTAACTGATTTATCAAATACTGAATAATCAGTAGTTGATATTATTGCTTTTTTCCAGCAGTTTATTTGTCATACAAAAAACTTATAATCATGTATTATGTACTGTACAAATGTAAAAATGATAATTATCCAGACTGCGGAATTGATCATTAGACTAAATCTCAGCCACCTACATCACCGTCTATTACAATTTATGGTAATAATAAAACTACAATGAAATCCTTTTATATCAAGTCGTCCTTCGTAGGCAATTGTAGAATGCTACGCTTGAGGATATTAGCAGAATAAATAAAAGTCAGTTGGATTGCTGGACGTTCTAATATACAGGTTAATGAAGTAGGGTCTATATCCGTTAAAGAAGGTGATTATTTATTATATATTTTTATTTATGTATTTATTTCAGTTCTGAAAAAGAACAGTTCTGCTCATGCAGAGCGTATATACATTATAAAAGTAGAAATTAAGCAGTGCTACGTTTCTGCTAGGTTAATAAGCAATGGTCGAATTTATATTTGTGATGGGATGTAGGAAATCGCTATGGGGCTATACGTGGCACCTGTACTGAACCTACTGTTGTCAAGCCAACTATTAAACTCATGTATGTGTAATGTGTAGGTCTATGTATTTTTATTTGACTTGGTTTGTGTCTTTAATAAATTCAAAGTTCATTTCATTCTTAAACCTCAAATTTTCTAAATGTTCTTTATGACAACGGAGATGTTCAGATTTACAATATTTTTGGGGAAAAAAATTTTCCAAAATGAAAATTGATTTTAGACAAAATAATTTTTTACAATATAAAGTTCGAACAATTTTTATATACCCATTTTGCATAATAATATATGGGTAATATTAAAGTTCATTTGTATATTGTTTTTTGTTTTTCTTCTTTTTATTTATCGCTTTTTTTATTTTTTTGTTTACTTGTATTTTTTGTTTTTTTTTGTTTTTTTTTAATCCTTTGACATAAATATAAAGATGTTAAAATTGAATAAAAGGATATTCATTCATTTACAACGTTAAAAATAATAAGAAAAAAACATTTTAGAAATTTATGGATGAATTTATATGTCGAGAAGATGAATAAAATTAGAAAAGATCAAATTTATTTTATTATCAAAATTTATAAAATAAAAATAAAAATGAAAAGTAAAATGGGAAAGTACAAAGTGTTAAAGGAAGAATATAGAAAAGAATTGAAAGTCAATTGGCTTATATGTTCTGCGTCACTAATTTGGCATTGACGTTCATTTTCGAGTATTATAATATTTAGTGGGTCATTGTGGGTATTTATGTTTTGAATAGGATTAGGTTGAACTTTTTGGCTTTGATCGTCTTCTTCCACAACTTTGTATTACCCGCTCAAGGCAATTTATGTTTTGTAAATGGATTTAGTCTAGACTACGTGTCTTTGTTTTTGTAGTAGCTTGTGTAGCCCTGTGCCCCACGAATGGAGTTACAGGACAACGATGTTGAGTAGCTTATAAGGTAGTTTCATTTTGCTACTTCTGTTTATCTTGTTTTAGGTATTTATGTTTAATTTGGACTTTAAGTTTTTTTTTTTTGTATATAGCTCTTAATGAAGTTTATTCAATTAACAAATAAATAAATTATTTTATTATAAAAAGCAATAAAAGATCCAATCATGATTATTTATAAATGCTTTTTAAAAAATTATGGTGATTAAATTATTTTTATTGTTAATAAAATTATCTATTTAAAAATTGGCTTATATGTATTAAAAAAAAATCTATATTTTAATAAAAATTGTTTTTATTATAATTTATTTGTAAGTTTTATAGCTTCTAAATAATAATATGATATCTAAAAACATTATAATAACAACTTATTATAATAAAATTGAATGTACTGATCAGTAATATATCAGTTTTACAAAATTATAGATTACATTTTTCATAGCAGGGGCTGGTTCTATAATATTTCTGCATATATTTATGTATTTTTCATTATTCCCGATCTTCAATAAATCTGGGTCGAACTTTCACTGATATGGTTACTTTTAAATGAATCAATCCCTATACAAGAAAAAGTAATGCCTACCTAGTTAACTAGTTGTAAAAATGGTAAAAATCATTGCAATTTTTCTTCAATTTCCCTTTAAACCAAAACGCTTAGTATGTAAAATAGAAGGCAATTAAAAATTTATTTTATGTACAACATAAATCAAAAAATTGAATTTATTAAAATGTTATATAATTCAAAGTCTGAATATGACGTATTCTAAGTTAGTAATGATAGTAATATACAAGTTAAGTTTAGAAGTAAACAAATAATTGAATTAAAACAAATAAAAATATATCTTAACTTAATTTAGATATTTTTTACATAGCCTCAATAAAAACACACATTTTTAGTATGAAAGAGAATATTTTTAAGTCAGCAAAATTTATCAAGATTATAATATGTTCGTCTGCATAACATAAAAATACTTTTGAGTCACCTACATTTAAATCTATTTAAAAAATTTTTCGACTTTTGTATAAATTTAAATATAAAAGGATTTGAAAATAACTTTATACATAGGTATCTAAAATCAGAATTCGGATTATTTCTATTTTTTTTTTTTTTTTGTAAATTAAATATTTAAAAATTATTTTTATTTGATTTTTTTGTTATTTTTGTTTTTGTTTCATTACAAAGTAACAAAAATATTAAAGAAAAGACTAAATGTTGATAAGTAATAAGGATTTTCATATGTCCTTTACACAAAAAAAAATATATATTTCGTTTAATTGTTCCGGATTTTGAATAAGATTTTTGTAAATATTTATGTTAAAAAAAAATATTTCAAAAAATTAAAAAGTAAAATAAAAAAGAAAAAATATTAAAAAATTTAAGTAAATAACAATTAAATAAAATTTTTGCTTACTTTCAACAATTCAAAATACAAAAATATAAAAATTTGAAATTGAAATTAAAAAGTTTAACCCAAACTTTTAATACAATGAAAACTAAAGATAATATACAGAATTGCTGAAGCTATCATTATTATTATTAAGGATAACAGAGAAAAATTAATTATTGTTTATTTGTCGTAATTGTGGAGACTTTTTAAATATATATATATATATATATATATATATATATATATACATATAAATAAAATAATAATTAAAATTATTTAAAAATAAAAATTTTGCAAAATAAAAAAAATATTAATAAAAAATTATTAAACAAAAAAAAAATATTTTTTTTTTCCTTTTTCAATTGGAATTTTAAATTTTGAATTCATTCTTAAGAAAGTTTTTAATATTGAAAATTTTGCAGAGAAATTTTCTTATAAAAGGATTAAAAGAATTTTTCAAAAATAAAAAGTGATTTTCAAAAATTGTTGAACATCAAAAAAAAATTAATTTTTCACCTATATTGCAGTTGATGGGGCTTAAAGACGATTTTTTTATCTGAATATTCGATTTGCAGTTGAGATGATGTTGTACAATGCACTGAATCTATTTTTTGACATCGAAAAAATTTATAAAAAAAAATCAAATTTGGCTCAAATCATTTGAAAAATAAATATTTCTGTTATTTAGATTAAAATCGAAGAATTGGATTGACATTTTTTTTTATTTTATTGCCCTTGTAAACTGTACAATCTGTCTCTAATAGAGACATTCTGTAGTTTGTATGATATTTGTGTATGTAAGCAACATAATACTAGTATGATAATAGTATAATAATAGTATAATATTTGTATTATGTAAACAACATCATGAATTACGGATGAAAAACACAATGATTATCAATGACAATTTAATTGTACTCTGTATTTTAAATTCTGGTTATACTCTGTGAATTGAAATTGACTTCAAAAATGTTTTAATACCATTGAATATATTTTATTTTGTTTTTTTTTGTTTCTTCTATGAAAAGGAAGAAAACAGCCAATATTTTGAATTACAACATTGAAAAAAATTTGGATCGAATTGTTTTTAAACATTACTGTGAAATAACTATTGAAAGATATTTGATCAATTTTTGGCTAATTGAATTAAATAAAAATAAAAATATATTTTAATTTTTAATTTAACTTTTATTAGCACATAGAAATTATACATATTCAATTTCATTATGAATTTATTGTTTACCATCATTTCAATATTTATACTTGGTACTATTATTATATTATTTTATTGATTTATTCAAGACAGCAACCGCATATGTAATCATTTATTTAAAAAAAAAATAATAATTAAATTAAAATTTGATTCTGACGAGAAGTGGGAAATTTGGTAAATTTGGTTAGGCGAATTTATATTTGGGTTAAAATTTTAAATTGAAATTATTAATTGAAAATTAAGAAAAAATTGAAAAAATATTTATTTCGCTACGTCTCTTTTTAAAAATATTTAAATAATAATGAAAATTGTTTGTGAAATGGTTCAGATATTTGTACCGTATACTCTTTTCAATTTACAAATAAAATAAAATTATATATATATATATATAATTTATCATATTTAATTTGTTTCTATGTTGAGAGGGTTTCTTAAACATATAATTATATTTTTTGATTTTGTTGGTTAGCTTTCCGTAGGGTTAATGTAGAGAAAGAAATTTTTTTTACTTTCAGAAGTGTAACGAAACATTGGAAAATTATAAAACAGTTATTTGTATTATATTTTAGGTTAATTAATCTATGTTTTATCTTCTTAGTTTGTGTCATGTCACCTGGATCATACAATTGAAAGATAAACCGGGTATATCAAACATATTTTTAATGATAATTTTTCTGTAATTTGGATTGCTAAATTGTGAAAATGATTCCCTATGCATTTTAATTAATGTCTTTATATTATTATAATTTCATAATAGTTTTGAAATAATTTTAATACCTATATTTTTAAAAGGTAATTTTATTCTAGTCTCGAACCACTTTATAAAATGATTTTTTGAAAACAATTTACAACGGTTGAAAAAAATATTTTTACTCTAATTATGTTACATATTCTGTTTCAAAAAACATTGCGAAAGTCATTTGTGAATGAATTCCATGAAGTAGTAGAGCTGGTGGTTAGATTACAAAACAGTTTGGTTATTATAAAAAATACCAGTTACAAATGCAGCTCAACTAATAAATTTTGAACTTTAAACGGACCTATAGATCAAATGTTGATTCAATTATTGTAAATTATTTCTATATATGTATATTGTATAAGCCCAGACCATATTTTTATAGATAAATATATAAATGAAATTTCCATAAAAGCGAAATAATTAAAATAAAACACACACAATTTTTTGTAATAAATTTTATTTAAATTATTTTAATTCTATGTTCAAGTATTTGTGGAAATCACGGTAAATTTTCTAAAGAAGAAGGACATACAAATAAAAAACAATATATATAATACAAAAAAAAAAAAAAAAAAACAAATATATATGTATAATATGTAAATACGTATCATTAAAATTTTATTTAACCTAGATCAATATTTATACAAAAACCAAAGATAAAAAAATTTAATTTTTGTTTTTAAAACTTTTTATTCATATTTTTAGCTTAAACTTTTTTTTTGCTTGTTTTTTTTTTTTTTTTTAATTATTTTAAAATCTAAAATCCTTGAATTGGTTTTCTTTAAAATTGTTTTAAAAACTTTAAATTGAATTTTTTTTGTTTTTTGATTATCAAAAACTACTATAAAAAAATATGTACGTACTTCTAGGAATGAAGTCCAATTCAAGTTCAAAAATATCTCATATTTATTAATTTTGAAAACTATGAAATATTTTTTTTTTTTTAGTATTTTTAAGAATATTATCCTGTTTTTTAATTAATATTATTTCATATATTTTATACGATAAAGTTCAAATGTGTATATCCTTTTTGACTTTAAAGAAATAAACAAAAAAAAAAAGAAGAAAATTCTATCCAGTAAGCAAACATTTTCTTGAAATTTGTTGAACTTTTACACTACCAAAATGAATATAAAGAAAAAGGATGTAAAAAAAAAAATAAATACAGAAATAAGGATATGAACATTTTTGTTTATTTTTGCTCCTTGTTTTGTTTAGAATCAATTTTTGAAATCAATTTTCAAAAATAAACTTTTTTTTATTAGTATATATAGTTTTTTTTTGTTTTTGTTTTTGTTTTTGTGTGTATAGAAAAAATGTATTTTTTATATGAAAATTCAATTTTGTTTTTGATATTGAATGGAAGGAAGGAAATTTATTAAATATAATACTTTTGAAGATTATTTTTTATTATGAATTATTATTAATGTAAATAACAATAATAATAATAATAATAATTATAATAATAATAAAAAATCGGATATTTGATTATAAAAATTTATAAAATTTTATTCTTACATTATGTAGCCATAATAATTTCCGCCATTGTGGATTCGATTGAACATGACATTCAAAATAAACATCATCGCCTTCTTTAATGTCATCCGGTGATAAGGTTGAACCCAATCGTAATGTAACTAATGGTGGATCTGAAAAAGTAAAAAAAATATATTATTTTATAGTATTTTTCAACCATGGTAGATTTAAAAGAAATAAAAAAAAGAACAAATTGTAAATAACGGGATTTTTGTTTAGAAAAATTTCAAAAAAAGAAAAAATAGCTATTCTGCAAAAAAAATATTTTGTTATTAAAATAAAATTAATTTTGTATGAATTTTCAAATTTCATAAACTTTTAGTTTTGGTTGATTTTCAACAGTTAAATTTGATATTAATGAAAAATAAAAAATAAAAATATTTTTCAAATACAGATTTTTTATTACCTAGTTATGTTTAATAATAAATATTAAATATATTTCAAATTAAATTGTTTTTTTAAAGTTAAAATTTTTTTTTGTTCAAAAATCTTTCAACTTTTATATTACATATTTTAATATTTCCTGGAATAGTATAATCACAGTAGGTGGAACACATAAGCCTATTAAAAGATGTTATAGATATTTTTTTTATTATTATAAAATGCTTATTTATACTATACAAATTAAATACTATATATTTTTGTATGAATACAACTCAAACTCATAAGAGTTGGTTTAGTAATTATTATTTTTTAATAGAACAAAATATTGTGTGGGACATTGATAAAAATATTCAACCTACACAATGTAAAATTATGATTAAGAATTTTGTTATATAGTTAATTTAGTATATCTCAAGTATTAATTAACTGACTATTAGTTTTTATATTGTGGTTAGTATGCTGTGTATAACCTATAATATCAAATCTATATTTTTATTTTATTTCATTTTTGAACTTAAGAGAGCTAAAGCTAGTATAGAGTGTTTTACAATTAAAACTAAATGCGTGTAATATTCAGTGCAATATAGTATATAACCACGTAACATTTTATTGTTATAAAAATAAAATTAGTGCTATAAGAATCCCATATGACTCCCGATAATTACTAAATGTGTTATAATGATGTTTGTATGGGAATAATGTGATCAATATTGTTATAAGGATGTTGTTATAGCAATTGCGGGAGTTGTTATAATGAGATTTTCAGCAAGTACTACATCAGCAATCTTGTTATAAGTCTAAAAGTGCGTAATAAAATAAATATAAACTCCATAAAATTATTATTTTAAAATAAAAAATAATATCTATCTCATTCTCGCATAACATAAATTATTTCAAAAGACTTTCATATCACAATAAAAACATATACCCTAATACGTATTATGTATACTAATCCTATAACAATATTACAGCAACAATATTGCTCCGGTGCCTTATAGGATTCTCCATTTTAGTGCTGTATATAGTGATGTATTTATAATGTTTCGCAACAATTGTGGATCACTCAAATTAACACTAATACTGCTATAAGGGTGTTTATAATAGTGTTATAAGAGTGCGTAAGAGTTTTATAGCAATAAAATTGTTACGTGGGTAATTCTTATTTTAAGACTATAATAAGAAGGAAGCAATGTATATCTAAAATCAAAGCTAATCATCCATCTGGTATATCTAACCAATTTAATTTATATATCTAACCTATAATATCTAATCTATATCTTAATCTTACAATTAGTCATCGGGTAGATAATAAAATAATGAAAATTAAAACAGAATCAATATCTCTCTATCTTGTAATTGGTGATGGTAGAAAAATTCAATACAACGATGACAATACAATGTCTACTAAACGATACAGGGTGTAAGCGACACGAAGTAAAATAGCAACAGTAGATTAACCAATAAATTTGTGATAATAACAACAATATCTGATGAGCTATGTAAAGTGACCGATAAAATCAATAAAAAAATAAAAAAAAATTAAATCAAAATAAAATATTTGGGCAAATTTATATTATAATAAAGTCACGTTGATTGGCTGACAAATGAAAATTATAGCATTTAATTGTGAACTCGAAATAGCATTACTCTACTAATTTATTGATATAGGTGTTTGTAATTAATTAGTCAGATTTGAGCTCATTTTCTAAAACATTCACTTTCAAGATATGATTTTTATGAACGATACTCAGGAAGTGACTAGTTTAAGAATGATTTAAAATGCGATCAGGCAAGATAGTATAGTATATGTACTAGCAAAATAATGCACAAGTACATGCACACTTTTTAGACAATGTAATTACAAATTTAGATAATGGAAAAAAAATTACATAATTAAAAACCATTTTTGAATTGAACCTATTAATAGAATGTTTATAGCCATTAATAATAACACCATTGGATGTCAAAAATCAACACTTTATCTATGTATTAGTGAATATTTCTCTTTGCGATTTGAATTTTAGCTTGTTTTGCTATCAGAATTATACATTTTCATCATTGCTAATATTCAGCATTCGACATATTTATTACAAATGGAATGTGTTGATGGTAAAATGTCACTTATGTCACATTACTTTCAGTAATTTGACATTTCGTATTGCACATTGTAGTCTTATTACACAAAATAGTCACACTATTCCCAATTTAGTCCTCATTAAAATTTAGTATTCCCAATTTAGTATTCACAAAGTAATCACACACTATTTACAATTTCGTATTACTCAAAACAGTCTCACTAACTTCGTCTTGTTGTAGAGTTATGTAATTATGTGATTTTTCCATTAAATGACCAAATTTTGTTTTTTAGTTCTGTCTTAATTTTTAAAACTTGACTTGTTATTATGTAAATGTCATTTTGAAATAATAATTTCAAAATATTTATCAAACCAAAGAAAATGAAAATTATTTTTTTTTTTTTTTTAATTTATTTAAAAATTGCATTTGACAGAAGATTTTATTTTGTGAAAAGAAAGTGTTTTTTTTTTTTTTTTTTTTTTTTTCTCAAATAGGATTATCTTTAGGATTTTTGTTTTTGAATTTGTATTTTTTTGAATAAAATGAATGATATCCTTTGAATGAATGAATTAATCATTTACAGAAATTTTAAATATTATATATATATACATATATATATATATATATATTTAAGAGATCAAAATTTTATAATTTAAATCGAATTTAATTGTACCTGGCTACCTAATGAAGGTAATTTCAATTATATTATTAAAACCAAAGTATGATGCAGACACATGTATATTTTGCCTAGAACTTAAATAATAATATAGATTTGTGGCTTATATATAAAGTTAAATTTATCAAAATATAAGATATAATAATTTTTAGTATTTTGAAAATTTAATTATGATATTTGTAAAATATTTTTCTTAGAACTAGAAAGCATTGGGTCAGATATGTCTTGAGTAAAATTAATTTTAAAAATATATAATCTGCTTTTGGAATTTTGGTATGCAGAATTTGGAAATGGTAAAAAAATTGTATTTTATCAGTGAATATTATTTGCAAATAGTCCGTTACAGAATCAATCAGTACACTATAGTGTTATGATAGTAATTGTTTTTTATAAACAAGCAATATTGTCAATATAATATTGTACTTATATTGACAAGTATTTTGCTCATAAATAAAATTTTGCAAATTTATTTTGTTCATACAGGTTTTTAACTAAGCAGGAAATCTGCAAAGTTATAGTAATAGCACATAACAATTAGTTGTCCTTCTATTTATATTTATGAAACAAAACTGCAAATGTAGAAAATTTAAATTTTAATTACCCGCTGTCAAAACAATTTGTTTTTTCTGCAGTATGTGTTTATGAAAAGCCCTATTATATACGATTTAAATAAATTATAATAATTCACTCTAAAAATTCGTTAAAACAGCAGAATAATCAACGATATTAAACAAAATAACAAAAATAATTATATCGAAATTGAAGAGAGAACAATAACAAAAATTTTTTAATTTACAAATTGTTACAATCTAGCAACAGAATGTTTAATGCTGTCTGATTGTAGGGGACAGATATACGATTTCCAAGGTTAAAGAAAAACTCTGAAAATTCTTAAATTAGTCCTGAGATTATGCAAAAATATGTATAGCCATCTATATCATTAAATTACAGTAAAAATATGTACCAGGCCATCAAGACAGCATTAAATATTAGTGATTTTGATAAACAATCAATATTGACAATTATTGTACTTATATTGACAGATATTTTGTTCATAAACACAATCAACTAAATGACGTTTGTTAATAAACATTTCTAACTTAGCAGAAAAACTGCATTATAATAGTAGATAGCGCATGACAATCAGCTGTATTACTGTTTTTATTTATTACACAAAACCTGTTTCCTGTAGTATTTTATTTTTGCAGTATGTATTAATGATTAGCCCCATTTTAGAAAAATAAAATTATAAATAAATTATAATTTATATATACCTATCAACTATATAATATTTATGCACTAACACTTCTTAAATTGAAATATGTATGGTCTAATTATAAAATTACTTTAAACTTTATCTTATTTTATTCAAATGATGTACAAAATATTTTCAAAATATTATAATTTTATTTTAAAAACATGTAGTATTGATTTTCATTAAATAATATTTGTATATTTAAATGTAAGTAAATATGATATTTTATAGTTTAAAGATATTTGTATACAATTATATGTGAATGTATAAGTAAATTATATGATTGATACATATCCTAAAGGTTTTTTAATAAAATTATAATATTGTATACTTAAAATGTATTTTCAATAATTAAAAAAATATTTATTTTTTAATAATAATGAAATATTTTTAAATATATTAATTCTTAAATAAAATATTGATTATAACAATCTGTCAGAATCGATGAATGAAAATTTCCTGAATATGTCAAAATACAAATCAAAAATTATGACAAGAATTTTGATAGAAAAATTTATTTGTTATATTATAATGTTTCTGTTATTGACAGCATCAGTGAATCTGTAGAATATAATGTAGATATATCTGTTATTTGGTCTTATAAAGCCATGAAAATCTTGAAAATGATTAAAATTTCAAATCTTTTAATGATGGTATAATAACCGAAATAGATTGATATTAAAATTAGTGAAACATACATAGAGTTTTTAAATCTTTATTTTTTATCATTAGAATGGAAATGTGAACAGTAATTGAATAAATACGCTGTAGAGTAACTGATTATTTTAATCTCAGCTTTACATTGTGTTTGATACATCTCCAATACTGTTATACATTCGTCTATTCATTACAAAACGTATACAAGTATTGAATAGAATTTGCTGGTTAGTAAATTTACTTACCATCAATGCACAGTATATGCAACTTTGTATATTATAAAAAAATGTATTGTAAGAGTTTGAATAAAATGAAAACTTCCTCAATTGATGAAAGTTAGAATAGAGATTTATTATCCCATCCCAAATTCGATAGTTAAATAACCTGATTTATGCTAACAAACTATTGTCTGTTAATTATATATATTAAAAAGGAATGGATGGATTAATATTAAATTAAGTTCTTACTTTATGACAAATGAGCTCATGGCTGAAATACAAATGTGTTTAAAAATTCTAGAGAAAGTTAAATTATTACACGTTTTCAATTATTAACCGTCACTATAAAAATTCCATGACTGATTTATAAAAATATAGAACATTTTTGAAAATACTAATAGAAGTTAAATTTTATCTATTATTTTATATAGCTAGTCCTCTGGAGCAGAATGTCCAATGAATTTAAATTATTTTCAAAATGTAGATTAAACTTTATCTTTCTTTCAATGCTTAATAATACAAAAGATAAAGTTAGGATAGGTCCTAGCAATTGTCTTTTAACAATAAAATTCGGTACAACACAAATAATTAAATAAGATAATTTAAAAAAAACATATCTACCAAATCATATCTCAATGCAAGTAGATAATTTGAAATTGTGTCGTTTGTTCATGAAACGAAACTAACAGGATAGCAGCGGAGTTGAACAAAATAATTTTTTAATATTTTTTATTTCTTTTTAAATTTATAATTCAATATCGAAAGTCCTAAAATAAATTTTTTTTTAACAGAATTAAAACAAATTTAATTTCTTTAAAAAAAAATCTCGAAAGACTATACGGCGATCAGTGCGTCAGAAGTTATGAGCTATTTTATCACCACACTTTCTGTTTTTTTGCAGTAAATTTTTTTATTTTCATTTCATTTCATTTCATTTATACACGAATTTTTATTTTATTCATAAAAAATAAAACAAATTTCATTTAGTAGGTAGATGGTATCAAATTCATACCGAATTATTACACTTAATCAAAACCAGCCTAAATATTGTATTACTTGTGACGTCACAGAAGGAATATTAATAACAAATTATTTATGTAACGATAGTATGTACAAACGTATAAACAAAAATATAACAATAATTATGTATAATGTATATGTATTAATTTTTAATTAAATTCTTAAATTTCTAGAGAATGTATACAATATATATAATTTAATTTTCGATTCTCGTTTCAATATTTTTTTTTTTATATTAAAGCGATTAAATTTTTCTTAAAAACAATATTTGTGATCTGAATTTTAAATTACAATTCGTCTGATATAGTAATTCAAGGTTGTACATTTTTTTATATATGTATATTTAATTGACCTTCAAACTTTAGATATTATCTATGAAAATATTATGTGATATTATTATTATAAATATTTTTTTTTATATCAACTTAGCAACTCAATTCCCTCTTTTTTGTGTAAATAAAAAAAATAGACAAATTTTATTTTTCTTTTCGTTCCAAAAAAAAAAACATATTTTTTTTTTTCACTTTAATTTCATATTGCTAATACATATATATTTTGTTCTATTAGATACTTTAATTTTTAATGTCATAACCAAATAATAAAAACAAAATGGCGTATACATATAAAATTTAATTTTTTTTTTTTTTGCTGTAAAAATTCACAATTCCGAAAAATAAAATTTACTAAAACCAGTTTTATTTTTTCTTACTTTTAGGTTAATTCCATTAAAATGATTTTTTTCGCTGTTCCAAGTGATTAATTTTTCCAACAAACTAGAAAAGAATCACTGAACAAAATATGATTTCTTTTGGACCGTAACAAAAAAAAAATTTATATATATATATATATAAAACAAAACGAAACAAAAATTAAGTAAAGAAAATAAAATGAAAATAAAAATAAAAAAAAATAAAAATTAAAAAGTGTTCAAAATTAATATAAACCGGTTATAATTTTCGTTGATTTGATTGCCGGCACTAAACGTTCTAATATTTTACATCAAGGATAACAACCACTATTATATGTGTATAATATATAAAAATAAATATGTATATATATATATATGTATATATATTTATGTTTAAATATACTTATATACAAAAAGGAAAAAAATATAAAATATTAAACATGAAGTCATTTCTGTGTGAAAATTTCTGTTTTATGACAAGAACAGAAATGGTTAGCTAAAAAAAACGAAAATAATGAAACAATTGAAAACTCTAATTGTACAGTAATATTATAGGATATTTTTATTAAATAACAAGAAGGATTTATCACTTGAATTGTGAAAGCATCATCTATTAGTTCTACAGCTCGCGGTTAGCTTTAACTTCGTTTACAATTTTGCTCCACCTTGTTCAACTATTTGTCATCTCCGTTAACTCCAACCTTCCGACAGTGTTATCCTCGATTTGAAATAAATGCATTTTTAAACATAAATAAAATATGTATATATAAATAAATATATTTCGTCTAGCCATATTGACTTTGGTCTATCTTTTGCTCTTTGCTCTTGAAAAGATGCCAAAAAGAATATTAGACGCAGTACCGTACAATACAAGAGCAAGAGGTAGACCAACATGACGATGGCTGGACGAAGTCGAGGGCAACTGTCGTCAGATTGGAGTTAACGGATGGAGGACGTTGTGGACGAGTTTAAGGCTCATCTCGAGCTGTAGAACCAACAGATGATGATGATAATTATTGGTAGAATTTTTGGAGTAGGTAACATAAAAATTATAATACATTTTGAATAATATTTTAGTTAAGTAATTTTTGAAAGATGAAAATTTTTTATCGTCCTGACATTAAGCACAAATCAAAGGATACATCTTTGTATTTCTCATTGTTGTTTTTTGTTTTATTTTATTTTGTTTTGGTTTGTGTGTTAACATGACTTAAACCATAGCACGCGAATTTTGATTTTTTTTTTTTTTTTTTTTTTTTTTTTTTGTAGAAGAAGCTAAAGGGCAAAAATCTAAAATTCTAAATGAAATTTATTCAAATTTTATGCTTTATTTAATAATATTATTCTGTTTTATTTTATTTTATTTATTTTATTTTTTTTGTTTTATTTATTTTTTTTTTTAATAATTTTATTTTCATTTTGTTTTTTTTTTGTTTTTGCTCTAGCGAATTGTCTTGTTTACATTTCTCGTTTTTTTGATTTCATAAAACAAAAAGCGGTAATTCAAAGCGACGCAACAGTAAGTAACGAATGTAAAGAAAATAGAAGAAAATTTTGTTTTTGAACAATTTTATAAATAATTATTATAACAAGGTTATTCTGTCAAAAAATATCCTGTTAACTGTGATTGTATTTTGTTTTCAGGATATTTTTTTAAATGTTTGAATATTTTTGGTAGTGTGTAGAAGAAGAAGAAGAAAATTATTATATTTTTTAAAATGTTTTTTAAGAATTAATTAAGTCATACATAATTTTTTATAATAAAAAATTTAAATTAGAAATAACATATAGAAATTTTTGAAGTGAATGTCCTTTTAAGGATATTTACAAATCATAATAAGAGATTTTGAATATATTGTTAATTAATATGAATAAAGTTTCATATATTTTTTCTGTTGTCGTTTTGATCATTCATGTTTAATTAAAAATTATTAGATCTTCTAAATTAGTCACAAAAATTCAACTACTCGATTAGAGTGTTAGAGAACATCTTGTATTTAGAACAAATTACTGTACTTGCCTGAAAACACCTATGTTGTGTTCAAAGGCCACTTAAATGAAGTTATAAAACAAAAATGACTGTATAGTCAGTGGATGGTCACTGGACTATAAAACAAAAGGTGTGGATTAACATACCATATGCTTATCGATGTTATTCAAGATAAATAAAAAAAATAAAACATAATAACGTGACTCTAATAAGAATGACATAATAATTGAAAACAAAAATAAAGAAATGTGTAGAAAATTTTTAAAGTCCCTAGAGATAAAATGATACCGAGTTATACTTGATTATAAAAGAATAATTTAATTGATTAAAATATTCTTAAAAAAATTATTTAATTCATTAAAATTATTAATTTTTATTGTCGGTTGAATCAGAGGTATAAAAATAAAAATATTAAATTAAATATTCAGAGATATAGAGTTAACTACGAATATAATTATTTAATACAGATTTTTAGTATCCAAGATGACATCAAAATTTTCTTGATTTCTATTTTCGATTTTATCACAATTTTATTGTATTGTTCTTCATTCCAAATACACAATATTATACCGTTTGATTTAATATTTTTGTGTATTATTGTTATTTTGTTTAGTTTCAATTCTTTTCATTCATTTATGTACCTTGATTTCTGCTTTTTGTTTTTATTACATTTTTGGCTCGTTTTTCTAAATTTTTCTTCTGAATATTTAATATCCATAATAATACCGTTACTTTAAATTGAATGTATTTTAATAAAACGGGATGCAAACATTACCGTACATACAACAAAACAAAATAGTATAGCTATACATTAGAAAAAAAAAGATAATTTGAAAGAAAATATGGGCGAAGAAAAAAACATTATTTTAATTTAAAAATATAAAATATAATATAACACAAAAGTAGTAAACAGAATACATAACGGTACCTATATGAATATAAATACATATATAGGAAATAATATATGAAAAAAAAAAAAAAACAAATATTAGTTGTGAATTTGAAACGTGTCTTCGAATAATATTATGCATGTTGGGATGCAAAGAACAGAAAACGGATAACAATCAAAAAGAGACAAAGAAACATAAAGAAAATCATATTTAAATTTTAAATAACTATTTTTTTTTTTCATATTTCTTTTTCTTTTTATTATGTCTTTTGAATTTTGTATTACTGTATTTTTAAAACATTTGAAAATTTTGTATTCAAACGGTAAAATTTTATAATAAATGTTGTACCACGAACAACACTGTTATTTAACACGATACACAAAATAGATATGCATATACACCTAAACTTATTTAAACTGTATTAAATTTTTGTAAGTTGAAATTAAAAGTTTATATACAAAAAAAAAAAAAAAAAAAATATGAACATGAAGCCAAAAGAAAAGAAGTAATATTCAAAAATAGATTTTTAAAAAACATTAAAATGTAAAAGAGAATGAGAAAATGAATTTGAAAAAAAAAAGAACAACTGAAATATATAATATGTATAAAAACAAAATGAAAACCAATGAGTAAAAAACTTGGAAAAGAAAACATAAAAACAAAAAAAATTGATAAAACGATTTAGCAAATTAGCGCCTTTTTCAAAATTAAATTTGCATAAAAAAAAATATTTTTATTAAAAATTTACTTTGAATTTTTTAAATTTCATAATTTTGTTTTTTAGGTACGTATATATACTCTCAGGTACATGAAACATGTATGAAAGTGGTACATGTATGAATTTTAATATTATATACTTAACATGTATGCATCTTTAGTTTTACATTTTTTCATTTTCATTTTGTATATTTAATTAAATGTTATCTACCGTATATATATGCAATATGTACATATGCAATATTAAACATATATATATATATATTGTGATAATAATAAATGAAGAGTTTTGAAGTTAATATTTTATAACCTAACAATCAGACGATTAGAAAATAATATTTGTTATATATATTTACTGTACTGTGTACCTTATAATGTACATCTAGCTATTATATAATTAAAATGAAGTCATTAAAATATTATAGAAATGGATGAAATAAATATTGTTATTTAATCAGTTGATTAAAACCATCAATAATTTATCAAAATGTTATTGATTCTATTCATTAAATACTTGAAATTAAACAAGCAAACCTTTTTATATGTCCACAATCAGATTGCACTTATTGGCAAATACTAACACTATGTTAGAATCAACAAAAAATATTAGTAGACTAACGATAGTTGATTAAAGTTCAGTATTAAGATCATTTTAATAAATAGACGTTAGTTAGGTTTAAATTAGGTCTTATATTAGCATAACAATTATTAATCAAAGGTTTTTACTTGCCATTTTGTACTTTAAAAATTAAATTTATTTTGAATAATTAAATCAGGTTAGTCTAAACAAGTACAAATCAAAGGTGTATATATTCTATATTAAAGTATATGAAATTAAACATATTGTACAATGATATATTAAGGCAATTAAAATAAAATAATAATAATAATTAATAATAATAGTAATAAATACAATTCTGTGGCGTATTTCATAAAAATTGACAGGTGACAATTTTGTAAATTGCAAATTTGTAAATTACAGGTCGACAATTGTAAAATTTTTGCTTTAAAATAAAATTGACAAAATTGTAAATTGTCAATTCCTGTTTCATAAACAAAGGTAAAATCTACAAAATTTGTCAAGGTTTGTCCACAGTAATTTTTATGTCAATTTTGTTATGAAACCAAAAATAAAATTGTATTTTACTAAATTGTTATAAATGTCGGACAATTTATGACACACGATTTCAAATATGTAAAATTGGAAATTTCATTTTTCAATGCATTATAAAGCCGCTATAAATTTTAGCGATTGAAATAACTTGGATAAAATTTGATTTTTTTTTTCGACTTTATTTCATTTTTAATTTATTTATTTTAATTTCATAATGAAATAAGTTCGAGAAATATTATTAAAATTAAAAATGACATAACTTCGACAAAATATTGTTAATTTTAATATTGAAGTTATTTCAATGGAACTTATTTCGTAGCGCCCATTATAAATTCATATAAAATTTTTTTTTTTTTTTTTTATAACATTGGCAGTAACTTAATATGTTGTTTTTAATAAAATATTTGTCAATAAATACAAATACAAAATAGACATGACAATTTTATAAATTATAATTTAGAAAATTGTCATAACAAATTTATAATTTACAAAATACATTACATAATTTGTCATGACAATTTTATCACCTGTAAATTTATGTATAAAAAAATATCGGACAATCGCGACAATTTTGTGAAATTGTCACCTGTCAATTTTTATGAAATAGGCCACTGATGTTATTTTATTAATGAAATAATTCTGACAGTTCTGATGATGAAATTTATAATATTACCATCATATCATCTGAAATGATGTTATTATACATTTCTGATAATGATGATATTATAATATTTGTGCATATTCTGATATTGGCCTACTGCTCTTTTTTCTATGAAAGTAGGAAGTAGACCAACAAACTATCAAAATCACAACTCACCACTGTCACCATAATGAAAACTTATACCTATACCTGATAAATTACATTAAAAAATTGTTTCGTAACGTGAAATCTGATAAAAAAAAACACGTTAATCAAAATCCGGCCTTTTACAAATCTCTCATTATTAAAATCCCGTTTGTATACGTTTTTTTGTTTTTTTTTTTTTAATTTGGAAAAAGGTTATAATAACTGTAATAAAGAAATGGTTGTATTTTTTGTTTTGTAGTAAAGACGGGATTTTTTTTGTATGACGGGATTTTTTACTGGGGCCTTTTTTGACGGGATTTTTAATTTGATTATAGTCGTTAAGTAGTACGTTAAGCAAAAATTTATGTTTTTTTATTGATTAAAATTAACTAGTAACGAATAAGAGCACTCATTATAGCTTCTAAGGCTATCAGCTATTTACAGTATTTTGTTTTAGTGTTTTTTTTTTGTTTTTATATTTTAACTTTGTAAATTAGATTGTTTCAAAACACGTTAGCCTGTCTTTCGTTTGTTCGTTAGCTTGTCTTTCGTTATCTTGTCTTTCTTCGTTGGCTTATCTTTCGTTAGTTAATATGTGTGACGGTTTCTATTCGCTTAGTGTTTTCAAATATGAAGAGGTTTTCACGAAGCTGCTACAATATAGTAGGATATATGTATAGGATGACGAAAATCATTTTATTAATGTATTATTAGCCTGAACACAAAACATATCTAGTCAATAATGACATCAATTCCTTCAAAATGCTTAAGACTAATTAAAACACCAATTATATATCAACTATCAATTATTGCAAATAAAATAAATAAAATAAATAGTTATAACAATTATTATTACCAGATTTTGTATAGAATATCAATTCTGAATTATTGTCAACCATAATGTTATTTACAATATTTTAATTTTTATATTCAAAATTAAGCAATCACATAATTTGTTTCGTACCTCATACAAAAACTTAAGATTTGTATGTTTTTATTAACAAAATTATAATTTTTGAACATTTTAATAATTTCGATCTTGAAAAATTTCAATGAAACATCAACGGAAAATAATTTATTTTTATTTATAAAGAAGCAAATATTTTTAATGAAATACCAAATTTTAATTAAGTGTGAGTTAAAAAATATTTTTAATTGAAAAATTGTTTAAAAGAATTTTATTAATTTTTCGTTTAATTATTTCATAATATTATTTTTGTTGTTTTTTAGTTATTGAATTTTAGAATATTTTAATTATTACTCGTATTTAAACTATTTTTATTGAATAATGTTTATTCAAATAAAATTATTTATTATTAATTTCTATATATAAATACAGGGTGTTTCGGAAATAAATTATAATAGCTTTAGAAGGGATTGATAAGATTGTAATAAACGGAACATTGTAATAAACAGCAAATTGTAAGGCTTTACAAGTTTTTGAAGTAGTTTGGCTTATATTTTTATGCGTAAAAATGCTGTTGAATAAAATATTATAAAATTAGATTACTTAAAGCTTACTAAATAAATTGTTTTCTATCGTATTATTTATTTATTTATTATCAGCAATTTTTCTATGTCTGTTGGTTCAAAAGATATCAAAAGTCAAATAATATAAATTTTTGATCACCAAAATATTATTTGAAGATACGGTGACATCGTAAATGTCTTAAAAAAACATTTCAAACTATATATAATGTAAAAAAAACTAAGTTGTCAATGTTATCCGTAAAATAAGTTGTGTAATGAGATCTTTCTGAGACATGATGTTTTAATTCACTTATGATCAAGCAAAAATGAACAGCAATTTCTTATTAATACTGTACAACATTGGGTCTTTAAAAATTATTGTAAGCCCTGTACCTGTACATTTTTAGTGTTACAGTAGCTTTTAAAACTCGAATATCATTAAAATGTTAATATATAAAAACTTTCTAATAATTTCCTTAAATAATAATTATAAATATTTTTTTCAGTCCCTAAACCACCAATAAGGTATAGAATTTAAAATGAAAATTTTTTTTTTAATTAAGGACCGAATTTGGTGTTTCGAGGATCAACAAATAGATGGAAGATTGATATTGAAGTATCTTGCTTCCGAAATACCGATATTTGCAATTAGATATTAAAAAAATGTTAGTGAACGGAACAACAATAAAATTATTTAATTTAAATTATCACTAAAAATAAAATAGATATTGAATTAGTTGGAAAAAATCTATCTATATATTTCCATAATGGGACCTCATTCATCATAAAACAATACAGTTTAAAAACAAAAAAAAAATACAATTTTCATTCATTTTGAACCATCTTCTTTTTTCATCCCTTAAACTATTGCATAATATTTCTGAAGCACCTTGTATTATATATATATAACAAAAAAATCTATAAGTAAATTATTATTATTTTTTCAAATATAATTTTAAATATATATCCATATAAAATATATCTGAAAAGACGTAGTTGTAGAATTTGGTAAATTGCGTAAACACTGATATCGTATTTTGAATAACAAAAACAAAAAAAAACAAAATATTCCAAACACTTTGGTAAAAATCATTTACCAAAAATAATTGAATGTCAATTTAATTAGAATATGAACACGTAAATAACATACAAAATACTACCATATAATATGTATTGTCTGGCGTACATGTGCGAATAGGTTTGTGTATTATATACATATATATATATTATATATATATTATAGTATCTATATTTAAGTAAATTCTTGATGTCATAAAATTTTATGAGCACGAAATATCGATTATAAATAAGAAAATATTAAAATGTGGGTGGTTTGGTTGTGTGTGGTGTACTGTATAAAAAGAATCAATAAAATATAAAAACAAATTTCTGATATGATGGGTTGGGGGCGGAAATTATTATGCGATTTTACTAAATTTTAGGAATAATAGATATTCAAAATGATTTTCTTTTAATATGATTCCAATATCAAAATAATATCTAAAATCAATACGTTTTTTTAATTCGTATATTGTTTAGAAACTTTTTTTTTATGTTTTTTATATTCGAATTTATTTGATTCTGTTTTTTTTTGTTTTTTTTTTTTTTTTCAATTTATTTTTTATACGTTTTACGTGTATTTTGATTTAAAGGTAAAAATATCTTAAGGCATCAGAAAAGTTTTATTTTATCTAGATTTTTGATTTTCGGTAATATTTTTAATTGGATTTCGTGTTAAATTCGAAATATAATTATTTATAATGTTATATTAAAAAGTGTAAATACTAAATTTTATTTAGCAAACCGTGATTATAACCGTAAAATTTAATCTTTGCGTTTTATTAAATGTTTAATTCAAAATAGTGTATTATTTTTTTTTAAATTTGTACTGTTTATCTCTTTTTATCTATCTATTCTAATTAATTCCACATATTCGGGATCATTCAGTCATTTTTCAAAGGGATAGGATGTTCGATTATAAGTTGTTATATTTTAAAGGTTTTTCTTACTTATACCAATGACTATATATATGTAATATGTATATATAAGACATCCAATCCAGAGTGAATTTTTTTGTAATCAAAACAAAAACATATCAGTTTTCTTAAATACCAAGTCGACACCTATTGATAGAAAATATTACCACAAAATTAAAAAGTGTTATAACAAAATCGTTATGATTTTTATAACTGTTATAAACACTTACTTTACCATATGATTCCATATATTGCTACGTATGACACCCTCACACATGTTACTATATAATTATTTAGTCATTTTAACTATAGAAACAATAACAATTATACAATATACAATACAATGTATACAATATACAATACAATGTATACAATATACAATACAATGTATACAATATACAATACATGTAATATACAATATATACAAAAAAACTACACGAATTAGAAAATGTAAATACTCTATGCGAACATATTGATAAAATGCTACCCGCTTTTTTGGAAAGTTGTCAATATTCATTGCAGCGATTATAGATTAAGTTAGGATAATTTTAGTTAGTTATAGGTTAAATTTAAGTAAGTTTTATATAAAAACAAATTTAAGAAGGTTTTTGTTCTAGCCATTTTTCCTTAACACTAAATTTAATATTAAAAACAAAAATAAAAGTATCGCAATTATGCTGAATAAAGAGAATCATAGGTGTAAATACATAGTATAAGCTTTAACTAAAATTAAACTCTGTAAAACAAAAAAGATATATTATAATTAAGGCGAAAAAAATACACAAATAAATAAATATATATAAAAAAAAAAAATGATGCTTTAACCAACCCAGCTAAATCTTATAAAAATTGTTTACCCAAAATATACAAATAAAATAAAAATTGATTTTGATCGTCACGGCCTGCATCATCGCCGATTGATTACATGAAAAAAAAACGAAGCACACGAAAAAACACGAAAAGTGTGACTTGAAAATCGTGCTCTTGTGTATTATAACATAGATAAAATAAAAATTGGTTTTTGATCGCCACGGCCTGCATCATCGCCGATTGATTGAAAGAAAAAAAAACGAAGCACACGAAAAACCACGAAAAGTGTGCCTTCACTAATCGTCCGTCCTCTTGTGTATTATAATATAGATATATATATATAAACATGTAGGTATATGCCATATGTATATCGCTACATTTATGACAGATGTGGGGGGGGGGATAAGTAATATATTGAATAATATGATAAATTAAGTGTTTATAACAGTTATAACTATATTTATTTGTTTATATACTGTTTAGCTCAAACTGTTTACAATTAAATTTACGTAGTATTCAAAAATAATAAAATTCAAAATACAAAAATCGTAATATTATTTTTTTTTAATATAAATTAAAAAGGTCCAGTTAACAAAATATTCAATTAATTCCATATAACTGATTTTCGTCTTAAAGAGTTACAACGATTTTGTTATAACACTATTTTTAATTTCGTGATAATATTTTCTATCAATAGATGTCGAATTTAACGAAATCCAATATTTTTGTTTTAATTACAAACATTTTTACTCTGGATTGAATATCTTATGTATATTATAGTCATTGGTATTAAGGAAGAAGAACATTTAAAATATAACAACTTAGCATCGGTATTTAACAAAGTCTTGTTTTTATTACAAATTTTTTTAATCGGTATTTAACAAAGTCTTGTTTTTATTACAAATTTTTTTACTCTGGATTAGATGTCTTATGTATGTCATTGCTTATATACTTTTAAATAGTGTTCAACCATATCACTATCGATCACACTTTAATTTAGTTTTACTGCTTGTTTATATATGTTTCTAGTACAGTGTGCAGCTGTACAACTGTGTTGTTTTTCTGATACTTTTTATTTTAAATTTAGCATGATTTGATTGCATCATATTATTTGATAAAATAACAGTAATAATTTTAAATAAAATTTTTTATTTGAAATGTTATTGATTGTAAGAACTGTGTGTAATACAAATTTTATATCTAATTGTTTTTGTAAGGTTTGAAGCAATGATCGATGTATACAATGTGACTGTTTAATCGATTTCTTTGATTTTTCGTTAATTTTAATAAATCTACTAATTTTTCAAATATGTTTAGACTATTTTTTGTTTTTTTTTTTTTGTATAAAGCCATGCTGTGTTTCGTAAATAGATGACTAGAGTATTTCGTAATAGTTCAATTGAATCTATATTTTTTCCATTTAAATTCAACTTTTTTTCAAACAGACTAAACAATTTTTGATTCAAATTCCACATTTTGTCAAAGAATATATTTGAAAAATAAATTACCACTTATAATTACGCCAAAACTCATGGTGGTATATTTATTGCTTATATTGCTGTATTTTTAATTGTTACCTTTATGTTTGCTCGTACACTTTATTATGGCCGACTTAAAGTTAGTGCAATTGATGAACCGATGTAAAATGATTCCTTTTAAATTTAAATGAAAAAAAGTATACAACATTATGTATATTACAATTATTTTAATTGGCTTATTATCCTTCTACCTAATTGTGGTAAATATATTCAGATGATTTTAGAATTTTAAAATAGATATGTCAAAGCGAGCAGGAATGATGAAATAAATTATAGTAAATTTTCTCTCTAAATTAGATAATCATTAATTATTTTAAAATATACTACAATTTTCTTTAAAAAAAATCAATCTAATATTGACATTTTTCCAGAAATTAATGCTTTCAAGCATTCGTATACCGTATGCTTAAAAACCTTTATCCCAAATTACTAACACCTCAAAACCCTGATTTTCCAATCAAAACATTTTATCATTGAACAATTAAAAATTTTCAATAAAATATAAATAAAAATTTAATTAATAAAAATTAATTTTAGCAGGAAATTTATATCAACAAAAATCACAATATTTAATAAAACAATTAAATTTATATTAGAAAATTAATTTTCTATAATTTAATATCTTTCCTTAGGATTTTCTTTCATTAAAATTGTATAAAATTGATACTATTAATATTTACATAAGAATATCTCAATTTTAATTAAGTGATAGATATAAATTGAACATACATAATAATATATTATAATAATTGATATAAAATACATAAATAAAAAAATAATTATATTACATATATCTAAAATGTATATATATATATATGACGTATTAATATACTTACAAACAACATTTAATTTCCATAGAGTCTCCAAAAATAAACCAGTGACATTTGGATTTTCTGAACGACATGTTATTGATTTACCATCATCATCGGTTGTTGGTACAAAACTCAATTCCGAACGACTAACATTATTATTAAGAATTTCATCCTATTTAGAAAAGAACAAAAAAAAAAAAAACGAAAAAAAGTAATAAATAATATTAAATTAAAATGTATATGTATTGTATGTAAAATGTAATTAAGTTGAAAATATAGAATTTATTATATAGTAAATCTATTAAGTAGGATCAAAATATTATTATTAATTTATTATTGTTTTTTGTTTTTGTTGTTTTCTGTTCTTATTATTATTTTTCCTATTTATTGAACTAGACTTAAACATTTTGTAAAGTAATTTAAATTATATTTAATCGGAAATCATTTAATTTTATTTATAAGGATTTAGATTTTAGGCTTATTTATTGAGTTATTTAATTTTATTTCTAAAAATTCGATTTTACATTAAATATAATAAAATGATATCATTAAGTGTTTGAGTTATTAGAATTGTGGTAGGTGGATGGATTGTTGTTGTAATAGAAAATACAAAATTAGATATATTATCATCTGGACAACATACTGGCCCACATATAGTCGCAAAATACACGATTTTATCGATTTTGAAGTTTTGAAAAATATAAAAAGAGAACAATTAAAAGTTAAATCATCGCTGGAATTGAATTCAGAACATACACCTACCATAATTGAAATTGAATCCACGTCGAATATTCGTAAATGAAATATCTACTGAGGCAACCAATAAAACACCAATTGGTAGAAATTTCGTAAATTCATAAGTGCGCACATTCAAACAAAAATCTGATTAAGAAACAACCAGAACATTGAGGTAGCAGTAATGAAGTTTTCTGATTTTATCATTTAAGCAGCCAAGGCAGCTACACTACACTATACAAAGAAGGTGATAGTCTGCCCAAATGAAATAGAAAATTTATTGAGAGAAAAGAGGAGAGTAAGAAGGCAATGGCAACTTTACAGATCTTCTAATATTAAAAATGTAGCCTACCCATCTGTTGTGAAAAATTACGAAATACACTTAAAGAAATAAGCCTAGATAATATCCATAAATATTTGGAGGGCTTAACTCCAACTGCAGTATCTGACTACTCATTATGGTGGATAGCCAAAAACTTGAAACGTCCTGTTGTAACAGAGCTACCCATTCCATTATCGAATGGAAACTGGGTTAGAAGAGATACCGAAAAAGGAACTGCATTCGCTGATCACATAGAAAAAGTATTCACACCTAATCGACAAATGACAACTCCTCTTGCAGCCATAATCTTAGAGTCGAGCCAGCCACCGCCACTAAAATTAAAGTTAAACGATATCACTTAAATTATTAACAAAAAATTAAATCGAAAAAAAAGCACCAGGCTACGATCAAATAACAGGAAGGATGATTCTTGAATTAACTCGTATTACAGTATCACACCGTATGCATATTTTGAATGCGATTCTTCGCGTATAAGACTTTCCAAAAGACTGGAAGTTATCAAATATCACAATTGTTCCAAAACTAAGGGAAAAACAACATCAAAGTGACATCGTACAGGTCAATAAGATTATTACGAATTCTTTCTAAGCTGTTCGACAGAAACTAATTGCTTTTAAAACTAATCCCCACACTTCTGTAAAAACAACTGATACTACAACACTAATTTGGGTTTAGAGAGAAACATAGTACCACGGAACAAATTCACCGAATAGTAATTTACAAGAAAAATAATACTATTTAGCCCCATTTCATAGACATAACCCAAGATTTTGACAATGTATAGCATGAGGGCTTAATCTTCTTGATAAAATCATTTATACCTACAAATGTTCATAAACTTCTATAAAACTACTGACCTAACAGGAAATTTAAAATCAAGTATAAAATAATGTACATCACGTACACAAAATATCCAAGCTGGTGTTCCCCAAGGAAATGTGTTGGGTCCAATCTTGTATTTGTTATTTACATCATCTGACATGCCACTCAGCAGACAAACCTTAACATCTACATTCACTGATGCCACAGAAATACTAAGTAACCATTCCAATCTTAAAACAGCTACTAAATATCTACAGAATCACTTTAAACTGGTTGAAAACTGGTTAGATTACTGGAAAATTAAAGAATCTAAATGTATGTTCAAGTAACATTTATACACCAAGAAACGTGTGCCCAATGTTAAAAATGAACAATTATACCTTCGTTCAGAACAATGAAAGCAAAATTAAGTTAGAAATTAAAGCAAACAATATGCATTTGGTTACTTAATTAGTACTCAAATCTGAACTTAGAATATACAATTTTTCTGTACAAATCCAGCCATTAAACCGATGTGGACTTATGGTATTAAAATATGGGGCACTGCTTATCTCGATCCAATGTATTAAAACTACAAAAAAACCTCAATCAAAAGTTCTAAGGAAGATCACAAGAACCCCCTCCCCTGGTTTATTAAAAATGCAAACATTCACAATCATTCATCACAAACATTCGAAACTATCTACTAAAACTGGAAGACCATCCAAACTCACTAGCAAAAAAAAACTAACCACAAACAGGGGTCATATAAGACTTAAGAAAAAAGGACACAAAATATCTAACCAACCTCTAATCTTAATTACTTATCTATTTTTAATTTTTTTACTAACTTACTTTGCTAAATGGAAACATCAATGCAATGGCAGGGATATTCCAATATTTTAGGTTAATATTTGATTTAATTATTGTGAGTTTCTGGATGAAAAAGATTCAATAAAAACTATACAAGCAAAAAAAATAAAAAATTAAATACAAAGGGGGATGTTGTATTGGCGTAGGACCTAATGACTTTACAAAATTTTTGTAGTTTTATAACTATAATGTCATAAAAGAAATAAATTATTAAATTTTTGAATTAAACTAATTTGTATAGCCTTGAAATGAGAGAAATCTCTTTAGGCAAAGATAATTGAAAATAAATAAAAACAAAAAAAAAAACAATCTCAAGGATAGCTGTAATTGCTAGCTTTCCAAAAATATATATCTTTAGTGACGCATTTTATCCTTTAAGGACGAAAAGGACATTTGAAGGTGTCCTTGTTGTTTCGATGTTTTTGTATAAAAACCGTTATATCTGTTGATCTATTAAATATATATGTATATATATATATATATATATATATTCAGTTATAAATTCTAGAAAGATAACGGGTTGGAACATATTTTAATATTTACCCGACGATAATTGGTGCTGCCGTTATGGAGATATTATAGTTCAAAGTAGAAAATTTTGAAAAAAAAACAATCTCTATTTTTTTTCTTGAAAAACCAAATACTTCAAGATTTTGCCATAAAAGCCCCCCCCCCCCCTTATATTTTTATAATGTTGAAATACTTTATGTCTATGTCGAATAGTTTAGAAGATATACGCATTTATTAAGTCCGATACAACATCTATATTATATTACTGTCAGATATTGCTTAGAGCAAGCAAATCAGACGTCTGTTATAGACGAAAGCTTGCATCATTTTGCTAAGCGGTGAAATCATCATCCAGTGGGTTAGTATCCATCACCGTTAGTAACTAATGTTAGTAAGAGATATGTTAGTAAGAGATAAAAATAAATAAACATGCTATAGTTAGAAGAAAAATAAATAGCTAACATACCCTAGTAGTAGAATGTTAAAAGTATAAGAAAGAAAAAAAACAAATACAAAAAGAAAATAGAAAAAGACCAAATACAAATTCCATAACTATTTATCGATTATACAGTTTTAATTTTAAGTTTCTTTTACTAAGGTTAATATCAAAACAAGCTGCTCTCGAATTAGATTCACGTAACATTCTAGACACAGGCTCAAATTTACCGTAGTCAGTGTAACTATGGTTAGTAATATTAAACAGGTCAACGGAACGTAAATTACGCGAATTCTCTCTAAAAGTTATCAAATCCATAATTTTAGGTGCCAGAATATTCCCAGCAATAATTTGGTGGATAAACATAACATCAGCCACCAATCGACGTTGTTGGATAGATTTCAGGTCAATCAAAAGCAACCTATCTTCATAAGGAGGAAGTTGAAAAGGGTCAGACCATGAAAAAGCACGTAGTGCAAAGCGTAAAAATTTAAGCTGAACTGATTCAATACGTGAAATATCAACATTACGATATTCAAGTGTCGGTCTAACATATGTGATATATAAATGTTTTATAATGTACGGATCTGTAAACTCTTTGGCACAGCGCATTATAAATCCTAGCATAGAATTAGCTTTATTAATAATGGAATTAAAATGTGCTTTGAAATTGAGTCGGTGATCGAGAATAACACCTAGATCACGAGATAGCTCCAATTGGTTTAAGGTTGCCATCCCAAGATGGTAAACAAATTCAATAATAGAGCTTTGAGGCTTTCTACTAAAACAAAACAACTTGACATTTTGATGCATTTAATTCAAGGTTGTTGGTGGAGCACCATTCGGCAAAATTGTTAAGATCATTTTGAATTAGAGTACAATCATCAACAGACATCATGGTTTTGCTAATTTTGGAGTCATCAGCAAAACATCTTAACTTAGCTGATACCATAAATTGTGAGACATCATTGGTTGCAATAATAAAGAAAAGTGGACCCAAGTGGCTACCCTGGGGTACCCCAGATGACGCAACGAAGGAGCGAGAAAGTGAGGAACGGAAATAGACCTGATATTCCCTATTAGATAAGTATGACCCCATCCATTTAAGACTGTTATCAGAAAAACCTATTGCTTTATGCTTGATTAGTATTAAATCATGAGAAATTTTGTCAAATGCCTTGCTGATATCCGTAAAGAGGACGTCAACGTGTTGCCCAGATTCCATAGCATTAACAGTTTCAAAAACGAATTCTATTAAATTGGTAACAGTTGACCTTTCTTTCTGAAAACCGTGTTGGTCAATAGAAATGAATGATTTAGAATAAGAATAAAAATGATTAATTAGGTTGCATTCAAGAAGCTTTGGAATGCAACAAATTTTAGCAATGGGCCTGTAATTGGAAACCTCAGAACGCAACCCTTTTTTATAAACTGGAATAATATAAGATTTTTCCCAAAATTCATGAAAGATACCAGTTTGCAAAGACAGACTGAACATTTTTTGAAGCCGATATGCTAGGCTATAGGCTCAATTGCGCAAAACTATGGGAGGAATCCCGTCTGGCCCACAGGAATAATCCTCTTTGAGAGATAATAACTGTGATAAAACTCTATCAACGCTAATTAGTATTTCATTAATTTTGAAACTAGGGGGATAGGAGTATAACGAATTAATGTAAGAGTTGTTAATAGTAAAATTACTATTGTTAACAAATGAGCGAATGAAGTAGGAAGCAAATAAGTTAGATATTGTACATGGGTCATTAGAAACATCACTATCAAGCTTAAATCACTCTCTCCCTCAGAAGAGCCGATACAAAGTTATCGGTCAGTACTGGTTTTCATTATTCAATAGTTTTACGATACATAATTTGGTATTAAAATAAAATTAATATGAATAGAATTTTGTCAGTTCTACAATCATTTCGTAATGCCACTGTTATAGCTCTATTTTAGTCAACTCAAACAATGTCAATTAGTTTTAATTATATTTGAATTTCATTTACAAATTCCACTAAATCCAATATTCATTTACTTAAAGTTTTCAAAAAACAACAAAAATTTTAAAGTTTTTCATTTTATTATTTTTATTCTGTAAAACTGAAATACAACTTAAATTGATATTTTATAATATGAAGTTTCCAAAAAAAAACTATTTAAAAAGTGTTTTTCTACCTTACTAAAATTAAATTTTCTATTCATTTGAAAAAGCAAAACCACAAAAAACTTATTATATTAGTCAAAAGCTTTATATTTAAAAAAAAAAGGAAAATTTAACCACTACCGTTCATCACAAACCAAACAATGATAATTTTTTTCAAAAAAAAAAAAAATAAATAAAAAAAAAAACTGTCACGATATAATTCTATTTATTTAAAGATTTAGATTTTATAGTTCTAAAACTTTAAAAATATTTATAATAATACTATATAGAAAAAAAAAAACAAAAACAAAACAAAAAAACAAAAATCACAAACAAAATAACTTCCGAAATCTGCTTAGTACAAATCTGTTTCCTTCCGGTAAAATTTATTATTTAATTGAAATCATTTCCACGCTCATCCTCTTAAATTTTCCCTGCAACAAAAAACACAAAAAAAAAATAAACAAAATAATAATACAAAACGAAACTGTTATTTTCCTCTGTCACACTATTTTCACTCTGTTCCTTATTTCTGTTTCTGTTATGTCTTTTGATTTGTTTTTATTTTTAATTCTAAAAGTGCAAGGGAAATCCCTAAAAGGGATAAAAATTATTTTGTCACAGTTATTTTTTTTTTTTGAATTGACAAAAAAAAAAACATAATAACAAAAATTACATTTTGGTCAAAAACAGTTCAACTCTTTTTTTCACAGTATAGGAAATGAACTTTTAGATTATTTTTAATAGTTTTTCGAAATAAATTCTCACACATTTACAATAAAAATATATCAAAACAATAATAAAAAAAAAAAAAAAAAAAAACAAAACTATAATACAAAAAAAAAAGTTTTCAAAACTAACTTCATACATCCGATTTCAGTTTACAGAACGTATATATGAACTCGTTAAAATTAAAAATACCTCGAGGTAAGTTTTGCAAAAAAACAAAAAATTAAAAATAGCAACAAAAACTTGGTTAAAACTCTTTACTCCATTTTGTATGTATACAAAAAAAAAAAACGAAAATTTTGATATTTAGTTTAAAATTTATTTTAATCGGGTTTGCATTTCAGTTTATTTTGTTTTTTTTCTTTTTTTTTTTCAACAGTATCTCTAAACTGTATATCACAATTTGTTCACTTCTCTATATTTCTTTGATCGGCAGTTCGATGGAATGAAAAAGCCTTCCTTCACTTTATTTACTTCTAAGCACGTTTTATTATCAACATTTTTTTTGTTTTTTTTTTTTTTTTTGTGAAACTGTAAAATTTATTCAAAATAATTGATCAACAATAACACCAACCACCATCCAGTATATCAAACTTAAATAACAACAATAATTACAAAAGTAATAACAGTATATAGTACAAAATAGAAGTGCATAACAGTAAAATATATTTTGCAAAACATTATTTTCTATTGGTTTTTCTGAATGGAAAAAATTCATATGAAAAAGTTTTATTTTTTTATTTTTTACTTTTTGTTTACATTCAATACCGTTGTTAATTTTTGAAGTGTATTTAACTAAACTTTTTATTTATATATAATGTGTAATTGTATATATATAATATACGAAAATTGGATTTCCCTTTTGGAAATTGAAATTTTGAAATAAATAAAAATTAAAGTCGAAAAATAAAAAAAAAAAAAAAAAAAATTTAAATTCCAGTTAGTTGAAATGATTGTACGTTACTCCATCAGTTAAGTTAGATCAAACTAGCTTCCCAAGGGATACAATTAAATTATGAAAGTGGTATGCTGTAATGTAATTTGTTATTGCTTTTTTTTTTAAATATACTAGCAGACCCGGTGCGCTTTGCTACACCCAATTGATAAAAATCTCAGTATTACAAATAGAACAGTGATACGGTCATGTAGGATGTTCTATCATAGTATGTTCTACCATATTTCTAGATGTAGCCCAAGCTTTTGATAAAGTATGGTATCGAGGCTTAATAAATAAACTAAACAATATGTTACCTAAACAATACGTAGATATACTCTCATCATATCTAGAAAACAGACTATTCAGAATAAAACAAGACGAAGAGTATTCTACTATTAGAGATATTAAAACGGGTGTGCCACAAGGTAGTATTCTGGGTCCCATACTGTATTTGCTCTACACCTATGATTTACCACAAATAGAAAATATAACTGTAGCTAGATTCGCTGACGATACTGCGTTGATGGTGGTAAAATCAAATATTGACGAGGCTACAAATAAATTGCAAAGAGCAAGCGACAAGCTATACCTCTGGACAAAGAAATGGAAAATTAAACTCAATGAGTTAAAATCAGTACATGTAAATTTTACAAATAAAAAATTAGAAAATCAACCACCATTGGTAAATCTGAATGGGGTCAATATACCCCAAGAAAACAATGCTAAATACCTAGGAATGACATTAGATGTCAAACTTAGATGGAAAAAGCACGTTAAAAAGAAAAAATTTGAGCTTGAAAATAAATATAGAAAAATGTACTGGCTCTTAGGTCGTAATTCTAAATTACCTATACATAACAAGATTTTGTTATATAATCAGATACTCAAACCGATACGGCATACAAATATGGGGATGTGCCAAACAAACACATGTACTTTATATACAAAAATTCCAAAATAAAGTCTTGCGCAAGATGGTAAATGCCCCCTGGTATGTTCGCAACAGTGATTTGCACAGAGATCTAAAAATTCCTTGCATAGAAAATGAAATGAAAAGATATGCAACAAAACATATAGCTCGTCTGGAGGGTCATGTTAACGTTGAGGTCACTCAACTGCTAGATAATCAAAATGATGTCAGAAGGCTGATGAAAGAACTAAGCCACTAGATTTAATACGATAAAATTTCGTAAACTTTTACTTTAAAAAAATCAAAATAGCAATAAATTAATGGTTAGTCCGTTGGACTAGTATTAATGGGAAGGGTGTGGTTTAGTCAGTAAAAATCTGGCACACAATGGAAGCTCAAACGGGGCTCATTGTGTCTATGAAGATTCCCACCAATCCACGCGAAAAAAAAAAAAAAAAAAAAAAACGTTCATGTAGGAAGTGGAATAAAGTAAGCTTTATTTTTTAATATAAAAATCGTACAAATTAATTGTAATTCTTTGTTAAAACACATAATAATAACTTTATATTTTGAATTTTAAATGATTACAAAGCTTGAAATCTTAAAATATGTTACTGTATCCTATTTCAATTCTCTTTGGTAAATAACATTTTTTGTTTTTCCTTCGTATGCAAATATAAATGATGCCGAAGGTTTTCCAACACACGACGTACATTCAACTTAAAATTGACCATGTGAGAAACAATCATTTTAAAAAATTTAACCCACATACTTGTAGCGATTGACCATTGGAATTGTCATTGTAAATGCTAAACGAACTGGAAATTTAATACGTTTAAATTGTTTAATGTCACATCTGACGGATTGATTGATGGTATTCTTGGAATTAATACAATTTCACCTTTGTATTTGTCAATATAATTGCTTAGATAATATTTTTCATTAATTTTTACACTGATACTTGTGCCATTACTAAAACAGTGGTTGATTTAGATTGTGGATCGCGATCACTCAACCATGATATACACTTGATATTAAGTCTAATTAATAACAAAGATATTAAGTCTAACATAATAATAATGGCATATCAATTTTTAATTGCAGAATATGTGGTGGAGTTCCTGATGGTAAATCAAGTGCATTTAAAAATCTAATTAAGTAATACACACAGCTTCATTATTATCCATCAATCGGTTGACTTGTATGTTGTAATTGTTTGGCCATATTTATTTCATTGACATCTTTATTTTTGCTGCCAATATAGCGCGATCACTCAACCATGATATACACTTGATATTAAGTCTAATTCTGATTCATTTAGTATGCAAAAATTGTCAGGCAATGTTATTAATTTTGTTGTATTATTAATTGTTATATTGGCGTTTTCAATCTCTAATAACTGGCAAATAAATGGCGAGCTGCATCACTTTGTAGTTGTATACACATGTTTATATTGCGTGACAGTTTTTAACAACTCTCACCAAATGTGGTGATTTTATAAATGCGTTTAATTCATCTGTTGGTTTGATCAGGGGATAGAAGGTAAAGTTTGTCTGAAATCACTTGCTAAGAATGTAAGAGCACCTCCAAAAGGTTGTTTGTTGTATCGTAAATCTTGCAGTGTACGATCTAATGCCTCTAATGATTTTTTATGTGCCATTGGGCATTCATCCCAAATAATAATCTCATATTGATGAAGTATCTTTGCCTTTCCACATGATCTGGAAATATTACATGTTGGAGTTTCTGTTATTTGCATAGATATTTTTTTTTTTTTTTTTTTTGTTTTAACTTTTTATTTTTATTTTTACTTAATTTTTGTGTTATACAATAACAAAACAATAACTAAACCTTAAAACTACGTTAAATTTATTTAGTTTACATCATTCTTATAATTGTGGGTTAGTCTTTTTTTTACAAATTTTTCGTAAGAAATATTTTATATTTGTTTATATTTTGGAAAACATAAAAAAAAAACCAATACTTGTTAAAATTTATTTTATTAAAAACATTAGAACTAACCTAAATTACTTAAGCTACATCTATAATCTAACTAAACCTATGCTAAACCTAACTTACCCTAAGCCTGTTCTAAAGTTAGATAATCTATTTATGTTATTGGTTTAACCACCAGAGATGAGGGTTTATTATTTTTTTATCCTTATCTGGGATATACATGTCATATTTGTTATATTCTATGCACTTGCATGTAGCCCGTCTATTATAGTGATATAATAGAGGGACATGCTCGTGGTTTTGAATATACCCTTTAACATCAAGATAAATAAAATCTTCGGGTGCTATAAATCCCGTTTTCATGCTGTTTTTAATGTACTCTTCATTATGGTAATATATATGAGATATTAGACCATTTTCTGTTGTGGTAAGAGATCTATTAAAATGATTACGAATTGTTTTTATAAAAAAAATATCGAATCTTACGATACTAGCTTTTTGGTACAAACATTTATTTGAATAAAAATGTTTGTAGTCCGTTTCGGGTTTTCTGTGTAGATTTACGCAGGCTCTTATGCATTTTCGTTCAAATTTTCTTATTTTCTCCATCAGACTTGCACTTATGTTGAACCAAATGGGTCCACCATATGAAATAACCGGTCTAATGAAAGTTTGATATGCTAAAATTTTTACTCCTTCATTGATAATTTTATTAATATTATTATATTTTGGATGCCATAAATGCTTTAGTCCCCTTTTCCAAATTTTTTTTAACATTATCAATGTAATTTAAATGTTGATTCAAAACAACACCTAAGTATTTGACTGACTTTTTCCTGTCAATTATGGTGTCGTTCAAAGCTTTTATTTGAAAGTTCTTCCAACATTTTTTGATATTACCGTTGGTTTTGTCAACAGTGTTTCGAAACAGAATTGCTTCACATTTATCTACGTTAATTTTCAGTAACCATACCTTGCAATAATCAATAGTAAGATTAAACTGTTTCTGAACGTTTGCTGTTATTTGTGCTACCCTATTGCCGGCGGCATAAATAATTAGATCGTCGGCAAATGCTATAGAGATTACTCTTAAAGTTTCCAAGCAGTTCCAACAATTCTGTTAAATACAATGAGAAGAGAATCGGTGAGTTAACGGTATCATGTTGCAAACCGTTTTTAATCACGAATTTGTTTTCAATATTTGATTTATTGGCTATTCTGAATTCATTGTCGGATATCATATCCATTATTAATCTTTTTAAATTGTTTGGAAATTGATAATTTAATAATTTATATATTAGACCATCAATCCAAACACTATTAAATGCCTTCTATAAATCTATAAGGCACGCGCCTACACCTTCCTTTTTGCATAGATATTTAAAGATTATTTTGATGGATTTTCACTGAAAATTTACTTTATTTTATTTTTGAACTCAAATACCAGTGTGTGATGACTTAAACGAAATAGTAATGGTGCAAACACATGAACAATATTAGAAATTAATACATATCAATTTCTACAATATTGATAATATTTCAAATGATTTTGATAAAAAATTATATTTCATGTATTTGGGTTGGTCATGAAATGGTTTTGTTAATTACTGTAAAATATCATTATGTAATTTCATTTGAGTAAATACTGAATTTTGCATAAATTAACTAAGTTTATAATAAATTTTAATATTGACTAACAAAATAAATATTGGTTTCATTGGTTTCATGTTAATGATCCAATTAGAATAATTGTTCCACTCTACCTTTTCAGATTCTTAAACGAACTTTCTGATTAAATTGTCCCGCCTAAACGTATGCAATATTTAACAAACATTCTCATGTATATAATAATTATTTATGACGTAATCTATAATTATAATTGACAAGCATTTAAGGTCTTGCGCAGTAGACACCTTTTTATTTTATTTTGATTCTCCTACTCCTTAATGAACTTCTAATATATATAATATATAAGATTATATATAAAACAAAAATGCGCACACAGTTGAACATTTTGTACACATCCGATTTTTTTATTCAGCAAATACATTATGCATAAGTGAGATCTTATGAAAATAATAAACAAAAGCAAACAAATCAGTTATTATATTTTGTATTATGTACTTGCGAATGAATCTATGTACATATGCCAAAAAAAAAACAAAGAAACAAATTCATCTCAAATAAAAAATATAAAAAAGCAAAAACAAAAAAAATCAGTTAAATTGTTCATATGACTAGCAAATTTATTTTATATAGTAGAGTTAGAGTACCTATCTATAATTATAATTGACAAGCATTTAAGGTCCTGCGCAGTAGACACCTTTTCATCTTTAATGACAAAATTTTTTATTTTTAGTAATTTTATCCACTAAATGCCACTTACTATAGGGAATATATCGGAAGCGAAGCATTATATGAGAGACGTGTATTTAGGTGTCCTAAATAAAACTTACTAACCACAAAACTTTTTATTAAACACGAGTGGTTTCTGCTATATCGTGCGAAGTCTATGTCAGTACGTAAATTACTGTTTTTTTAAAAACTTTAAATTTGACTTCAACTTGAAATATAACTACTCAACAGGGGCCCCTAGTATTCTTTTAATATAAAATTACGCATATAAATTGAAATCTGGTTATAGGGTCATTTGCGAATACAAACTCGACATAAACCATTCTCATAAGCCATAAAGCTTATATGTAATTTTTTGTCAAAATTGGTGCAGTAGTTTTCCAGGAAAATGGTTACAAACATACAGCTTTCTTTTTTATATATCAGATAAGATTTTATATTTATATTTTATTGCTATTAAATTGTGAGCGTAATAGTACGTTTTCAAGCTCATGTTTATGGCTAAACAACTAGCTCATAAACCAGTCAAATGTCAAGTGTTTACAAGCTTTTTTGGAAAACCACCAGCTGTTAATTTCACATATTTATTATTTATATAAGAAAAATGTTTTTGTATTATCTTTGAGTAGAACTTAAGCTATTATAATTTGTCATACGATAAATAAATAAAATAAAAAAAATATGGAGGATTTAAAAAAAAAGTAATAATATCAGAGAAACAAATTTAATCTTAGAGTCTTTACTTAAGCTATTATTAAAAATAAAGAAAATTATTACAAAATAATAGCAAATCATATTGTAAACAGTGTTAATCAATAGACTTGTTGTAGACTTTACACAAGATAAGACGACTTAGAAAAAGGTAAATGCCTGCTTCTAAAATTAAATTAATTAAATTTAATTGAGTAAATTAAATTTTTAGACTAGAAAAAGTTTATTTATTGAAAAAGATCTATTCTTGGTATTTCTTGAACTTCTTTTTGATTTCTTTTTGTTTTTGTTTTGTTTTTTTGTTGACAAATGACAAAATTAATTTATGACAAAAAAATCAAGGGTCGCAAAAAAAAATTTATAATCGACAAAAAATCGAAATTTCATAGATGGGGCTACATGTTTTTGAAGTGGTTTATGATATAAGCACCTAGCTAGTTGTTTATGACTTTCAGCAAATTTGTATGGGAAAACAACTACGTAATCAAACCAGTTTATCGTATACACCATGTTTATCCATAAACATGAGCTTGAAAACGTACTGGAAAGGTTGACATCGATACAGTTTTCATATAATACTATATAGTTTTATGTAATACTGATTGTCATAAAATAATGGTTTTTTGTTTTTTTTTTTACACTCTTGACATTTACTTAGGTACCTTTTCGCGCTTAATTAAGTACGGTACTGTAATTTTACACTACAATATCTACAATAGTTCGAGTATTTTATTTAAAAAATTATTGGCTAATCTACTCATTAAATGTGGAAAACTACTGCTATTGTCAGGAACTAAGTCTTCTTAAATAGTGTAGTTCCATTTTATTAACCAGATTATACTCTCAATTATTTTTTGTCATTTATTTTATCCCAATTATCCCAATGCCAAAAAGTACTAGACCTGGTCGAAAAACCAATAAATCATTTTTTTTGTTAAAATCACAACTTTCTTAAACTTAATACATTTTTTTGATGTTATACACGGTTGGAATTATACACGTTTGGTTTAATCGATTTAAACGATTATAGTTTTATTTTATCTGATTTATTTCTGCAAACCTGCAACCGTCAAATTCAACCTGCACCAATCGTTTCAAATTCTATCACTAATATATTTAATATTCGAAATTTATTATTTTTTATTTAACTGTTCAATAATAAATTCCGTTACTTATAAATAACTTTCCTAGAATTTAGTAATAATATTTTATTATATAAAAGAAGCCTGCGTTTTTCTTTTCAATTTCAAAAATTTTATTAGAAATCTACCAGAAACCATACTAAAATACATTCCAACTTTATTACTATAAGGACATACCACTAAACAAAATTGTTATTTTTTAATTTATTTTTTCAATTCAAGTTGAAGTAACGATGAAGCTATATACCGTAGTTATACTATATATATATATATATACTATATATATATACATTGTACGTATGTTGAAAATAAAATTCGTAACTGTTTTTTTTTTTTTTAATTTATATTTAACAGTAACTCTAAATGTAAACTACTCGTCCAAACAAAATTTATATAAATAACAACAACACTAGTAAGTTTGGTGGCTGTGAACATCATATTCAAATTGAAAAAGTTTATTTTTTATTTCAAAATTGTTCTCAAAATCAGTGAATGAATGGGGAAAATTAATATAAAAAAAAAAAAAAAAAAAAAAATTAAAAATCAAATAAATAAAAATAACTTTAACGGTTAAAAAAAAAAATAATATTCTACTATTTAGTATGCTCATTCACTCACTGTTTGCGGTCTTCGTATATTATACGCTTTTATAAAGTTAACAGTTTCAAAATACTAATCGTAAATGAATTGGAAATGAAAACAAAAAAAAAAACTTTTTTTGAAAATTGTTTGATAGAAAACGTTTTTTTTTTTTTGTTTTTTTTTTTTGTTTGCCATATTACTTGTAAATGCTGTTAGGTAAATTAGAATTGCAATACCAATACACACTGAAGGAGTGCAAAAAAATATTAAAGAGAAATTAAAATGTTTGAGCGTGAAAAGTTTTTCTGTTAGAAAGTAAATTTAAATATTTACAGTTATATTTTTAAAATAATCTATTTGTATTTTGTTATTGAGCTGTACGTACATTACTTTTTTGTTTGTATTTTCTAAACAAAATTTTCTGTTTGTTTGGGATTTCATTTAATTGATATTTAATTTTTTTATTATTTGAAGTTTTCAATTTTAATAAATTCATTTAATTTTATAATAACTTACTCTTGTTCTCCTTAATTGACGTTTTCCTTTGTACCATGTTATAATGGCATTCGGTCTGCTACCAGAACTTTCACAAATCACTTCATATCGACGATCAGCAACCATAGATATTGGTGGATCAATTATTTTTACTGTCAATGGTTTTACTGAAATTTAATTTGAAAATAAAATTTTATAAAAAATAATTTAATAAATAAAATTTTTATTTATTAAAAATAAAAATGTTTTTTTTTTTTATGAATATTTTTAAATTTATACTTACAATGCATATCGAGTATAAAACTTTTCTCTTTCGGTTTTACTAAATTCGTATTGATGGCTTGACAAGTAAATACTGATTGAAGATCTGTTCGTTGTACTGATGGCCATAATAAACGATTTTCAATTACATCACCTGAATTATGCTCGTATTGATTATCAACTAAAAGACCATTTACCAGCCATCTGACTTGTGGTTGTGGTCGACCTGAAATTAAATTATGTAATTTTTTTTTTGTGTTATTAGGCTTAGAGTAGGTATAGATTTATAATAATTAATTAAACCATAATATATATTTGAAAGACTATAATTTGTAAAAACATTGAATAAATGTGAATACATAAATAAAATATTTTGATATACGAAATGAAAACAGGATAATTTTTTAAAATAATTCATCAATAAATCAAATTAATTTCAAAAAATTCCTATAGTAAACTTGTCTGTAGAAATATTTTAAAACTGTGTGTACAAAATTTACTGTAAGTTTAAAATATGAATTTTCTAAAACAAACTTTTTTAAAACAAAATAAAGACACACCCCACGTAACATTTTATTGTTATAAAAACAAAAATAGTGCTATAATACTCCTATATAGCTCCCGATAAGCACTAAAGGTGTTATAATTATGTTTTTATGGGAATAATGTGAGTGATATAGGAATGTTTTTATAGCAATTGCGAGAGTTGTTATAATAGGATTTTCAGCAAGTGCTACAGCAATGTTGTAAGTCTAAAAGTGCGTAATCCTATAACGAAAGTTAAAGTTTTATAAGAATAAAATTGCTAGAATAGCAGTAGTAGTGTTATTATTTTATTGTATTCCTGTAATGATACTAATAAACTTACTGTAGAATTTAGAATAAATACTTTGCGACGCCCATTATTTTCTACAAACATGGTAAAAAAAATTTTTTTTTTTGTAAATAAACAAAAACTTACAATCTTTATTTTGCATTATTTTCCCAAAAGTATAATTTTTACTTAAAAGAATAATTATTGAAATATCAAATTTAATTTGATGTTATGCATTAATTAACGTACATTATTTAACATTTCAAATATGAAATATTGCTCCGGTGCCTTATAGGAGTCTCCATTTTAGTGCTATAACGTATTTATAACGTTTCGTAACAATTGTGAAGCATTCAAGTTAACACTAATACTGCTATAATAGTGTTATAAGAGTGCGCCACAGTCTTATAGCAATAAAATTGTTACGTAGGACATACATAGATCGTTCTATCAGAAAACATTTTGGCAGAGTGATATATGTATATGTGTGTACACAGTTGTTAGAATTACACTGTAAAGCTCTATATTAACTCTATCAAATATTTTACAGATTAGTTCCCTACCGTGTAATCAGTTTAAGATAAATAAATGTTGTGCCTATGATAACTCTATCATACCTTTTTATGTTACCGATGAATTTTTGTATTTGAAAAAAAAAACTCTATTTTCAATTCAATTCCATTTATTGTCCGACCAAAGATCTACTATTGATAAAATACGTAGACCATGTCAACAGTCTCAGATATAGCTATATGCAAGTTTTCTATACTAAAGTTTTCGTAGACCAAATTTTCTGTTAAGTTATAATTTCGTGTAAACACGGAAAACATTCTATACCAATTTTAGTCTCTCATGTATAATTGACCTTACAATGTATATTGAAGGACTCTTCTATTTATGTTCATGAGTGATTTAAAACTTTTTTTTAAATAAATTTTAAACTTGTATACAGTGATAATCAAAAACAGTTTTTCTTTTTTTATCATTGCTTGGAAATAACTATGAATATAACTGTTAATAGATGTTGGAATAGTTAACGTATATTAGATATAGTTTAGGACTTGATTTCAAGATATTATGCAAAATATGAATACAAAACATTCATATTATATACTTAACATTCATATTCAATCATTATATACTTCTCTTGTTCGTCCTCACCTTGAATATGCCTTTCTTATTTGACACTAGACATATAAAAACAATTGTATCAGCTTAAAAGAATATGATCAAATTCTGTCTTCGTAAGTTCAACTGGCAACCCTATACAACGAGTTATTTAGCTAATAATGTCAACTCATAGACATTTCAACACTCGAAGCTAGGCGAAATGTGGCAACTATAATAAACTGTCATTTTATTTTAAATTTATACAATATCTATGTACCATTCTATACTAGTTGTGATAAGAATTTTCTTTATTTAGATTCTCATAGACGAACTATATGGATTTTAGGAACCCATCGTTAATTCACAGAGATTATATAATAAATGCCAAGACTATCACCTATATTCTTTTAGACCCATCGTTGACGAGAAGAAAAAATTCATCTCGTCTGGTCTCGCTGAATATGCCTTTCTGTTAGACACTGTAAGCGGCGCAATAGAACATTTTATTTGTTGGTAGTACAGATAATTTTTTACTGTCAACCAAAATTATTGGTATATAAACAAAATATGGTTTATAAAATTTTTGGAAAGTATTAGTGGGGTTTAGTTTAGTTAATATTGTTTTGAATATTTTTTAATTTAGTACATAAACAGTAGTAAAACAATAATAGTAAAGATGGTTTTTTTTTTTTCAAAACAAAACACAATTTTAATAATAATGCAAAAAAAAAATAATGAAAAATTGTTTATTAATCTTTACTTAACTATTTTATCTATTCAATTTATTTATTTAATTCAATTTTTTGATAACACAAAATACTTTGACGAGATACTCTATCGCTTACAATTTTTGACGAGATAAAAAATGGCTATTTCGTCTCGTCAAAGGTCCAACAGAATACAAAACTTTCTCGTCAGAGATATTCTCACGCGATCTTGCGAGATGGGTCTAAAAGAATATGGGTGTATAACAGCTTTTAATTATAGCAGACAAAATTTCAAAAGGAAAATCACCATATTTTGTTCACCATAGAGTGTAAACTGAAATACAATAAATAAATAAATAAAAATTTTATCAACAAATAATAGGGGTATTCCTAAGTTGTACCATTGTTCAGTAGGTGTATGATTGTACTATTGACAATTTACAAAACTGGATTTATTTTTATACCGAAAAAAAAGCATTTTTAATTTTTTTAACAAAATTTAAATAAAAATCAAAATAAAAAATATAATTAAAATTATTTTTATAGTACTATATTATTATCTATTGATTATAATAATTATTATATTTCAACATAATAATTATGATTTTAATTATTTTATAAATTAATTTGTTTTTTTTTTTTTTTTGCTAAAGTTCAATTAAATTAAATTAAATTTACTTTTAATGTTTTAATATTACCAAATAATAATAATAATATTTTAAATAAATCCAATTAAAATATTTCTACATGCAGTGATTAAGAATTTTCACTAAATTTCTTCATAAATTATTATTTCATATAATAAAATCAAATCTATATAATATACATATACTACTATAATGTAGTAGTACCAGTTATAAGGATTACTTTAGATTAAATCCTTTCAATAATAAATTTTAATATTATTTTTGGTTTATTTTTTTTATTAGTAATTCAGTATATATGTATATATATATATATATATATATATATATAATGTACATAATGAAAAACATCTAATTTCATTTTGAAATTATAATAATAAGAAGGAAATTTTATTACAAATGGAATTCTATAGTGGACTATTGTAATAAATTTAAATACTAGGTACTGTATTGTCACTACTATACTACAACTATACTATACTACTAATATACTATAAACTAATAATAATGTTTTAAAATTATATTATTTTGGATTATACAAACATTAAGTGGTATAAAAGTTATACGAAAAGAAGAGAAAAGGTATAGTTTTGAATTAAAAATTATTTTCATAATTAACTCAACACTAGAATATTTTTTTTTTTTATTTTCACTCGTATGTACAGTGGTGACTATTCAATATTATACTGATTGTTAGTTTAATTTTACTTGTTAGTTTATTTATTCATTTTAAATTAGTATAGCCAGACTTATAATATTTTTTTCGAATTTTCTATATTAAATATAAATTTTATAGCTCTTCTTGAACAAGATTACGGAGCTGTAAGTAATTTCGTTTTTTTTTTGTATATCACTTTTTTTAATATCTCTCATTCTAAGATTTTAGTTTTTGAAAGATAGTTACATAATATATAATATAAATTTAGTTGTTCAAAACAAGTAAATGCATTTAAAACGCCTAGACAAAATTAAACTCACTAAATCGTATCGAATTTATGCTATGTGATTTTGGTTTTTTTAAGTAATGATTTTTAATTTTGAAAAACTACATTTTTTCAAAAAAGGCAAGATTCTCAAAAGTGAAATAAGTAAAAAAGTGAAATATTAAAACGAGATGGCGTAAACCAAATCAAAAATGTTTCCTAATTGTTGTCGAATTATACAATTAAATTATGCAGTAAATTGCTTCGTCCTAAATATTGAATTGATGCAGAAGACATTAAAAAGGGTAAATAAATAATATTTAAGTATCCCTATTATTTTCTGAATCTGTCAATTAATCTATTTCAACCATATTAACAATACTGAGGTACTGTTCAAATAACTACGGTACTTATATATAAGCAATTTAGAATAAAATATTCAAAATGGAATTTTTGAAAGATAGTTACATAATATATGATATAAGTTGTTCAAAACAAGTAAATGAATTTAAAATGCCTAGACACTCGATACCGTGTTCGTTGATCAATACTTTAGCGGTAGTCGAGATTGATAGTGTAGTGGATACTCGATACCGAGTTCGTTGATCAATACTTTAGTGGTACTCGAGATTGATAGATATCGAGTTCGTTAGGAAAAATTAAATATCAGTTTTTTAAGTTAAGATTTTTTTGTTGTTAATTAACAAACTAAAGAAAAAGAAAAAGAAAATAGCTGAAAATAGAGATAAAGAAAAAAACTGAAATATAATATAACACCAAAGTTATTAATTTTTTAAACTAAAATAATTATTATGAATAATGTTTTATTTAATGTTATTTTTTTCATAATTTAATATTTTTATTCATTATTTATTATAAAAACTATTTTATTCATACAAAAAAAACCCAAAATATACAAACAAAAAATTAAATGAACTGAAGTAACGAAAAAAATTAAAAAAAATACACTATACAAATAAATTGCTTTACATTTTTCCTCAATAAAATTTTCAGTTAACGAATATAGAAGTATGGGTTAAAAAGTATCGAGTAGAAAGTATCGAGTATTGATGATGAAAGTATTGAGTAGTAATGATTACTGGAAAGTATTGAACATGCACATTCCTACTAGACAGAATTAAACTAGTTAGACTGAATCGTATCGAATTTATGCTCAAAATCTTAATAAAAATGTTATAACAGAAAAATCAATAATTCTTCATATCCAATGCCAAGCCAACTCATGCTCGATTAAAATTTGAAGCTAGCTCACAATTAAGCTGAACATATACAAGCTTAAAATATATGTTAGCTCTTAGGTTATGTGAGCGCAAATGTTGAAATCATTGATTGAGCTTATACTGTAATATTTTTTTTTTCTTTATTCAAATGAATTTATACAATTATTATTTTAATCATAATCTTAAGTAATATTTACGGTTTTAAAATTCAGTTCACATTTATTAGTAAAACTTATAATTAAATTATATTAAGCATTAAATTATAATAGAAAATTTTTATATTCGATTTAATAAAAACAAAAAGAAATAAGAAAAATATAGGTTTAAGATTAATTATATACTAGGTAATTTAACATATAAAAATAGGGTTTTAAGACCTAGCCTAAGCTGTTTGTGCGAATTGGATATTATAAAACAATTTTCATTTTCCTAATACATATTATAACAATCACATGTGAATATTTACAAAACTATAAAACAATGCATTTTCTTTACATATTATATACCTTATTTAAATTTTCTTATATTTAAATTATTATTGCTTTATTACTTTGGGGCTTATGATTGAAAACGAAACGGAAAACGAAACGGAAAACGAAACGAAACGATCATCACTATCACCTCTTCTTCACATTTTGATATGATTGAAGACGTGTGAATAAAAACATTTTCGCAAATTTTCGAAACTTAACTGACAGTGTTGTCAAAAACATATGTTTCAATTTTTTGTGGTTGTGTTTCTGTTTATTTTCATTTATTTTTTTATTTATACTCCTTCGCAGTTTATACAAACAGTTTATAAAACAAAATTATAATTAAAAATTGAATTAAACATTAATAAACAATTAATTAAAATAAATTTTAATAAAACAACAAAACAAAAAAGAATAGTGTAGAGTGGAGTGTAGAGTAGAGTGTTAAATTATAAATTGAAAAAAATAGTTAAATATAGAAAAATAAAGAAAAAAAAAAATTTAAAAACTAAAAAAAAAAGAAACAAACAATTCTTCTTTTATATAGAAAAGAATTTTTTTTAAATGCATTACAGGTTAAAATTTCACTTGTTTTTGTATTTTATATGTATTTATTTGTATTTACAAATTAAATGTTTTATTTTACAAATAAATATAAATAAAGTAATTTCTAAGTTTATATTCTAATTTTATATTTACAAAAATACAAATATAAACACCTAAATTAGTTATATAAAAAAAAACTACTTCCATTTTGTTTATGTTTATTAACTTTTTCCATACAAACGTTCAACACAACTGAACGTTTGATTTTTGCACTACAAACGTTTTCCGATCGTTTTCAATCATATGAAAAATTATTTTCGAAATTAACGTTTTCCGTTTTCTTATTCTGTCATACCAAATGACAAACGTCAGTGATATTCGGAAAACGATTGAACGTTTTCGTTTTCAATCATAAGCCACTTTATTCTTTACCGTTTACCGTTACTTTACCGTTTATATTATTTATTAACTTTTGATATTTTTGAAGTTTTATATTAAAAATAAAAAAAAATATTTTGAGTTAACCGTTTGATTGAGATTATAATGTAAAACCTAGCTCAAAATTTGAGGTAAAATTTGAATTGAGTTGAAATTTGAGCTTTTTACAATCATGATTTTTGAAATGTTCATAGATATTTAATGTATATTTTAACATTTCGAAAGTAATTATTCAATGTAAATTAAAGTATTTTAAATGATATTTATAGTTTTCAATCATATACCATCTATGTTTTTTAATCAATATAAATTAAATATTAACCATGTGAAGATAATTTATCTATCAAAAACTATACCAAACCTAATATCAAATTAATGAAAAAAACTAGAATTAATTTCACAAATCCATTATTTATAACAGCTTTACGAATCTAGTATACAAATAAAAAAGAAAATATTTACAAATATAAAATTGTCACCACTGTACCTACATTTTTTAAGATAAATGATATAATAAAAATCCTTTTTATAATACTTATTATGTATATTATTATGTATTCTATAAACTTATATATAAAGTAAAGTAAAAATAGTTTTAATTTTCAATTGTGAATAATAAAATTAAAAGGATAAGAAAAAAGTATAGAAAATTACATATGCACGAGTATATCAATTAAAAATTCTAACTAAAAATTGTAGGATTCTAAGAGATGATGGTGCAGTGCAATGCGTACGAGCAAATATTGTAAATGAGAAAATTCAAATAAATTTTATTAAAAAAAGTTTTTCAAAAAAATATAAAAAAAAAAAAAAAACCAAAAATAAATAAAATTTGAATAGAAAAAAAGAAAAGTTTTTCTTTAGGTAATTAAAATAAATGAACTGAGATTTTTATTGAATAAATGAAAAGAATAAATTTTATGAGAATATTAAACTTAAAAAATACATAAAATAAAAAAGAACAAAAAAATAAAAAACAGTGGTTATTCCTTTCAAACACCTAGTTTTAGATTATGATATTTTTTTTTTTTTTTCTTTTAATTTTAGCTACATTCAAAATTATTTTAAATAGTTGAAATAATCATTTTTAATTATATTTTTCTAAATAAATACAGAATTAAGTTTGTTTTTTTTCCAAACTGTTATTGTTAATTATTTTTCATATTAAAATTTTTTAAGTATGTTAATTAAAATATGCAACATTTTCAATTTAATTTCATCAGTTTCGGTACAATGCATTTAATCATTTAGTTATTTCTGAAATTAGTAGTCCAGGTGGAGCAATTTGTTAAAATAATTACTATGATAGTAAAATAAAATAATGAATTGTAATATAAGTATAGTGAAAAAACTATAGTTTTAAAAATAATAAATTTCAAATTGCAATAATATTTGAATTGGCTATTTGGTTAATTAAAATATGCATAATAAAAAAGGCTAACCTTAAAATTTTATGAAGAAAATTTTTAGTTAGGAAAATAACTTTAACGTTTAATCAAATTATAATACCAAATATAAATAAAAAAATTTGTTTCGCTAAATATTAAGGCACCCTAATATACTATACATACATATGCATGTAAATGCAAACTGATAGTATTGATTATAGGTTGTACATACCGATGCCAACTACGTGATTTTTAAAATATTTAATTTTTATTTTGTACGTGTCCGTTTGTACATTTTATGTTTCAACAAACATTTTTGTAGCGTTAACAACAAATAAATAAAAAAATATAAAAATTAGCGTAGGTAAAAAATTTGGAAAGCATTTTGGAGCTGTATTAAAGCTGTACCATGTTTGTAGAAATTTAAAAGTGAAGAATATACAAAAAAAAATATTAAAAAATAGTGCATATGATGCAAAAATGATGCTAGAGCTTATAAAATAGCTGCAAACGCTTGTTTAGACATTTTTGTACTGAACAAAAAAAAATATATCAGGCTTGAACAAAAATGCATGAATAATATATGGTGAGAATATACATAAGCAGTTTAAAATGCAAGTATATGTCCTGATGTTTATTCAATGTATTTGTATAATATAGATAGTTTTGGGTCATTAATGAATTTCTGTTTATTTGTTATACGATCTATTTTCATTATAAGAAGTGCAAAATGCTCGGTCAACGTCGTACTAATATCTACAATTGAATATACATATATCCTTTTTAATTTGAAAAAAGTATAAACATTTTAGAAATCTTGGGCTCCACTCAATTGATTTTTGTGAACCCTGCAAAGACGAAGAAGGGAATGAAACAAGCCTATATGTATTTTTGCTGTAACTCCGTGTTAGTTACTTACTTTCTCCGCATAGAAAAAAAAATAAATTAATGACCTACTTTCTAGAGGGCGATCTTATAGTGGCCAACAAATTGTATTAAAAAAGTAGTAAAGACCAAATATACTATTTATTTTTTGATTTTAATCTACTTAATTTGTTCACAAAAAAGTCTCAGTTTGTTATGAAAACAAGAAAAAACATTAAAAATTATTGGGAGTCGGTATTTTTGTTGAAAAAAAAATATTGAAAAAAAAGGTATTGCTTTTTTCAATAATATTTATGCAAGTGTATATGCAAAATCTTGAACTAGGAGAGATTTTAGAGTTGAATTCAAAATAAGGGGAATACTTTTTTTTTCCAGAAAATGCATATATTATATTATATAATGCATATATGTATATATATATATATATATGCAGGATTCTCAATTAGGAAGGATTTTATTGCTGGTTATTAAATCAGAATTATTCGCCTATTACAGAATATTTAAAAGATAAAAAAAAATTTTCAGGAGCCGCGTCAGCCCGAATTTTTGTGGCACTGAACATTTCCAACAATTTTTCTAAGTGTTGTTAATAACGTGAGCTCAGCTTGACAAAAAATGTTGAAATTTTGACCCATTTGGGTTTGAAAAGTTTGAATGTTGAAAGGTTTGGCTTTTAATATTTAAATTTTGAAAGTTGGATTTTAAAATCTGGCTTTTCATGCAGATCCAAAAATTTCCTAATTTCTGTTAGTAATCACGGAAAGTCGCTTCGTAATTTCTGAAGCTGTTATGAAATTTTTTTAAAATTTGCAACGTCGTAAAACAATAAATTACTTTAAATCTGCATACCTATAAGTAATTTTTATTGCAGCTTTTTTTTCCAACGTTTTTTATTTTAAATTTTTTTTTCCAACAATTTTGCATTCAACATTTTTAATTCGACATTTTGTTATTCAACATTTTTAATTTGTCATTTTGCTTATCAACAAATCGACCCACACCGAAAATTAATATTTTTGAATTGATGTGATCCGATTCAAAATCATGTCCATTTAAAATCAATAATGATTTTTGTTTCTCCAAATAATCTAAATTACTAATTTTCTATATTTTGTTGATGTATTTTAATTGTTATTAGAATTTGAAAGAAATGGGTTTATATTAATTGGTATACTTCAGTCGAATTTATCAAACTGCTAAATTTGTCATAATATGCACTAACCAGTATAAAATTGCTTACGTGTATACTATTTTTTAATTCATTTCCATATCAAGTTTGTTTATAACTATAAATCCGATGCGAAAAAACGTATATAAATAGAAAAATCACTCGTATAGAGATTATAAAAATGTACACCTAATTGCAAATTGATACATTCGGACTGGATATTGCGAGTACGTATTGTAGTATTAAACTACCTAGCCAACTCACTGATGTTTGATTTTGATTATGTTTATATTTTGATGTTATACATCGATTTAAAAATTCATATGTGAGTTATAAAAACGAAATAAAATTTTTATTTAATTTTTCGTTAATTGATTTTTCAGAAGCAATTGGAATAGTAGGTAAAAACCTATTCTACCAACATCGTATTTTTTATTTCAATCTTTTATTCATATAAATCGCCGCCTCAGTGCTTATTTATGTCACAAACGCTGATTTAGACATTTTTACCTCTTCGATGTGTTCAAAGCCTGCTGTTTCACTATCTGCAATCAGATTTATAATATATTTCCTATACTTACTGAGATACATTGTTAGTTTGTTCAATATCCAATTTTTTAACGATTTGTATTTACAATTATAATTGAAGACACGAGTGGATGAAGGAGGTATCTGACATTTTTTCAAAGTTGGGTTTTTTTGCTTGAATTTAGGTTATATGACCTTCTCTATCAAATGCAATCATCAGAATAGCTAAATCTTCAATAGATTGAAAGAAAAAATCAATGTATGAAGGGATTATGTACTAAACTTTATGAGTATTCAAATGGAAGAAGGTATTAACATTACTTCACCCTTTCATCCAGACGTATTTCAAAATTGTTGCAAATTAGTTGAAGGAATGAAGACGCTATGTGCGGTACATAAACCCTTCTTCCACGGATCATATCAATCAAAACTTGACAAGTTTAAGTTTATTTGAAATGTTTTGTTTTTTTTTTTTTATTTATGTATATGGCACACAATATTTAAGTTGGCAGTTAGTTTTAATAATAATTGAAATTCAATTCAGTGCTCAGTGTAGTGTAGGTGTATAAAGTGTTTTTCTAAATATTGGAGTAATCCAAGGTGTTGGAGAATGATAAAGAAACCAGAGAATTAGTTGTGGAATCTATTGAAGAAAACACTTATCAGAAAGGAAATCAAGTATTTGCTGCTAAAATTTGTAATTCCAAAAAGAGAAAATGTAACCCAGAGATGTGAAAAAAAACGTAAAGCCAGTCTTGCAAGAGAGAGCGGTGAGAAATATTTATCTTACAAAAATGCCAGAAAAAAACCAACAAAAAGTATTTTATGCAGAGAAGAGTGTAGACTCAAATGTACTTTGTATTTTACAGATGAAGATAGAATAAACTCTTTAAAGGAGTTTTACAAACTGGATGTAAATACCAAAAATTCATTAATATTCAAATGTATCAAGAAGAAATTTGTAGCTAGGAGAATGACTAATAAAAAAAATCCCAACAGTGCAACTTTTAAATACAGCGTAAAAAAAAAATGGTGTAATTGAAGCGAGGTACAAGAAAGCTTTTGCTGCATTATATATCAAATCAGTAATCAAAAGGTTGACATTATAAAAAAAGAGTAGATAATTATGCAACTGCACCACCTCCCGATAAAAGAGGAAGACATTCTAACAGACCAAACAAAATCCATCAAACAGTTAGAAAATTTGTTATAGACCATATTAAACAATTGGACCTGTGGAGGATTCACATTATTCGCGTAATAAAAATCCGAATAAAGTGTAACTACTTCCCTTTACTAAGTCAAAGCAAAATGCATAACTTTTATCTTGAAGAATGTGTTAACAAAAAATTGGGGGGAAAATTTAAAGTAAAAAAAAACTAAATTATTCAAAAAATTTTAACATAAAATTCAATTTGTCGTTTGGATATCCTCCGAAAGCGCCTGTGATGCTGGAGAAACGTTCACGAAATATTACTCATGCATTTGGAGCAATGCAGCACGATAAAAATACTATAAATGTATAAACAACGATACTGTTTTCATAACAATGAATTTACAGTAGACTATGCCTTTTCCAAAAATAACCACATACAAAGCGTTTTATTTAAGGCAAATGTGGTTTTATAATTTTTGGAATTGACATTATTACAAAAAAATTTGAAAAAGCTTGTTTTTGCTCTTGGACAGAAAACATGGCTAATAGGGTAAGCTCAGAAATATATAGTTCCTTGCTAAGATAGGACCGATAATTTAGTCTGATATTCTTGTGGAGGACAAAATAAAAATTTTGCAATGATCTGTACCAATATTTGATTTTAAGAGGTTACTTTCGTAACATCGATCATAAATTTCCGGACGTTGGCCATCCCTACCCAGATTCGGACCGAGTTTTTGGAAGAATAGAGAAGGTATTGCGTAAGCATGGCTCTATACATCTACCACAATAGTTCCGACAAATTATTCGGAGTGCATCCAAAAATAATGAAATAATTGATATGTCTGAACATTTTAAAGATCTCGGAAATTTAGCTAAAAATATAAATACAATATAACGAACAGAAAAAAAAAATGAACTAAATGGAAAAGTGAGATTTAGAGACAGTATTAAATGGATTTGAGTTGAAGAATATGATGGTTCTTATAGAGTCTTCTGATGTATCTAGAGTCTTAAGAGTCATATGATGAAATATTATTAAAATTTTATTTAGCTATACTTTTCAGTTGAATATTAATATTTTCGTTACTTCTTATATCATTTAGGTTTATGAAAAAGTAATTATAATTTTAAAATAATGAAAAATAAAAAAATTAACTAAATTTCTGTTTATTATTATATTAAAAATTAAAAAATATGATTAGTAGATATTATATTATAAAATGAAAAATGGTTAATAAAAATATTATTTATTAAATTTCTGTTCATGAAAATTAAAAATTGTGACGACTAAAAATGCTTAATTTTGAAATATTGAAGAATAAAATGTATTTAAATTTCCATTTACTAAAAACCATTGATGATTACTGATTAATATTATTGTATTTTCTTAAGATATTACGTCATTTTGTATTTAATAAACCTTTCTTTCACACTTATATTGGTTTTTGTTTTTGGTTTATTTCAATGGATGAAGGAGCTATCTACACATTTTAACAAATAACAAAAAAAAATACAAGTTTTTTATTAATCAGCCTGTAATGAGTAAAAAAATACTATACCGTTATTGACAATTTTCGTATATTCCGGCTTTAATAAAACTAGCCGAAAAAAAAATGATATCAAAAAAACTTTGACTACAATTTACTCGAGATTTTGATTTTGTTAGATAACCGCTTCATTTTCTCGTGTCTTCAATTGTGACATACGCCATATATTTGTATATAGCCCAGTATTTTTATTTTCATTTGATGAGAAATATTTTTATCTGTGCTTGTTTGGTTCATAACATTCTGTAATTGACATGGACCAAATATTCATTATTATTGATTTAGATCTAAACTGAAAATGATATTTCTTTTTTGTATAAAGTAAATTTTATCGGCCCAATTTTTTTTTTTTTTGTATTCAGCCTTTCAACTTCAATATCGATTTACTCGAAAAATATCTTTTGGTGTATGGCATAAACTAGCATTGAGCTGACATTGAGCTCAATCTTATTTTGTTTAGGAAATATTTTTCTAACTCACTGACTTGTCTTCTTCTACTATTCACACAATTGGTCATGGTGACTCAACATTGTTTGTCTTGTGTAATTTTATAAATAAATTTTGTTATTGAAATAAAATTGCCAATATTAAATATAAAATTTAATTAGATACTGATATTTTATCATACTCATACTTGATTGTAATTTCGTAACAATTAACATATATACTGTTATTGAGTATATGATTATATAACCATATTTTTATTGATTATATATTCTTAATTTGAAATCATATAATCAATTTTAAATAAAATAAATTATATAACAATATTAATTACAATTTACAATTGAATTCAATTAAGAACATTTCCAGACATTTTTTCGATTATTTATTATTTTATTATTAATATTATTACAATATCGTAACTTTATAGGATTAATGAAATAATTTTATTTATTGAATTTTATAATCTATTGTATTCTGAAATGGGAAATCAATAATATTGAATCACTTCTTAAATAATAATTATTATTAATTTGTTAAGGACATTCAAATTGAATTTGAACAGAAAAATTAAAATTAAATATTGAAAATCTAAAGATACATAATATAGCTTTAATATAAAATCTTGAAGTTTGTTTGATTTATTAATATCTTTCAGTTAAAAAATTTTCTTCAACAAAACTCTATTCCTAGAAATTCCTTCAAAAATGTTATAAAAATCAATTTCCATCCTCATGATTTTTATTAAGGATCTTTTTATTTTCTATCATTTATACACTTTAGTGTCCTTTTTCAATTTCTAGAAATTTTTTTTCTGTTTTTGTATTTTATATTATTTTTCTTGTTTTGGCTTCCTCCAACAGTGGAATTTCTGTTACTATTTTTGTAATTTAAAAAAAAAAAAAAAGAAAATGTAAAATACAAAAACTTTGAAGATAGTAAAAAAAAAAAAAAATTTTTTTATATTCAAACGTCATTTTCATCATTGTGGTAAAAATTCATTTGCACACAAGGTAACAATTTCACGTTTTATATATATATATATATTATATACCTATATATTTTATAATAATAAATTTTTTTTCAATTGCAAAAAATTGCAAAAAATTTCCATTTATTTCTCATTTTAAATTCCAGTCTGCACCACTTGTATATTTTAGACAAAGTTTTTCAATAAAAAATTAATAGAGATTCTAACAAGAGTTGTAGTATAGTTTTTGTGTAGTAATAGTAGCAGTTGTGGAAGAGGGTGGTGTGGCAAAGAGAATCAACTATAATAGATTTTTTTTTCAAAAAATGTTGTTTTGTCAAAAAAAAAAAATATATATATTTTTGTAACAGTTAGGCTTAAAATTATAGGGTTTGGTTTAGTTATTCTAAAATTAAAATTGATATTTTATAGTTTGAAATGTTCGAATTATACTAAGAAAGATTTGATGGAGAATAATAATAGTCAATTCGTTTATTTACTTTTATTATTTATGTTTTAGTAAGACTATTTGATGGTATAGCGATGTTGTTTATATGTAGAAACAAATGAATAAATAAATCAACAACACTGACCGAAATCAAAGCTATATTTTATTATAAACTATTGTAAGAATATATGTTATGCTTCTATTTTATTGAACCTAGTATTAGAATAAGGGATTAAAAAACTCTCAATATACACGGCCCCTTCATTTATCCTAATATATGCTCCTTCAGATCTGTTGTGCTTCCCCGTTTGATATCTTTGTTGTTAATTGCAGGTCTTTGTCCTTGATAAACTTTTCTATTGTTTTAATGTTAATTGAAGAATATTTATAAACAAATCAACAATGCTAGTAACATAATATCGTCTATCTTAAAAATAATGACTAAATGTAAATAATGAAAAAAAATTTGTTTAAAAAACTTAAACGTAGCACAAAAAGTGGGTTAGGATCAATAAATTAATAAAAATAATGTACACCTAAGGGCAAATTGATATGTTCAGCTATATACTACTAGAACTCGCAAATAGGTATTTTAGTATTGGACTACCTAGACAATTCACTGTTTGATAATGTAATTCATACAAAATACATACATACCCAAGAGTTACATAACTCATACAAAAGTAGAACAAATTTATTCAAAGACAAAATTTATATATTTTAAAGACTGGTATATGAAGAATTTTACAAAATTCACATATCTTGACACAAACGTATCAAAATACTGAAATGAAGTTTTCGCTGATAATTTTATCAAACGACAATATTATAAAGTGAATTAAATGTATTTTTCGGGCATATCAATAGTAAAATATAAAGCAATTATTAATAGAAAAACGAAATTCAGGATCTATAAATAAGATATTTTATATATATATTATTCTACATTTATCTGGATGTTTGTAAGTCCGACGGAATACTCCAACACATATACAAATTTCAATATGTATACAAATTGCTTTGGTACTCTTTTTTAACCCCTGTCTACCATGCTGAAAGAAATACCGTTGCATGAAATATATTTTTTTTAATTTAATGTTAGTCTTCTTCGCAAATAATAAGGAAAAATAATAATAATAATATAAATAAAACAAACAATTTTTTTGATTTATAATAAGAAGGACTTGTAGAAATTTTATCAATATCTTAATATGGTATAATAACCAAATCAGACAGCATTTAACACAAAAAAAAACATAATGCACTTAAAGGTTATTCTTATTACTTAAAATTATACACAATATGCATATGTGTCTACATATTTTTATTTTTTTTTGATTTTTTTGTTGTTGTTATGATAATGATCATAGCATCATAGTTTTGCCATACCGTATGCATTGCCTATGCTATAGTACTATAGGTATATACTCTAGCCAAAAATGTGATGCGATGATGAGTTAAAATTGTTATCTATTTTTTTTTTTTTGTTATTTTGTTTTTTGTTGTTGTTATGATAATGATCAGAGCATCATAGTTTTGCCATACCGTATGCATATCTTGTATAGTACTATAGGTATATATATATATATTCTAGCCAGAAATGTGATGCGATGATGAGTTAAAATTGTTATTTATTTTTATTTTTTAATATACATAATATATATATCTATATGATATATAAATTTTGATCGTATATAATATTTAGTATGTATTATTGAGTTCGGTTTTGGTTCTGCTGATTTACACATAAAAACAATAACAACCTATACATTTTTAAAGAAATTAAATGAAATTTTATACTATTATTTTTTATTTCTTATTTTTGTAAATTTATAATTTTTAGGTATATTTGTTTTCTTCAAGTGTGTAGAAATGTATGTTGTAGAGAGTGATGAATTTTTTTTAATATAGTAGGTAGGTATATATAGGTATCGGTTAAACCATATTAATTGTTGTTCTTCTTTTTAATGTATGTTATAAATAATAATTATGCACGAATTTTAACATGAACAGTTCGATAATGATTTTTTTTGAAATGAAATGAAATTTTAAATAAAACGATCAATGGTTCACAAGTTGTGAACAGTTTTGTAAATACCTATTTATTTGCAGTAGATTCTTTTATTTTAATTTTTCCTCCAACACGAGTTTTTATTTTATTCATCAAAATAAATATTATGTGTACCTACAATATTATTGTTTTTTTATATTTACAATTTTATTTATTTTTGTTTTTAAAATTGTTTTCGTTCAAAGTTGTGGGTCATTATAAAATATTATTTGTTTGCTATAAACTTTGACGCTAAACTTACTCAGTGAATGTTATTGAATGTTAACAGGATTAACTTGATTCTGAATTATACGATAAATTTTCAATGTTGGAGTAAAATAATCGAGTAAATGACCCTGAGGGGAATAGAAAATTTTGCACCTTACTACAAATATTCTGTTTATAGGGTAATTAAAAGCGTTATAATACAAAAATAAAGGTATGATAAATTAGTAAACAAATACGTATTTTTCTTAAACTTGAAATGAAACCTCGAATGAAAGAAAGAAATGCTAGAATTTATTTTTCTTCCGTCATTTATGGTGGGTTACAAAGCTAGTAGTAAAAGTTAAAAATGTAACATTATCCAAACAAACAATGCAAATATTAACCTTTTTGTTAGGCTGTTGGTGCATTTGGATATTTAATCATCATCATCATCATCATCATCATTGTTCTGCAACCCCATCCGTGGTGCTTAGGGCCGAGTATATTGGATATTTCATATAGAATATTATGTTTTGTCTGATGTATGTACGAATTGCTGATCGACATGGTATTATAGCAATGTAATTTAAGTATAACAATATGTGAGTTGTGGATTTGAAGTCTGTTCAGTATAGGATTCTAACATTCTAGTATGCATACCTAGAAATCTGTTTTCATTAAATTAACGTTTTTATCGATTATATTCGTAAAGATGCATAACATTGTATTCGTTGTAAATTAATCTTTCTTTGGCAATTCAGTACACGATGTGTTGTGTAATCATTGTTGTGTAAGACATTGGATACCATAATGAAGTAGGCATAAGTAGTAATAATTACCTGAATTTTAATCGGATAATAATAATGTCAATCATTATATTATTTATATTTTCCGCTAACGCTATTTTACCTATAGTCTCACATTTAAGTGGGGTATATTTGTAAGCCTAACAGCTTGTCCGAACGATTGGGTAATCAAACCAAATGTAGTAAGATTGAGAGGGGATTGAGACGAGAGAGGCGATCCAACTGGTCATGAAAGGGAAGTGCGACTGTTCGAAGTTAGATGCTTCTATCTGAACCAACACTAATTGACTAAATTCGCTCTTATAATTTTCAGTGATATTGTGGTTAGTTGAAACAATAATGATGTGATAAGAAAAACGTTTCACTATGAAAAATACTTAGGTATAACGAATTTAGAAAGTAATAATTAATAGTTAGTAAATATCAATAGTTAAAAATAGTTAGCTAGTATTCTTAGTAAAATTTAGTTCTTATACGATATAAGCATTCGGTCAAAATGTTTAAAAACTTTTAAGATTGAATCAATATTTTAATTCCATATTCGACCTAACAAAATAAAAATTATTAATTTTTAAATTAAATTCTATCGAATTCACAAACGTTCCAATAATTTCATAATACCATAATTTTTTTTTTTTTTTTTGATTTGCATACACCAACGTAAAACTATTTTCAAAAAAAAGTTTCAAAAAAAAAAACTTTTTCGTTTTGTAATTTTGCAATAATGTAAGAGAAAAAAAAAACTTTTCCTAATACCTAATAAAAAAGAAAAAAAAAAAACAATTTTTTTTTTTTTTTTTTTTTTTTTTCAATTTAACTCACCTCCAACAACTCGACAGGTAATAACAATATCATCGCCTTCTTGTTTTGGTCCTAACATTGTACCATTCAATTGACGTCCCCATCTATCTAGGATGATTGGTTGTTCAGGTAAAACTGTGAACAATTTAATATGAAAGAATTTTATTAGAAAAATAAGAAGAAGAGAGAAAAAGAAATAAAAAAGGATATTAACAAAAACAAAAAAAAAAACAAAATAATAATAATAATAAGTGTGAATGAAACAGATATATAAGCATTTAACAAGCAATATAAATCAATGAAATATCATTCATCAAGCTTTTGCAATAAATAAATGTATTGAGAAAAAAAAAAAAAAATAATAATAATAAAAAGGATATACCTGCTATAATAGTAATTGGTAAAAAAATATGTGGTAAAATTTGTGGTGAGAAAAACAATACAGTTTGTTGTATAAAATTTGTGATTGAAATTATTTAAATTTTTTGTTTTTTTTTGTTTTTTTTTTGTTTTCCAGTTATAAAATGTATTTTTGTATGCGATTTAGATATTCTTTTTTTAACGAATTGCAAGTTTAAACTTAATAAATCAACTTTTTAATTTTGATAAAAATATGGGTTTAGTGTGGGGCTATTTTTTAAAATCAAAAATATAAATAAGTTATGTTTCAAAGTTTTAAATTTATTTAGTTAAATGGTGATTGATTTTTATTGAACGAAAATTCTTTATTGAATGTGAAAAAACAAACTATAATGATTTAATGTGAATTAAAATAAATCTAAGTGGATCAAAAATATCAAACAAATATTAAATTTAATCTCTATATTAAAAAACAGAGCAATCAATGATTTGTTTGTATTCTCAAAACTGTAAACTATTGTGGAAATAACTTTGAAGACCATTGCAATTTGTATAGTAGCTATTTAGAGTTTTTTAATGTAAATATTTTTGTATTATGGCAAAATTTGTATGTTAATATTAACCAATGTAATGTAAAAATAAACGAATTTTTAATTATTTAAACCTTTATTTTAGTTCAAATTTCGAAAAAAAATAATAATAATAATAATAATAATATAACTATGTAATGTACACCGAGACCGATTTTGTGACAATAATAAGCAAGAGTTTACAAATAAATTTATTGTAATTTTAATTGTAATAAATGTAAATATAAATAAATAAATAAATAAATTTTATATTAGCTTTAAACTGAATAACGGTATATTTTATAAAATATATGTATTTTTAAAATGTCTAACTTTTAATAAAACTATTGAAATTTTTTAAAAACAATTTATATGAGCTTCTAAAAATTGAAAAATTAAATATTTTTTTAAATTTAAGTCTAGAAAAAACTGTTAATTTTAGCTGTTAACAATACTCGTAAAATAACTGTAAAACATAAGTTGCTTATACTCTAATATTTCGTCCTTCAGTACTAGTAATGTTTTTTTCCTACTAAAATTGGTTTTAATTACCAGTATCAATTTCATTTAATCAAAGTTAAAACTTTTGTATTCACAAGCTCCTACCGGCTTAACAATGTCCCTGGGTCTTGAACAAGGTGACCAGAAACAGAAAAATAGATTGATTTTATGGCTATTTAGTGATCGTACTGAGTAAAACTTCTTTTGTGTACTGGAATAATGCTAGTGGTAACCACTACAAATATTTTTATTAGTGGTAATTGCAAATTTAAAATACAAGTTAATGATTATGGTTTTTACTGGTAGTGGATTTTTAACAACTCCATTATTTATTCTACCTACATTCAGGATATAAAATAAATATCCATAGGTATATTTGAAGCTTACAGAGCTCTTCACAGAGCCAATTCGAACCAGATTTATGAAACATTTAGATTATTTTATTGTAATAGTCTTTAAAATATGATACAATTTGACTGCATACAATTTGGAGGTTTACAAAGGACGAATTAACAATATTAGTATTTTACTAGCTTCCTCTATACTTATTTTTCTATGTTTTCACTAAGATTACTAATATATTATTTTCGTTAAAACAAGTAAATAAGAACTTGTCTCAATATTTTGGAAATACAGAATAAATTGCTGTAAATGATTTGATATAATACACTGGTGAAAAAACCTATGAAAGAAAGCGTATTACAATAATTAGGACTTGATTAGTTGTAATCCCTGATGACAGATGTAAGGTGCTTCCGATATTTTCAATTTCAATTCAAATTTATTCAAATTCAATATACATGAGACGATTTAATTGAATCTCTGCAATTTTATATAATATATAAGCATACGTTTGAGATATACACAATTTACACACCAAAATTAACACATATAAAAAAAAAATATATATATATATATATATATAATAAATATATTGATGTTTGTCAAATAAAAATAAACTAGTATTTGCCCGCTTCTTTTGAAAAGTTCTTCGCAATTTCATTATGAACAACTCTATCATTTTAATTTTATTCTTCGCACTATATAATCTTTTTTTATTGATTTATTTTAGACAACAACCACATATTATAAAAATTTATTTAAAACAAAAAAAAAATAATTTTAAATTTCATTCCGGTGTGAAAAAAAGAAATGCTGCACATTGGTGATTTGCTACAATTTGACAATTTAAAATTGTATGTGTGTTAATATGCAAGTAGTTATCTTTGCACGGGGTAAAATTTTGAATATTTAATTCGACACGTCTCTTTTTCATAATATCCATCATTTAAAATAATAATAATGAAAATCAGTTTTGAAATGGTTCAGGTATTTGTACCGTAGCTTTTTCTATTGTACTGAATAAACCAAAAAATACACTCTGTACGAGCTCTAAGCTCTCTTTGAGATAATAATTAAATTAAATAAAAAAAGAATATTTACAGATTATATTATAATGCTTTATTAGTGAAATGAAATTCGACTTTTAATTGCTGTAAATTTATATACATCGTTATGATATAGATCCAATTACCTTCTCCATTTGGCCTAACAAGTATTTGCTTATTAAATTACTGAATATCGTCTAATATTATCAAATTCAATGCTATAAGACTAACTTGTTTCACTAAATTTGCTTAAGTCGTCAAATTTATACCAACAATAATAAATTATACACTCCACTCTAACTAAGCGAAATAATAACGAAATAATTTGCAATATAAAATATATTTATCAACTCAAGTTTTAACAATATAAGTATAAATTCTGAAAAATCTCATATAGATAATATCAGACAAAAAAAAAAAAAAACAACCAAATAAAGAAAAAAAATACAAACTGTTTTGTAAAAAATGTACTTGTATGTGATGTGTAATAAAAATATGAGCTCTTAAACCTGTATGTATATACCTATATAAGTATTTATATGTACATTATGTTGCATGTATACAATATTTACTCACTTATAACTGATAAATTGTATCGAAAACTCTGTGTTTGGCTTGTTCGAAAATCTACACGGCATCGATAAATTCCTTGATCGTGACGTTTGATATCCTGTAATGAAAAATTGGTAATTTTTTTTTTAATAAATTTAATTTTTTTTTTTTTTTTTTTTGAAAAAATACCAATGTGTACAGAACAAAACAAAAAAATAAAAATAATATTTTGTGACGTAAAATTGAATTTTTCATAAATTTTTTAGAAATATTTTCAAAAAAAAAAAAAAAGAACTATGAAAATTATGCCATGGCATGCTAAATATGATGATTGCTTGTATCGTAGCGCACCAACGACAAAATGTTAAGGAATTAAATTAAAGTTTGGCATGCTGATTTTTTTAATGGATTTACGAAAAATGTAAAAAAAAAAAAATTATTCAGGATTCACATAAGCAAAAAAAAAAGAAAAAAAGGATTCAAAAATTGAATTTATGGTTTGAGAAAATGAAAAAAAAAAAAAAAAAATTTAGTATAAAAATATGGAAAATTTTTGATTTAATTTTTTTTTTTTTTTTAAATAAAGCTTCAGGTGGTGATGATTTAAAGATTTTCGTTTTTTATTTTTTTTTTTTTTTATAGCGGAAGTTAAAAATGAGATTACAGATAATATTTTTTTATTTTAATGTTTTGTTGTGTTTTTTTTGTATTAGAAATGGATTTTTTTTTTTTTATTGAGAAAATGGAAAATTTTAAATAAGAAAATGATAGGAAATTGTTTTTGTTATAAATTTTCTGTTTAAAAATGTTTATTACATTTTTAATTATGTTAAAAACTACTGAAAATTATTTTAAATTTGGGTTTTATTGATAAAATCTGTTATTTTCAAGTATCCAGCTGTCTTTAATCCTACCAATAAATATTTTAAACTTTTGTTCCTAACTTTGTTCACATAAAATATGTCTATAGCTTCAGGCAATATTCGATTCAAAAGTCAAATAAATTTTTGTTTTTACTTTCAAAGTCATCAATTTCACATACCGACTGCATCTACATTAATATTTACGTCAAATTACTATAAAAAATACTTCTCATAACAGTCTTGAGTCTAATTACTTTACTAAAAACTCTATTTTTTATTTTTGGGTAAAATCGCCTAATTTGACGAGTGTTTTAGTACAATTGATGAGAGTGAGTGTATGTATGGTTTGTAGAATCCTTGATAAGTGTTAGGAGTTGCATGGCAGCTATCCGAAAAAATCCGAATTTTGCAAAACGCTGATAGAGGTGTCTCATTAATTTCAGAAAACAATCTAAATACAAATTTTTAGTTCTGTAACTGTTTTAGTTTTTGATTAATCCTTGATTAGTACTTGATAAATGCTAGGAGTTGTATGGCAGCTACCTCAACAAATCAGAATTTTGCAAAACGCTGATAGAGGTGTCTCAATAATTTCAGAAAACAATCTAAATACAAATTTTTAGTTCTGTAACTGTTTTAGTTTTTGATTAATCCTTGATTAGTACTTGATAAATGCTAGGAGTTGTATGGCAGCTACCCCAAAAAATCATAATTTTTAAAAACGCTGATAGAGGTGTCTCTTTAATTTCAGAAAACAATCTAAATACAAATTTTTAGGTCTGTAGCTGTTTTAGTTTTTGATTAATCCTTGATTAGTACTTGATAAATGCTAGGAGTTGTATGGCAGCTACCTCAACAAATCAGAATTTTGCAAAACGCTGATAGAGGTGTCTCAATAATTTCAGAAAACAATCTAAATACAAATTTTTAGTTCTGTAACTGTTTTAGTTTTTGATTAATCCTTGATTAGTACTTGATAAATGCTAGGAGTTGTATGGCAGCTACCCCAAAAAATCATAATTTTTAAAAACGCTGATAGAGGTGTCTCTTTAATTTCAGAAAACAATCTAAATACAAATTTTTAGGTCTGTAGCTGTTTTAGTTTTTGATTAATCCTTGATTAGTACTTGATAAATTCTAGGAGTTGTATGGCAGCTACCTCAACAAATCAGAATTTTGCAAAACGCTGATAGAGGTGTCTCTTTAATTTCAGAAAACAATCTAAATACAAATTTTTAGGTCTGTAGCTGTTTTAAATTTTGATTAATCCTTGATTAGTACTTGATAAATGCTAGGAGTTGTATGGCATCTACCCCAAAAAATCATAATTTTTAAAAACGCTGATAGAGGTGTCTCTTTAATTGCAGAAAACAATCTAAATACAAATTTTTAGGTCTGTAGCTGTTTTAGTTTTTGATTAATCCTTGATTAGTACTTGATAAATTCTAGGAGTTGTATGGCATCTACCCCAAAAAATCAGAATTTTGCAAAACGCTGATAGAGGTGTCTCTTTAATTTCAGAAAACAATCTAAATACAAATTTTTAGGTCTGTAGCTGTTTTAAATTTTGATTAATCCTTGATTAGTACTTGATAAATGCTAGGAGTTGTATGGCATCTACCCCAAAAAATCATAATTTTTAAAAACGCTGATAGAGGTGTCTCTTTAATTGCAGAAAACAATCTAAATACAAATTTTTAGGTCTGTAGCTGTTTTAGTTTTTGATTAATCCTTGATTAGTACTTGATAAATGCTAGGAGTTGTATGGCATCTACCCCAAAAAATCAGAATTTTGCAAAACGCTGATAGAGGTGTCTCTTTAATTTCAGAAAACAATCTAAATACAAATTTTTAGGTCTGTAGCTGTTTTAGTTTTTGATTAATCCTTGATTAGTACTTGATAAATTCTAGGAGTTGTATGGCAGCTACCTCAACAAATCAGAATTTTGCAAAACGCTGATAGAGGTGTCTCTTTAATTTCAGAAAACAATCTAAATACAAATTTTTAGGTCTGTAGCTGTTTTAAATTTTGATTAATCCTTGATTAGTACTTGATAAATGCTAGGAGTTGTATGGCATCTACCCCAAAAAATCATAATTTTTAAAAACGCTGATAGAGGTGTCTCTTTAATTGCAGAAAACAATCTAAATACAAATTTTTAGGTCTGTAGCTGTTTTAGTTTTTGATTAATCCTTGATTAGTACTTGATAAATTCTAGGAGTTGTATGGCATCTACCCCAAAAAATCAGAATTTTGCAAAACGCTGATAGAGGTGTCTCTTTAATTTCAGAAAACAATCTAAATACAAATTTTTAGGTCTGTAGCTGTTTTAAATTTTGATTAATCCTTGATTAGTACTTGATAAATGCTAGGAGTTGTATGGCATCTACCCCAAAAAATCATAATTTTTAAAAACGCTGATAGAGGTGTCTCTTTAATTGCAGAAAACAATCTAAATACAAATTTTTAGGTCTGTAGCTGTTTTAGTTTTTGATTAATCCTTGATTAGTACTTGATAAATTCTAGGAGTTGTATGGCAGCTACCTCAACAAATCAGAATTTTGCAAAACGCTGATAGAGGTGTCTCTTTAATTTCAGAAAACAATCTAAATACAAATTTTTAGGTCTGTAGCTGTTTTAAATTTTGATTAATCCTTGATTAGTACTTGATAAATGCTAGGAGTTGTATGGCATCTACCCCAAAAAATCATAATTTTTAAAAACGCTGATAGAGGTGTCTCTTTAATTGCAGAAAACAATCTAAATACAAATTTTTAGGTCTGTAGCTGTTTTAGTTTTTGATTAATCCTTGATTAGTACTTGATAAATGCTAGGAGTTGTATGGCATCTACCCCAAAAAATCAGAATTTTGCAAAACGCTGATAGAGGTGTCTCTTTAATTTCAGAAAACAATCTAAATACAAATTTTTAGGTCTGTAGCTGTTTTAAATTTTGATTAATCCTTGATTAGTACTTGATAAATGCTAGGAGTTGTATGGCAGCTACCTCAACAAATCAGAATTTTACAAAACGCTGATAGAGGTGTCTCAATAATTTCAGAAAACAATCTAAATACAAATTTTTAGTTCTGTAGCTGTTTTAGTTTTCGATTAATCCTTGATTAGTACTTGATAAATGCTAGGAGTTGTATGGCAGCTACCTCAACAAATCAGAATTTTACAAAACGCTGATAGAGGTGTCTCAATAATTTCAGAAAACAATCTAAATACAAATTTTTAGTTCTGTAACTGTTTTAGTTTTTGATTAATCCTTGATTAGTACTTGATAAATGCTAGGAGTTGTATGGCAGCTACCCCAAAAAATCATAATTTTTAAAAACGCTGATAGAGGTGTCTCATTAATTTCAGAAAACAATCTAAATACAAATTTTTAGGTCTGTAGCTGTTTTAGTTTTTGATTAATCCTTGATTAGTACTTGATAAATTCTAGGATTTGTATGGCAGCTACCTCAACAAATCAGAATTTTACAAAACGCTGATAGAGGTGTCTCATTAATTTCAGAAAACAATCTAAATACAAATTTTTAGGTCTGTAGCTGTTTTAAATTTTGATTAATCCTTGATTAGTACTTGATAAATGCTAGGAGTTGTATGGCATCTACCCCAAAAAATCATAATTTTTAAAAACGCTGATAGAGGTGTCTCTTTAATTTCAGAAAACAATCTAAATACAAATTTTTAGGTCTGTAGCTGTTTTAGTTTTTGATTAATCCTTGATTAGTACTTGATAAATTCTAGGAGTTGTATGGCAGCTACCTCAACAAATCAGAATTTTGCAAAACGCTGATAGAGGTGTCTCTTTAATTTCAGAAAACAATCTAAATACAAATTTTTAGGTCTGTAGCTGTTTTAAATTTTGATTAATCCTTGATTAGTACTTGATAAATGCTAGGAGTTGTATGGCAGCTACCTCAACAAATCAGAATTTTACAAAACGCTGATAGAGGTGTCTCAATAATTTCAGAAAACAATCTAAATACAAATTTTTAGTTCTGTAACTGTTTTAGTTTTTGATTAATCCTTGATTAGTACTTGATAAATGCTAGGAGTTGTATGGCAGCTACCCCAAAAAATCATAATTTTTAAAAACGCTGATAGAGGTGTCTCATTAATTTCAGAAAACAATCTAAATACAAATTTTTAGGTCTGTAGCTGTTTTAGTTTTTGATTAATCCTTGATTAGTACTTGATAAATTCTAGGATTTGTCTGGCAGCTACCTCAACAAATCAGAATTTTACAAAACGCTGATAGAGGTGTCTCATTAATTTCAGAAAACAATCTAAATACAAATTTGTAGGTCTGTAGCTGTTTTAAATTTTGATTAATCCTTGATTAGTACTTGATAAATGCTAGGAGTTGTATGGCATCTACCCCAAAAAATCATAATTTTTAAAAACGCTGATAGAGGTGTCTCTTTAATTTCAGAAAACAATCTAAATACAAATTTTTAGGTCTGTAGCTGTTTTAGTTTTTGATTAATCCTTGATTAGTACTTGATAAATTCTAAGAGTTGTATGGCAGCTACCTCAACAAATCAGAATTTTGCAAAACGCTGATAGAGGTGTCTCATTAATTTCAGAAAACAATCTAAATACAAATTTTTAGGTCTGTAGTTGTTTTAAATTTTGATTAATCCTTGATTAGTACTTGATAAATGCTAGGAGTTGTATGGCAGCTACCTCAACAAATCAGAATTTTACAAAACGCTGATAGAGGTGTCTCAATAATTTCAGAAAACAATCTAAATACAAATTTTTAGTTCTGTAACTGTTTTAGTTTTTGATTAATCCTTGATTAGTACTTGATAAATGCTAGGAGTTGTATGGCAGCTACCCCAAAAAATCATAATTTTTAAAAACGCTGATAGAGGTGTCTCATTAATTTCAGAAAACAATCTAAATACAAATTTTTAGGTCTGTAGCTGTTTTAGTTTTTGATTAATCCTTGATTAGTACTTGATAAATTCTAGGATTTGTCTGGCAGCTACCTCAACAAATCAGAATTTTACAAAACGCTGATAGAGGTGTCTCATTAATTTCAGAAAACAATCTAAATACAAATTTGTAGGTCTGTAGCTGTTTTAAATTTTGATTAATCCTTGATTAGTACTTGATAAATGCTAGGAGTTGTATGGCAGCTACCCCAAAAAATCATAATTTTTAAAAACGCTGATAGAGGTGTCTCATTAATTTCAGAAAACAATCTAAATACAAATTTTTAGGTCTGTAGCTGTTTTAGTTTTTGATTAATCCTTGATTAGTACTTGATAAATTCTAGGATTTGTCTGGCAGCTACCTCAACAAATCAGAATTTTGCAAAACGCTGATAGAGGTGTCTCTTTAATTTCAGAAAACAATCTAAATACAAATTTTTAGGTCTGTAGTTGTTTTAAATTTTGATTAATCCTTGATTAGTACTTGATAAATGCTAGGAGTTGTATGGCATCTACCCCAAAAAATCATAATTTTTAAAAACGCTGATAGAGGTGTCTCTTTAATTTCAGAAAACAATCTAAATACAAATTTTTAGGTCTGTAGCTGTTTTAGTTTTTGATTAATCCTTGATTAGTACTTGATAAATGCTAGGAGTTTTATGGCAGCTACCTCAACAAATCAGAATTTTGCAAAACGCTGATAGAGGTGTCTCATTATTTTCAGAAAACAATCTAAATACAAATGTTTAGGTCTGTAGCTGTTTTAGTTTTCGATTAATCCTTGATTAGTACTTGATAAATGCTGAGAGTTGTATGGCAGCTACCCCAAAAAATCATAATTTTTAAAAACACTGACAGAGGTGTCTCTTTAATTTCAGAAAACAATCTAAATACAAATTTTTAGGTCTGTAGCTGTTTTAGTTTTTGATTAATCCTTGATTAGTACTTGATAAATTCTAGGATTTGTATGGCAGCTACCCCAACAAATCAGAATTTTACAAAACGCTGATAAAGGTGTCTCATTATTTTCAGAAAACAATCTAAATACAAATGTTTTGGTCTGTAGCTGTTTTAGTTTTCGATTAATCCTTGATTAGTACTTGATAAATGCTGAGAGTTGTATGGCAGCTACCCCAAAAAATCATAATTTTTAAAAACACTGACAGAGGTGTCTCTTTAATTTCAGAAAACAATCTAAATACAAATTTTTAGGTCTGTAGCTGTTTTAGTTTTTGATTAATCCTTGATTAGTACTTGATAAATTCTAGGATTTGTATGGCAGCTACCTCAACAAATCAGAATTTTACAAAACGCTGATAGAGGTGTCTCATTAATTTCAGAAAACAATCTAAATACAAATTTTTAGGTCTGTAGTTGTTTTAAATTTTGATTAATCCTTGATTAGTACTTGATAAATGCTAGGAGTTGTATGGCATCTACCCCAAAAAATCATAATTTTTAAAAACGCTGATAGAGGTGTCTCTTTAATTTCAGAAAACAATCTAAATACAAATTTTTAGGTCTGTAGCTGTTTTAGTTTTTGATTAATCCTTGATTAGTACTTGATAAATTCTAGGAGTTGTATGGCAGCTACCTCAACAAATCAGAATTTTGCAAAACGCTGATAGAGGTGTCTCATTAATTTCAGAAAACAATCTAAATACAAATTTTTAGGTCTGTAGTTGTTTTAAATTTTGATTAATCCTTGATTAGTACTTGATAAATGCTAGGAGTTGTATGGCATCTACCCCAAAAAATCATAATTTTTAAAAACGCTGATAGAGGTGTCTCTTTAATTTCAGAAAACAATCTAAATACAAATTTTTAGGTCTGTAGCTGTTTTAGTTTTTGATTAATCCTTGATTAGTACTTGATAAATTCTAGGATTTGTATGGCAGCTACCTCAACAAATCAGAATTTTACAAAACGCTGATAGAGGTGTCTCATTAATTTCAGAAAACAATCTAAATACAAATTTTTAGGTCTGTAGTTGTTTTAAATTTTGATTAATCCTTGATTAGTACTTGATAAATGCTAGGAGTTGTATGGCATCTACCCCAAAAAATCATAATTTTTAAAAACGCTGATAGAGGTGTCTCTTTAATTTCAGAAAACAATCTAAATACAAATTTTTAGGTCTGTAGCTGTTTTAGTTTTTGATTAATCCTTGATTAGTACTTGATAAATTCTAGGAGTTGTATGGCAGCTACCTCAACAAATCAGAATTTTGCAAAACGCTGATAGAGGTGTCTCATTAATTTCAAAAAACAATCTAAATACAAATTTTTAGGTCTGTAGTTGTTTTAAATTTTGATTAATCCTTGATTAGTACTTGATAAATGCTAGGAGTTGTATGGCATCTACCCCAAAAAATCATAATTTTTAAAAACGCTGATAGAGGTGTCTCTTTAATTTCAGAAAACAATCTAAATACAAATTTTTAGGTCTGTAGCTGTTTTAGTTTTTGATTAATCCTTGATTAGTACTTGATAAATGCTAGGAGTTGTATGGCAGCTAACTCAACAAATCAGAATTTTGCAAAACGCTGATAGAGGTGTCTCAATAATTTCAGAAAACAATCTAAATACAAATTTTTAGTTCTGTAACTGTTTTAGTTTTTGATTAATCCTTGATTAGTACTTGATAAATGCTAGGAGTTGTATGGCAGCTACCCCAAAAAATCATAATTTTTAAAAACGCTGATAGAGGTGTCTCATTAATTTCAGAAAACAATCTAAATACAAATTTTTAGGTCTGTAGTTGTTTTAAATTTTGATTAATCCTTGATTAGTACTTGATAAATGCTAGGAGTTGTATGGCATCTACCCCAAAAAATCATAATTTTTAAAAACGCTGATAGAGGTGTCTCTTTAATTTCAGAAAACAATCTAAATACAAATTTTTAGGTCTGTAGCTGTTTTAGTTTTTGATTAATCCTTGATTAGTACTTGATAAATGCTAGGAGTTGTATGGCAGCTACCCCAAAAAATCATAATTTTTAAAAACGCTGATAGAGGTGTCTCATTAATTTCAGAAAACAATCTAAATACAAATTTTTAGGTCTGTAGTTGTTTTAAATTTTGATTAATCCTTGATTAGTACTTGATAAATGCTAGGAGTTGTATGGCAGCTACCCCAAAAAATCATAATTTTTAAAAACGCTGATAGAGGTGTCTCATTAATTTCAGAAAACAATCTAAATACAAATTTTTAGGTCTGTAGCTGTTTTAGTTTTTGATTAATCCTTGATTAGTACTTGATAAATGCTAGGAGTTGTATGGCAGCTACCCCAAAAAATCATAATTTTTAAAAACGCTGATAGAGGTGTCTCATTAATTTCAGAAAACAATCTAAATACAAATTTTTAGGTCTGTAGTTGTTTTAAATTTTGATTAATCCTTGATTAGTACTTGATAAATGCTAGGAGTTGTATGGCATCTACCCCAAAAAATCATAATTTTTAAAAACGCTGATAGAGGTGTCTCTTTAATTTCAGAAAACAATCTAAATACAAATTTTTAGGTCTGTAGCTGTTTTAGTTTTTGATTAATCCTTGATTAGTACTTGATAAATGCTAGGAGTTGTATGGCAGCTACCCCAAAAAATCATAATTTTTAAAAACGCTGATAGAGGTGTCTCATTAATTTCAGAAAACAATCTAAATACAAATTTTTAGGTCTGTAGTTGTTTTAAATTTTGATTAATCCTTGATTAGTACTTGATAAATGCTAGGAGTTGTATGGCAGCTACCCCAAAAAATCATAATTTTTAAAAAAGCTGATAGAGGTGTCTCTTTAATTTCAGAAAACAATCTAAATACAAATTTTTAGGTCTGTAGCTGTTTTAGTTTTTGATTAATCCTTGATTAGTACTTGATAAATGCTAGGAGTTGTATGGCAGCTACCCCAAAAAATCATAATTTTTAAAAACGCTGATAGAGATGTCTCATTAATTTCAGAAAACAATCTAAATACAAATTTTTAGGTCTGTAGTTGTTTTAAATTTTGATTAATCCTTGATTAGTACTTGATAAATGCTAGGAGTTGTATGGCAGCTACCCCAAAAAATCATAATTTTTAAAAACGCTGATAGAGGTGTCTCATTAATTTCAGAAAACAATCTAAATACAAATTTTTAGGTCTGTAGCTGTTTTAGTTTTTGATTAATCCTTGATTAGTACTTGATAAATGCTAGGAGTTGTATGGCAGCTACCCCAAAAAATCATAATTTTTGAAAACGCTGATAGAGATGTCTCATTAATTTCAGAAAACAATCTAAATACAAATTTTTAGGTCTGTAGCTGTTTTAGTTTTTGATTAATCCTTGATTAGTACTTGATAAATTCTAGGATTTGTATGGCAGCTACCTCAACAAATCAGAATTTTACAAAACGCTGATAGAGGTGTCTCATTAATTTCAGAAAACAATCTAAATACAAATTTTTAGGTCTGTAGCTGTTTTAGTTTTTGATTAATCCTTGATTAGTACTTGATAAATGCTAGGAGTTGTATGGCAGCTACCCCAAAAAATCATAATTTTTAAAAACGCTGATAGAGGTGTCTCATTATTTTCAGAGAACAATCTAAATACAAATTTTTAGGTCTGTAACGGTTTTAGTTTTTGATTAATCCTTGATTAGTACTTGATAAATGCTAGGAGTTGTATGGCAGCTACCCCAAAAAATCATAATTTTTAAAAACGCTGATAGAGGTGTCTCATTATTTTCAGAGAACAATCTAAATACTAATTTTTAGGTCTGTAACGGTTTTAGTTTTTGATTAATCCTTGATTAGTACTTGATAAATGCTAGAAGTTGTATGGCAGCTACCTCAACAAATCAGAATTTTGCAAAACGCTGATAGAGGTGTCTCTTTAATTTCAGAAAACAATCTAAATACAATTTTTTGGGTCTGTAGCTGTTTTAGTTTTTGATTAATCCTTGATTAGTACTTGATAAATGCTAGGAGTTGTATGGCAGCTACCCCAAAAAATCATAATTTTTAAAAACGCTGATAGAGGTGTCTCATTAATTTCAGAAAACAATCTAAATACTAAATTTTAGGTCTGTAACGGTTTTAGTTTTTGATTAATCCTTGATTAGCACTTGATAAATGCTAGGAGTTGTATGGCAGCTACCCCAAAAAATCAGAATTTTGCAAAACGCTGATAGAGGTGTCTCATTAATTTCAAAAAACAATCTAAATACTAAATTTTAGGTCTGTAACGGTTTTAGTTTTTGATTAATCCTTGATTAGCACTTGATAAATGCTAGGAGTTGTATGGCAGCTACCTCAACAAATCAGAATTTTGCAAAACGCTGATAGAGGTGTCTCTTTAATTTCAGAAAACAATCTAAATACAATTTTTTTGGTCTGTAGCTGTTTTAGTTTTTGATTAATCCTTGATTAGCACTTGATAAATGCTAGGAGTTGTATGTCAGCTACCTCAACAAATCAGAATTTTACAAAACGCTGATAGAGGTGTCTCTTTAATTTCAGAAAACAAACTAAATACAAATTTTTAGGTCTGTAACTGTTTTAGTTTTTGATTAATCCTTGATTAGTACTTGATAAATGCTAGGAGTTGTATGGCAGCTACCCCAAAAAATCAGAATTTTACAAAACGCTGATAGAGGTGTCTCTTTAATTTCAGAAAACAATCTAAATACAATTTTTTGGGTCTGTAGCTGTTTTAGTTTTTGATTAATCCTTGATTAGCACTTGATAAATGCTAGGAGTTGTATGGCAGCTACCCCAACAAATCAGAATTTTACAAAACGCTGATAGAGGTGTCTCATTAATTTCAGAAAACAATCTAAATACTAATTTTTAGGTCTGTAACGGTTTTAGTTTTTGATTAATCCTTGATTAGTACTTGATAAATGCTAGGAGTTGTATGGCAGCTACCTCAACAAATCAGAATTTTGCAAAACGCTGATAGAGGTGTCTCTTTAATTTCAGAAAACAATCTAAATACAATTTTTTTGGTCTGTAGCTGTTTTAGTTTTTGATTAATCCTTGATTAGCACTTGATAAATGCTAGGAGTTGTATGGCAGCTACCCCAACAAATCAGAATTTTACAAAACGCTGATAGAGGTGTCTCATTATTTTCAGAGAACTACCGAAATACAAATTTTTAGGTCTGTAGCTGTTTTACTTTTTGATTAATCCTTGATTAGTACTTGATAAATGCTAGGAGTTGTATGGCAGCTACCCCAAAAAATCATAATTTTTAGAAACGCTGATAGAGGTGTCTCATTATTTTCAGAGAACAATCTAAATACAAATTTTTAGGTCTGTAGCTGTTTTAGTTTTTGATTAATCCTTGATTAGTACTTGATAAATGCTAGGAGTTGTATGGCAGCTACCCCAAAAAATCAGAATTTTACAAAACGCTGATAGAGGTGTCTCATTAATTTCAGAAAACAATCTAAATACTAATTTTTAGGTCTGTAACGGTTTTAGTTTTTGATTAATCCTTGATTAGTACTTGATAAATGCTAGGAGTTGTATGGCAGCTACCTCAACAAATCAGAATTTTGCAAAACGCTGATAGAGGTGTCTCATTATTTTCAGAGAACAATCTAAATACAAATGTTTAGGTCTGTAGCTGTTTTAGTTTTCGATTAATCCTTGATTAGTACTTGATAAATGCTGAGAGTTGTATGGCAGCTACCCCAAAAAACCATAATTTTTAAAAACACTGACAGAGGTGTCTCTTTAATTTCAGAAAACAATCTAAATACAAATTTTTAGGTCTGTAGTTGTTTTAAATTTTGATTAATCCTTGATTAGTACTTGATAAATGCTAGGAGTTGTATGGCAGCTACCTCAACAAATCAGAATTTTGCAAAACGCTGATAGAGGTGTCTCTTTAATTTCAGAAAACAATCTAAATACAAATTTTTAGGTCTGTAGCTGTTTTAGTTTTTGATTAATCCTTGATTAGTACTTGATAAATGCTAGAAGTTGTATGGCAGCTACCCCAAAAAATCATAATTTTTAAAAACGCTGATAGAGGTGTCTCATTATTTTCAGAGAACAATCTAAATACAAATTTTTAGGTCTGTAGCTGTTTTAGTTTTTGATTAATCCTTGATTAGTACTTGATAAATTCTAGGATTTGTATGGCAGCTACCCCAACAAATCAGAATTTTACAAAACGCTGATAGAGGTGTCTCATTAATTTCAGAAAACAATCTAAATACAAATTTTTAGGTCTGTAGTTGTTTTAAATTTTGATTAATCCTTGATTAGTACTTGATAAATGCTAGGAGTTGTATGGCAGCTACCTCAACAAATCAGAATTTTGCAAAACGCTGATAGAGGTGTCTCTTTAATTTCAGAAAACAATCTAAATACAAATTTTTAGGTCTGTAGCTGTTTTAGTTTTTGATTAATCCTTGATTAGTACTTGATAAATGCTAGGAGTTGTATGGCAGCTACCCCAAAAAATCATAATTTTTAAAAACGCTGATAGAGGTGTCTCATTATTTTCAGAGAACAATCTAAATACAAATTTTTAGGTCTGTAGCTGTTTTAGTTTTTGATTAATCCTTGATTAGTACTTGATAAATGCTAGAAGTTGTATGGCAGCTACCCCAAAAAATCATAATTTTTAAAAACGCTGATAGAGGTGTCTCATTATTTTCAGAGAACAATCTAAATACAAATTTTTAGGTCTGTAGCTGTTTTAGTTTTTGATTAATCCTTGATTAGTACTTGATAAATTCTAGGATTTGTATGGCAGCTACCCCAACAAATCAGAATTTTACAAAACGCTGATAGAGGTGTCTCATTAATTTCAGAAAACAATCTAAATACAAATTTTTAGGTCTGTAGCTGTTTTAGTTTTTGATTAATCCTTGATTAGTACTTGATAAATGCTAGGAGTTGTATGGCAGCTACCCCAAAAAATCATAACTTTTAAAAACGCTGATAGAGGTGTCTCATTATTTTCAGAGAACAATCTAAATACAAATTTTTAGGTCTGTAACGGTTTTAGTTTTTGATTAATCCTTGATTAGCACTTGATAAATGCTAGGAGTTGTATGGCAGCTACCTCAACAAATCAGAATTTTGCAAAACGCTGATAGAGGTGTCTCTTTAATTTCAGAAAACAATCTAAATACAATTTTTTGGGTCTGTAGCTGTTTTAGTTTTTGATTAATCCTTGATTAGTACTTGATAAATGCTAGGAGTTGTATGGCAGCTACCCCAAAAAATCATAATTTTTAAAAACGCTGATAGAGGTGTCTCATTATTTTCAGAGAACAATCTAAATACAAATTTTTAGGTCTGTAGCTGTTTTAGTTTTCGATTAATCCTTGATTAGTACTTGATAAATGCTGAGAGTTGTATGGCAGCTACCCCAAAAAACCATAATTTTTAAAAACACTGACAGAGGTGTCTCTTTAATTTCAGAAAACAATCTAAATACAAATTTTTAGGTCTGTAGTTGTTTTAAATTTTGATTAATCCTTGATTAGTACTTGATAAATGCTAGGAGTTGTATGGCAGCTACCCCAAAAAATCATAATTTTTAAAAACGCTGATAGAGGTGTCTCATTATTTTCAGAGAACAATCTAAATACAAATTTTTAGGTCTGTAGCTGTTTTAGTTTTTGATTAATCCTTGATTAGTACTTGATAAATGCTAGAAGTTGTATGGCAGCTACCTCAACAAATCAGAATTTTGCAAAACGCTGATAGAGGTGTCTCTTTAATTTCAGAAAACAATCTAAATACAAATTTTTAGTTATGTAACTGTTTTAGTTTTTGATTAATCCTTGATTAGTACTTGATAAATGCTGAGAGTTGTATGGCAGCTACCCCAAAAAATCATAATTTTTAAAAACACTGACAGAGGTGTCTCTTTAATTTCAGAAAACAATCTAAATACAAATTTTTAGGTCTGTAGCTGTTTTAGTTTTTGATTAATCCTTGATTAGTACTTGATAAATGCTAGGAGTTGTATGGCAGCTACCCCAAAAAATCATAATTTTTAAAAACACTGACAGAGGTGTCTCTTTAATTTCAGAAAACAATCTAAATACAAATTTTTAGGTCTGTAGCTGTTTTAGTTTTTGATTAATCCTTGATTAGTACTTGATAAATGCTAGAAGTTGTATGGCAGCTACCTCAACAAATCAGAATTTTGCAAAACGCTGATAGAGGTGTCTCTTTAATTTCAGAAAACAATCTAAATACAAATTTTTAGTTATGTAACTGTTTTAGTTTTTGATTAATCCTTGATTAGTACTTGATAAATGCTAGGAGTTGTATGGCAGCTACCCCAAAAAATCATAATTTTTAAAAACGCTGATAGAGGTGTCTCATTATTTTCAGAGAACAATCTAAATACAAATTTTTAGGTCTGTAGCTGTTTTAGTTTTTGATTAATCCTTGATTAGTACTTGATAAATGCTAGAAGTTGTATGGCAGCTACCCCAAAAAATCATAATTTTTAAAAACGCTGATAGAGGTGTCTCATTATTTTCAGAGAACAATCTAAATACAAATTTTTAGGTCTGTAGCTGTTTTAGTTTTTGATTAATCCTTGATTAGTACTTGATAAATTCTAGGATTTGTATGGCAGCTACCTCAACAAATCAGAATTTTACAAAACGCTGATAGAGGTGTCTCATTAATTTCAGAAAACAATCTAAATACAAATTTTTAGGTCTGTAGCTGTTTTAGTTTTTGATTAATCCTTGATTAGTACTTGATAAATGCTAGGAGTTGTATGGCAGCTACCCCAAAAAATCATAACTTTTAAAAACGCTGATAGAGGTGTCTCATTATTTTCAGAGAACAATCTAAATACAAATTTTTAGGTCTGTAACGGTTTTAGTTTTTGATTAATCCTTGATTAGCACTTGATAAATGCTAGGAGTTGTATGGCAGCTACCTCAACAAATCAGAATTTTGCAAAACGCTGATAGAGGTGTCTCTTTAATTTCAGAAAACAATCTAAATACAATTTTTTGGGTCTGTAGCTGTTTTAGTTTTTGATTAATCCTTGATTAGTACTTGATAAATGCTAGGAGTTGTATGGCAGCTACCCCAAAAAATCATAATTTTTAAAAACGCTGATAGAGGTGTCTCATTATTTTCAGAGAACAATCTAAATACAAATTTTTAGGTCTGTAGCTGTTTTAGTTTTCGATTAATCCTTGATTAGTACTTGATAAATGCTGAGAGTTGTATGGCAGCTACCCCAAAAAACCATAATTTTTAAAAACACTGACAGAGGTGTCTCTTTAATTTCAGAAAACAATCTAAATACAAATTTTTAGGTCTGTAGTTGTTTTAAATTTTGATTAATCCTTGATTAGTACTTGATAAATGCTAGGAGTTGTATGGCAGCTACCTCAACAAATCAGAATTTTGCAAAACGCTGATAGAGGTGTCTCTTTAATTTCAGAAAACAATCTAAATACAAATTTTTAGTTATGTAACTGTTTTAGTTTTTGATTAATCCTTGATTAGTACTTGATAAATGCTAGGAGTTGTATGGCAGCTACCCCAAAAAATCATAATTTTTAAAAACGCTGATAGAGGTGTCTCATTATTTTCAGAGAACAATCTAAATACAAATTTTTAGGTCTGTAGCTGTTTTAGTTTTTGATTAATCCTTGATTAGTACTTGATAAATGCTAGAAGTTGTATGGCAGCTACCTCAACAAATCAGAATTTTGCAAAACGCTGATAGAGGTGTCTCTTTAATTTCAGAAAACAATCTAAATACAAATTTTTAGTTATGTAACTGTTTTAGTTTTTGATTAATCCTTGATTAGTACTTGATAAATGCTAGGAGTTGTATGGCAGCTACCCCAAAAAATCATAATTTTTAAAAACGCTGATAGAGGTGTCTCTTTAATTTCAGAAAACAAACTAAATACAAATTTTTAGGTCTGTAACTGTTTTAGTTTTTGATTAATCCTTGATTAGTACTTGATAAATGCTAGGAGTTGTATGGCAGCTACCCCAAAAATCAGAATTTTACAAAACGCTGATAGAGGTGTCTCTTTAATTTCAGAAAACAATCTAAATACAATTTTTTGGGTCTGTAGCTGTTTTAGTTTTTGATTAATCCTTGATTAGCACTTGATAAATGCTAGGAGTTGTATGGCAGCTACCCCAACAAATCAGAATTTTACAAAACGCTGATAGAGGTGTCTCATTAATTTCAGAAAACAATCTAAATACTAATTTTTAGGTCTGTAACGGTTTTAGTTTTTGATTAATCCTTGATTAGTACTTGATAAATGCTAGGAGTTGTATGGCAGCTACCCCAAAAAATCATAATTTTTAAAAACGCTGATAGAGGTGTCTCATTAATTTCAGAAAACAATCTAAATACAAATTTTTAGTTCTGTAACTGTTTTAGTTTTTGATTAATCCTTGATTAGTACTTGATAAATGCTAGGAGTTGTATGGCAGCTACCCCAAAAAATCATAATTTTTAAAAACGCTGATAGAGGTGTCTCATTAATTTCAGAAAACAATCTAAATACAAATTTTTAGTTCTGTAACTGTTTTAGTTTTTGATTAATCCTTGATTAGTACTTGATAAATGCTAGAAGTTGTATGGCAGCTACCTCAACAAATCAGAATTTTGCAAAACGCTGATAGAGGTGTCTCTTTAATTTCAGAAAACAATCTAAATACAATTTTTTTGGTCTGTAGCTGTTTTAGTTTTTGATTAATCCTTGATTAGTACTTGATAAATTCTAGGATTTGTATGGCAGCTACCTCAACAAATCAGAATTTTACAAAACGCTGATAGAGGTGTCTCATTAATTTCAGAAAACAATCTAAATACAAATTTTTAGGTCTGTAGCTGTTTTAGTTTTTGATTAATCCTTGATTAGTACTTGATAAATGCTAGGAGTTGTATGGCAGCTACCCCAAAAAATCATAACTTTTAAAAACGCTGATAGAGGTGTCTCATTATTTTCAGAGAACAATCTAAATACAAATTTTTAGGTCTGTAACGGTTTTAGTTTTTGATTAATCCTTGATTAGCACTTGATAAATGCTAGGAGTTGTATGGCAGCTACCTCAACAAATCAGAATTTTGCAAAACGCTGATAGAGGTGTCTCTTTAATTTCAGAAAACAATCTAAATACAATTTTTTGGGTCTGTAGCTGTTTTAGTTTTTGATTAATCCTTGATTAGTACTTGATAAATGCTAGGAGTTGTATGGCAGCTACCCCAAAAAATCATAATTTTTAAAAACGTTGATAGAGGTGTCTCATTATTTTCAGAGAACAATCTAAATACAAATTTTTAGGTCTGTAGCTGTTTTAGTTTTCGATTAATCCTTGATTAGTACTTGATAAATGCTGAGAGTTGTATGGCAGCTACCCCAAAAAACCATAATTTTTAAAAACACTGACAGAGGTGTCTCTTTAATTTCAGAAAACAATCTAAATACAAATTTTTAGGTCTGTAGTTGTTTTAAATTTTGATTAATCCTTGATTAGTACTTGATAAATGCTAGGAGTTGTATGGCAGCTACCTCAACAAATCAGAATTTTGCAAAACGCTGATAGAGGTGTCTCTTTAATTTCAGAAAACAATCTAAATACAAATTTTTAGTTATGTAACTGTTTTAGTTTTTGATTAATCCTTGATTAGTACTTGATAAATGCTAGGAGTTGTATGGCAGCTACCCCAAAAAATCATAATTTTTAAAAACGCTGATAGAGGTGTCTCATTATTTTCAGAGAACAATCTAAATACAAATTTTTAGGTCTGTAGCTGTTTTAGTTTTTGATTAATCCTTGATTAGTACTTGATAAATGCTAGAAGTTGTATGGCAGCTACCTCAACAAATCAGAATTTTGCAAAACGCTGATAGAGGTGTCTCTTTAATTTCAGAAAACAATCTAAATACAAATTTTTAGTTATGTAACTGTTTTAGTTTTTGATTAATCCTTGATTAGTACTTGATAAATGCTGAGAGTTGTATGGCAGCTACCCCAAAAAATCATAATTTTTAAAAACACTGACAGAGGTGTCTCTTTAATTTCAGAAAACAATCTAAATACAAATTTTTAGGTCTGTAGCTGTTTTAGTTTTTGATTAATCCTTGATTAGTACTTGATAAATGCTAGAAGTTGTATGGCAGCTACCTCAACAAATCAGAATTTTGCAAAACGCTGATAGAGGTGTCTCTTTAATTTCAGAAAACAATCTAAATACAAATTTTTAGTTATGTAACTGTTTTAGTTTTTGATTAATCCTTGATTAGTACTTGATAAATGCTAGGAGTTGTATGGCAGCTACCCCAAAAAATCATAATTTTTAAAAACGCTGATAGAGGTGTCTCATTATTTTCAGAGAACAATCTAAATACAAATTTTTAGGTCTGTAGCTGTTTTAGTTTTTGATTAATCCTTGATTAGTACTTGATAAATGCTAGAAGTTGTATGGCAGCTACCCCAAAAAATCATAATTTTTAAAAACGCTGATAGAGGTGTCTCATTATTTTCAGAGAACAATCTAAATACAAATTTTTAGGTCTGTAGCTGTTTTAGTTTTTGATTAATCCTTGATTAGTACTTGATAAATTCTAGGATTTGTATGGCAGCTACCTCAACAAATCAGAATTTTACAAAACGCTGATAGAGGTGTCTCATTAATTTCAGAAAACAATCTAAATACAAATTTTTAGGTCTGTAGCTGTTTTAGTTTTTGATTAATCCTTGATTAGTACTTGATAAATGCTAGGAGTTGTATGGCAGCTACCCCAAAAAATCATAACTTTTAAAAACGCTGATAGAGGTGTCTCATTATTTTCAGAGAACAATCTAAATACAAATTTTTAGGTCTGTAACGGTTTTAGTTTTTGATTAATCCTTGATTAGCACTTGATAAATGCTAGGAGTTGTATGGCAGCTACCTCAACAAATCAGAATTTTGCAAAACGCTGATAGAGGTGTCTCTTTAATTTCAGAAAACAATCTAAATACAATTTTTTGGGTCTGTAGCTGTTTTAGTTTTTGATTAATCCTTGATTAGTACTTGATAAATGCTAGGAGTTGTATGGCAGCTACCCCAAAAAACCATAATTTTTAAAAACACTGACAGAGGTGTCTCTTTAATTTCAGAAAACAATCTAAATACAAATTTTTAGGTCTGTAGTTGTTTTAAATTTTGATTAATCCTTGATTAGTACTTGATAAATGCTAGGAGTTGTATGGCAGCTACCTCAACAAATCAGAATTTTGCAAAACGCTGATAGAGGTGTCTCTTTAATTTCAGAAAACAATCTAAATACAAATTTTTAGTTATGTAACTGTTTTAGTTTTTGATTAATCCTTGATTAGTACTTGATAAATGCTAGGAGTTGTATGGCAGCTACCCCAAAAAATCATAATTTTTAAAAACGCTGATAGAGGTGTCTCATTATTTTCAGAGAACAATCTAAATACAAATTTTTAGGTCTGTAGCTGTTTTAGTTTTTGATTAATCCTTGATTAGTACTTGATAAATGCTAGAAGTTGTATGGCAGCTACCTCAACAAATCAGAATTTTGCAAAACGCTGATAGAGGTGTCTCTTTAATTTCAGAAAACAATCTAAATACAAATTTTTAGTTATGTAACTGTTTTAGTTTTTGATTAATCCTTGATTAGTACTTGATAAATGCTAGGAGTTGTATGGCAGCTACCCCAAAAAATCATAATTTTTAAAAACGCTGATAGAGGTGTCTCTTTAATTTCAGAAAACAAACTAAATACAAATTTTTAGGTCTGTAACTGTTTTAGTTTTTGATTAATCCTTGATTAGTACTTGATAAATGCTAAGTGTTGTATGGCAGCTACCCCAAAAAATCAGAATTTTACAAAACGCTGATAGAGGTGTCTCTTTAATTTCAGAAAACAATCTAAATACAATTTTTTGGGTCTGTAGCTGTTTTAGTTTTTGATTAATCCTTGATTAGCACTTGATAAATGCTAGGAGTTGTATGGCAGCTACCCCAACAAATCAGAATTTTACAAAACGCTGATAGAGGTGTCTCATTAATTTCAGAAAACAATCTAAATACTAATTTTTAGGTCTGTAACGGTTTTAGTTTTTGATTAATCCTTGATTAGTACTTGATAAATGCTAGGAGTTGTATGGCAGCTACCCCAAAAAATCATAATTTTTAAAAACGCTGATAGAGGTGTCTCATTAATTTCAGAAAACAATCTAAATACAAATTTTTAGTTCTGTAACTGTTTTAGTTTTTGATTAATCCTTGATTAGTACTTGATAAATGCTAGGAGTTGTATGGCAGCTACCCCAAAAAATCATAATTTTTAAAAACGCTGATAGAGGTGTCTCATTAATTTCAGAAAACAATCTAAATACAAATTTTTAGTTCTGTAACTGTTTTAGTTTTTGATTAATCCTTGATTAGTACTTGATAAATGCTAGAAGTTGTATGGCAGCTACCTCAACAAATCAGAATTTTGCAAAACGCTGATAGAGGTGTCTCTTTAATTTCAGAAAACAATCTAAATACAATTTTTTTGGTCTGTAGCTGTTTTAGTTTTTGTTTAATCCTTGATTAGCACTTGATAAATGCTAGGAGTTGTATGTCAGCTACCTCAACAAATCAGAATTTTACAAAACGCTGATAGAGGTGTCTCTTTAATTTCAGAAAACAATCTAAATACAATTTTTTGGGTCTGTAGCTGTTTTAGTTTTTGATTAATCCTTGATTAGTACTTGATAAATGCTAGGAGTTGTATGGCAGCTACCCCAAAAAATCATAATTTTTAAAAACGCTGATAGAGGTGTCTCATTAATTTCAGAAAACAATCTAAATACTAAATTTTAGGTCTGTAACGGTTTTAGTTTTTGATTAATCCTTGATTAGCACTTGATAAATGCTAGGAGTTGTATGGCAGCTACCCCAAAAAATCAGAATTTTGCAAAACGCTGATAGAGGTGTCTCATTAATTTCAGAAAACAATCTAAATACTAAATTTTAGGTCTGTAACGGTTTTAGTTTTTGATTAATCCTTGATTAGCACTTGATAAATGCTAGGAGTTGTATGGCAGCTACCTCAAAAAATCAGAATTTTGCAAAACGCTGATAGAGGTGTCTCTTTAATTTCAGAAAACAAACTAAATACAAATTTTTAGGTCTGTAACTGTTTTAGTTTTTGATTAATCCTTGATTAGCACTTGATAAATGCTAGGAGTTGTATGGCAGCTACCTCAACAAATCAGAATTTTGCAAAACGCTGATAGAGGTGTCTCATTAATTTCAGAAAACAATCTAAATACAAATTTTTAGTTCTGTAACTGTTTTAGTTTTTGATTAATCCTTGATTAGTACTTGATAAATGCTAGGAGTTGTATGGCAGCTACCCCAAAAAATCATAATTTTTAAAAACGCTGATAGAGGTGTCTCATTAATTTCAGAAAACAATCTAAATACAAATTTTTAGTTCTGTAACTGTTTTAGTTTTTGATTAATCCTTGATTAGTACTTGATAAATGCTAGAAGTTGTATGGCAGCTACCTCAACAAATCAGAATTTTGCAAAACGCTGATAGAGGTGTCTCTTTAATTTCAGAAAACAATCTAAATACAATTTTTTTGGTCTGTAACGGTTTTAGTTTTTGATTAATCCTTGATTAGCACTTGATAAATGCTAGGAGTTGTATGGCAGCTACCCCAAAAAATCAGAATTTTGCAAAACGCTGATAGAGGTGTCTCTTTAATTTCAGAAAACAATCTAAATACAATTTTTTGGTCTGTAGCTGTTTTAGTTTTTGATTAATCCTTGATTAGCACTTGATAAATGCTAGGAGTTGTATGTCAGCTACCTCAACAAATCAGAATTTTACAAAACGCTGATAGAGGTGTCTCTTTAATTTCAGAAAACAAACTAAATACAAATTTTTAGGTCTGTAACTGTTTTAGTTTTTGATTAATCCTTGATTAGTACTTGATGAATGCTAGGAGTTGTATGGCAGCTACCCCAAAAAATCAGAATTTTACAAAACGCTGATAGAGGTGTCTCTTTAATTTCAGAAAACAATCTAAATACAATTTTTTGGGTCTGTAGCTGTTTTAGTTTTTGATTAATCCTTGATTAGCACTTGATAAATGCTAGGAGTTGTATGGCAGCTACCCCAACAAATCAGAATTTTGCAAAACGCTGATAGAGGTGTCTCATTAATTTCAGAAAACAATCTAAATACAATTTTTTGGGTCTGTAGCTGTTTTAGTTTTTGATTAATCCTTGATTAGCACTTGATAAATGCTAGGAGTTGTATGGCAGCTACCCCAAAAAATCAGAATTTTGCAAAACGCTGATAGAGGTGTCTCTTTAATTTCAGAAAACAATCTAAATACAATTTTTTGGTCTGTAGCTGTTTTAGTTTTTGATTAATCCTTGATTAGCACTTGATAAATGCTAGGAGTTGTATGTCAGCTACCTCAACAAATCATAATTTTTAAAAACGCTGATAGAGGTGTCTCATTAATTTCAGAAAACAATCTAAATACAAATTTTTAGTTCTGTAACTGTTTTAGTTTTTGATTAATCCTTGATTAGTACTTGATGAATGCTAGGAGTTGTATGGCAGCTACCCCAAAAAATCAGAATTTTACAAAACGCTGATAGAGGTGTCTCTTTAATTTCAGAAAACAATCTAAATACAATTTTTTGGGTCTGTAGCTGTTTTAGTTTTTGATTAATCCTTGATTAGCACTTGATAAATGCTAGGAGTTGTATGGCAGCTACCCCAAAAAATCAGAATTTTGCAAAACGCTGATAGAGGTGTCTCTTTAATTTCAGAAAACAATCTAAATACAATTTTTTGGTCTGTAGCTGTTTTAGTTTTTGATTAATCCTTGATTAGCACTTGATAAATGCTAGGAGTTGTATGTCAGCTACCTCAACAAATCATAATTTTTAAAAACGCTGATAGAGGTGTCTCATTAATTTCAGAAAACAATCTAAATACAAATTTTTAGTTCTGTAACTGTTTTAGTTTTTGATTAATCCTTGATTAGTACTTGATGAATGCTAGGAGTTGTATGGCAGCTACCCCAAAAAATCAGAATTTTACAAAACGCTGATAGAGGTGTCTCTTTAATTTCAGAAAACAATCTAAATACAATTTTTTGGGTCTGTAGCTGTTTTAGTTTTTGATTAATCCTTGATTAGCACTTGATAAATGCTAGGAGTTGTATGGCAGCTACCCCAAAAAATCAGAATTTTGCAAAACGCTGATAGAGGTGTCTCTTTAATTTCAGAAAACAATCTAAATACAATTTTTTGGTCTGTAGCTGTTTTAGTTTTTGATTAATCCTTGATTAGCACTTGATAAATGCTAGGAGTTGTATGTCAGCTACCTCAACAAATCATAATTTTTAAAAACGCTGATAGAGGTGTCTCATTAATTTCAGAAAACAATCTAAATACAAATTTTTAGTTCTGTAACTGTTTTAGTTTTTGATTAATCCTTGATTAGTACTTGATGAATGCTAGGAGTTGTATGGCAGCTACCCCAAAAAATCAGAATTTTACAAAACGCTGATAGAGGTGTCTCTTTAATTTCAGAAAACAATCTAAATACAATTTTTTGGGTCTGTAGCTGTTTTAGTTTTTGATTAATCCTTGATTAGCACTTGATAAATGCTAGGAGTTGTATGGCAGCTACCCCAAAAAATCAGAATTTTGCAAAACGCTGATAGAGGTGTCTCATTAATTTCAGAAAACAATCTAAATACTAAATTTTAGGTCTGTAACGGTTTTAGTTTTTGATTAATCCTTGATTAGTACTTGATGAATGCTAGGAGTTGTATGGCAGCTACCCCAAAAAATCAGAATTTTACAAAACGCTGATAGAGGTGTCTCATTATTTTCAGAGAACTACCGAAATACAAATTTTTAGGTCTGTAGCTGTTTTACTTTTTGATTAATCCTTGATTAGCACTTGATAAATTCTAGGAGTTGTATGGCAGCTACTCCAAAAAAATTAGAATTTTAAAAACGCTGAAAGAGGTGTCTCATTATTTTCAGAAAGCAATCTAAATACAAATTTTTAGGTTTTTAGCTCTTTTAAATGAAACATTTAAATTTAATGTGTTTCAAACAATATGTTTTAAGTAAGAATGCAAACACAAATATTGTTTATACATGTATAGTAGAATTTGTACCAAATTTACTCAGAGAATAATCTAAGTTGATAAAACCAATATAGCAATAATAATAATAATAATAATCCTAAATTATTACTCTTTAACACCAATAGGCTCTACGACTATATAAATTAGTTTAGTCCAAAATACAATACAGAGAACAAACCCAGTCTTACGAAAAATTTAAAATAAAACCATTTTAATTTTAACGTGGAAAACCAATTTAATTTTTCCAAATGGAACTATCTGAGAACATTATAAAAATATTATAAATTTGACAGGTGGATAAATCAATGGCATAATAAGCAACCATCGTTTTTAGAAATATTCAAAACAATACTCATTCATCAATATCTTACTGATATTAAACAGAATAAAAAATTTAATTATAATTTGAAAAAAAATTATATAGCCATTTAACTTAAATTTAATAATTAAAATTAATAAAAACTGTTTAAATCGGCCAACTGATCATTAAATTTCAATAAAAAACCACAATTTTTATATTTATATTTGTTTTTTTTTTTTTTGCAAAATAAATTAGCAGGATAATTTCTTAAAAAAAAAAATTCAATTCTCAATAATTTAGTTGAGTAATTGAGTATACATGTATCCATCTAAAAAGTAACCAGCAACAAAAATAAAAATAGAGTAAACCTAATAAATCTTTTTTCAATTCAATTCTGAAAAAAAAATATATAAAAAAGCAAAGGAAAACATTTTCAAACAAATTCACACACGCATACATATCATAATATTTATATATATCACCAAATACACATATTAATTTTTCACTTTAATCCTTATATAATTTACCATCAATTTAAAGTACTTAAAATATCTTCCAATAAATTTAATATGAGAGAAATCTGGTTAAGACTTATATATATATATATATATATTAATGCATATGAGAGTATATATATATATAATATAATATATATATATATATATATATATAATATAATATATATATATATATATATAATATAATATATATATATATATATATATATATATATATATATATATATATATTAATGCATATGAGAGTATATATATATATATAATATAATATATATATATATATATATATATATTATATATAATATATATAAATACAAAGTAAAAATTCTTAATTTTCTGTAAGTATTTTTATGTGAATTGAAAGTTTGATGTATTACAGATTCTTGTGTAGATTTTTAAGGAATAAAATATATTTTCATAATATTTTTTTTAAATGAAGTAAAAAAAAAAAGAAAAAAAAAACAACAAAATATTTTAAGTATTCCTTCGTTTCCTTTTACAACACAAAAAAAAGTCTGTTTTTTGTTGTTGTAAGGATCATAAGTAGATTTATTCATGAGATTGATACAAGCGGCAAAATTTTCAAATTCTTGGAATTTTTTTATTATTATTATTTTTTTGTAACGTTATTTAGGATTTTTGTTTTTTTTTTTTTGCAATGATATATTATCTTCTCATTATTTTCATACTTTATTTATATTTTTTTTTCTTTTTTTTTTTTTTTTCGTATTTTCATCCTGTAGGTTAATTCAAAGGTGTTCCTAAAAAATGCTTTCTATCATAATAATAATAATCATGAAGGGTTAAAAAAAAAAAAAAAGATAAAAAGAAAAGAAAAAAAAAAAAAAACAAATTTAATCTTTTGTATGTCTTTATTGCTGGAGGATGGATGGTATAATAAGCCTAAAAGGATTGCGAAAAATTTTTTGAAAAATTTCGTCAAGAGAATAATTAAAGAGTTATAACAGAGAGCATAATGTATAAATATTTTCGTATAATATTTTAAATTTAATTTTAGAATTTCAATTGAGTATAATTTAATCTGAAACACCTACCTACATTTGTAATACAGTCAATTATACTTGTTTAATCTGATGATATTATGCAAAAAATATAATTAAGTTAAGTTAAGTAGTATTAACAACAACTAACTTAAGTGGGACCCCCCAACTTAACTTGTTGTGATTTAGAAAAAGAACAAACAAAAAGAAAAATTGTTTCTGAACAAGTTTGGGAATAAAGATTATATGTTTAAGAGTTTATTAAGAGTTATGAAGTGTGTTAGAAAAAATAATTTCAATTTGAGAAATGGTTTTAACTTTTTTTTAATTAAACTGCATTTTGTTATTATATATTTTTTTTTAATTATTTGTTTATTGTAAATTATCTTCTCAGTTGAATCCTACTAATAACAGACTATATTTTACTTTGTGGTATTTTGTAAAATTGTACATAAACAATTCAAGAAAGAGATTTGGGATACGGTTTAGTGTTTTACATACACTGACACACTGGGTTACTGTGTGGTATGTAATATAAAACAGTTGATTTTTTCTGTTGTGGATGAGGGCTATATAACATTTCATTTTGAATGCATCAGTTTTTCATACATTAGTGTTTGTAAATTAATCTAGACGATGATCGATGAAATAATGGCTATTCGAATAAATCTGGAACGGTTGGAATAACTTAGATGATGAAGTAAAAGTTTAGCCATTTTTTTTAAATTATATTTCCCAAAAACAACTTTCAATTCTATTAAGTCGAGTACAAAACACTGAATAAGTCTGCAAGTATGATATCTGTATGATAAGCATATTAGTAAAATTAAAAGAAAAATATTCGACTATTGACACTATTATTCTATTAATAGTTTTGCAGTCGATAGAACTTTAGTATCATTCTGTGCTGTTTTACGATACTGTGATACTTTAGTATAATCCTGGGACATGATTCTGACAGGTGGGAAAATAAATCTCATTCGTATAAGTAATTATTGTCTAGAAATCGTTGATTAGAAATATTAAAACATTCGAAATCAACATTCATTCATCAATCTTGTTGGCAGTAAACAGAATGAAAAATTTAATGATAATTTTGAACTTTTTTTTTTTTTTTATTAAACTTTATTTTACAAATTGTACAATCTTATAATTACTTAGCCTAGATAAAGTTTACAAAAAATAACTTTTGTGATATTATTATTAACATGTAAAGTAATAGTTTGCTTTTTATAGTAATAGTATTCTTATTATTTAGTTTTAATTTACATAAGTTTTTATATAAATCTATTGGAAAAAACTTGGGATGTAAAAACCAATATATTCTCGTATTATTTAAGATAAAACTTAACCTAACTAAACCTACTAACCTAACTAAACCTAACTAAAGCTAACTAAAACTGCTTAAACCTAGTTAAAATGAGAAAAAAACCTGTATTTGTAATACTTAGTGCTAATTATACGTATTTTCCAACCACCAATAGTCTCTTTTTATAAATTTATCTTTGTCCGGTATAGACATATCATATCTCAAATTTTCTCCATTAATGTAGTCTGGGTTATACTCTATAATTTTACATGTAGCCCATCTATTATAATGGCATAATAGAGGGACATACGTTTTTATCTAAATAGATAAAATGCTCAGGAGCTATGACTCCCGTGAGCAAAGTCTTTTTAGTGTACTCCTCGTTGTGGTAGAATATATGCGATCTTAAACCATTTTCTGGAGTTTTTTATGCTCTGTCATAATGTTTTCGAATCAATTTTATTACAAAATAGTCGATTCTAATTATGTTTGCTTCCTTGTACAAGTATTTATTGGAATAGTGATGCTTATAGTCGGAATTAGGCTTTCTGTAAATATTAGTATAGATACTCTTATACACTTTCTTTCAAATTTTCGTAGTTTTTCCATTAAGGTTGCACTGATGTTGTACCATATGGGTACACAATATGCAAGTTTTGGTCTTATTAATGTCTGATAACATAATATTATTTTTACTCTAGTGCTTACGTTTTTGTTGTAAAATAGTTTTTTTACCATCATGAAGGACTTATTACCTTTAGATATTCCGTATTTTATATGCTCGGAATAATTCAGATTACGGTGAAGAAAAACTGCGAGATATTTCACAACTTTTTTGTTTGCTAGCGGTGAGTTATTTGAAGATTTTATAGAAAAAGATTTCCAATTTTTTTTTTATGTCTGAACTTGTTTTGTGCACCGTGTTACGGAATAAGTACGGTTTCGCATTTTTTAAAGTTCAGTTTTAGTGGCAATATCTTGCAGTAGTCCAAAATAGTATTAAACATTTTTTGAACTTTGTATTGTATATTACTAACTTTGTTATCCGCAGAATAAACTATTATATCGTCCGCCGCAAAGTCTAATGCAAAACCTTTTACTCTATCTAATAAGTGGAGCAGATCTGTTATATAGATTGAAAAAAGGATTGGTGCGTTAACAAGCTGTAAACCGTTTTCGATAGGGAATACATTATCCAATAAATTTTGTTGATAGTAGATCTGAAATTTATTTCCATATGAATATGCGCTTTGAATAAGCGCAATTAGTTGTAATGGGAATTCATATTTTATTAGTTTGAATATTAAATCGTCCAACCATACCGAGTTGAAAGCCTTTTCCCAAATCGACCAAACAGGCACCTACGCCATATTTTTTATTTATGAACCAGCAGATATCTGATGTTAGTTTGGTTATTGTATGAGTGATTCCGTGCTTGTGCCTGAACCCAAACTGATGATAATTTTGAAAAAAATTATAATATTACAAATAAACTTAAATTTAATATCCTGTGATATTTTGCGGAAATAACATGGTATATTTCCAATAACTGATGTTGATAAACAATATGATGGTCATTATCTGATTCTCATTATCAGCATGATAATGAATGTTTTGGGCAAAGTTGTGATAAAATTAATAGTATTAAATATAATGTCTTCAAAGCTCAATGTTGTTTGAAATAGATTAATTTATTCATCAACATCTAATTTTAATGTTCGGTAGTAAATGAGTACAACAAATGGTGAAATATAAAATACTCTCTATATACAGCTTATGAAATGATATGTGAAATGTAGGATAAACTCATTATCTAAAGATGTTTAAAATATCGATATATTTTACATATGTATAGTGCCAAAAACATGTTGTTGCATTTGACAAACTAAAGTTGATTGCGAATGGGCAATAATGAATGTATGATATTGTCGTTGTAATATACTCAATTTCACACTCAGAATATTATCCTTAAAGTAATATAGTTGATAGAAAGATAATTATTATATATTTGATCAAACTTTGTAATAAACAGGTCACTGCACCGACCAAATAAAACTTTTTATATATAAGCACTAGATATACTATGTGCCAAGATGGAATACAATTTTAATATAAATTTATGCAATTGCATAAAAATTGCATTAAAGTTAGACAAAATTAAGATGTGTCGATCAAAAAATAATATATTCCATATTCGCTTCGCTTTGATATTGTTCAGTTCTTTGGTGTAGATATTTACACTGATTTTATATATCTCGTAAGCTTAATCACTGACTCAGATGTATTAAAAATATAATTTGTCTCCTCTCAAACAATTCTATAGATAAACTATAATCTATTATTTTTTTCCATTCACTAATATGAACTATAGCCATGCACAGGAATTTTCTAAATGGTTTAAAATTGGATTGATTTTTGCAATGTAGAAAATTGGCAAGATGGAATTTTTTTTTGCAATATAGCAAATTTCCATTCGAATGTGGAAATAATAGATATTAATTGTGAATGGAAATATATTTAAAGAATAACACTAATATGTTCTGAAAATCCAAAAATTTACCTATAAATAATTTTGAAAGTATCAAAAAAAAATGTTAACAATTGGTTTAAAATATCATTCTACTTATCACATAAAATGATTTTAGTCTGTCCCGATTGCAAATTATTAATTTGTAGTACATAAAACGGCTAATGTATAAAAACACAATACTGCTTGGGCTGTCCTAATTTTTTATTGCATCAATAATTTATCAATGGCTAACCTAATGTTTGACTATTTATAAAAACGACATAAATAACAATTTTTTGAATGCCTTAAAATGTTCTTTTATCTCTATATTTTGCAATTACACACTTACGAAAAAAAAATTAAAATAAAAATTCAAAATGTAGCCCTGTAGATATATCAAGAAAACTGAAGTTAATGAAATTTTTTTTTAACCAAAGCTCAACCGTTTATACCAGTTAGTACATTTGACTGGAGAGGGAAGTATTTCTTGAATTCTTTGCTAGATTTGCTATCTATTCTAGTTAACAGTTATAATAAAAAGTAAAATGAAATGAATACATGAACATTTTACAATATAGTTTTTCACATTTAAATTATTTGATAAATATCATAATATCTTATATATTAATACGCTTAAACGTCTGTTAAACTTTTCACAAAGCTTTTACAACACAAAGCTTTTTTCAACTAGATTAAACAACTTTATTTGAACTATTACGAATTACGATAGTGTGAAAAATTTTATTTAAAGACATAAATGGATAGAAAACGATAAAACCAAATAAAACCAAAAACAAATTAAAATTATAACCTAAAAACAAGTCACCTATTGAGCAATAGCATTGATTATATCTGATTTTAATCTGAATTAATTTAAAAAAAAAAAAACAAACTAGCAAAGACAAAAACCGAATTATCAGAATATTATTATTATATCGATTTATAAAAATTATTTTGTTAAAATATTACGATATTACGATATTGCAGCAAAAAAACTTACCGGTAAAACAAATAGTAAATTTAGAAAATATATTTTTACCTCCCCCCTCCAATAATTGAAATTTATTTATTTTATTAACAAATGATTCTAAAGTATAAATTCAAATGCGCAGTAGCATTGAGTAAATATTATATTGTACATGGAGAATCATAAACCGAAATTTACGATCTGCTAAGAACAAGAAAAACAAAATATGTTATGACATTATTATCAAGTTCCAATTCAATACACGGCAAATTTAGTACACATAAAAATTAAAAAAAACTTTAAAAAGAAAAATCACACACTACCCTTACCTACATCAGAGACCCTAGCGGGATAACAATATAACAGTAAAAACTGAACAATAAGTGAAAAAGCATAATTATTGGCTTTACCCCTAACTATAAGAGTCATAAGGCATCAATATAAAAACTGAACAATAAGAGAAAACGCATAATTATTGGCTTTACCCCTAACTATAATAGTCATAAGGCGTCATATGATGTCATATGATACTTCGTTAAATGGCCTATATGATTCGATATGATTTAACAAAGCCATAACCAATCATAACCTTCACTATAATGGTCATATCTAATCATAACAAAACGTAAAAACCAAAATTTAAAAGAAGTGAAATAAAAATATAAATTCTATAAATAAATGTTTTTTTTGTTTTATTTTGAGTTTTGAAATAGTTAGGGCTATTATGATAACAAAAAAAAAAAACACAAAAAACGTATCTATGACTATTTTAATGTGTTTTTAATGTGGGTGTGGTATGTATTTAGTTTAAATGCATTTAATTTCATATCTATACTGCCAGCGACATCTCTGTTCGCCACATTTTGTCGAAATGTACGTCTCTATTAATAGTATTTGTTAGCGAGCGTTTAGATATCAGATTTTGTTTCATGAAAGTTTTGTTTTACTTATTTTTATTACATTTACAAATTTTATTGCAATTACATCAAATTTTATTTCAAAAGTTTTAATTACATATCTCAAAGATAAACAAATATAGTTTACAAAGTATACTATATTTCTTCATGCAAAATCCACTTTCGAAACTAGCAAAATACGAAGATACGAATATGCGTTACGAGTACTAATACTTATAAACAAATATAAATATTCAGTGTAATTTCAGAACATTTATGAAATATAAATATTTAAATAGTAAATCAATTATTCTAAGTAGTATTTGTATTGATAATTATAATATTTAATACACATTTTTTAATGTATATCTTTCAATATATTGGCATAACACAATTAGGAGTTTATAAATACCTTTTCTCGCAAAATTCATTTTTTCAACTTGCGAAATACAAAAATGCGTGTGAAGCACTATTATTTAAAAAAAAAAAAAAAATAATGATATTCTATAACAAAGTCGGATGTGAAACTTTAATGAACATCATTTATACGTTATAAATACGATTCAAAAACGTATAAACTCTGCTTTATATAAAAGTTTTTCTTCAAAACTATTAGCGGTCAAAATTTTCAATTTGATTCTGTGACAAACAAATAAAATTATTATTTATTATATTATACATATTAAGTATATTATAAATATTATAAATTATAATTTTATTAATTTTTTTATTCATTTTATTATTATTATTTAAATAACAATAATAATTACAATAATAATAATTAATGATACCGTACGTATTGTAGTACCTACCTATCTGTTGTGAAAATAAAATTTTAATACATGCAGAGAAAAGTGCTTTCAAAATAAAACAAAAAAAAAATATAAACCTGAAGTAGGCCTGCGGATTTATCTACAGGTTCACTGTTTAATAAATAAATAAATACCTAAATAAAAAATGTAAAAAAAATAGTTATAGATAGATCAAACAATATTGTAAATTACTAGCTATTCCCGGTGTAACATTCGCCGGTCTAGCATTAGCATTATAAATAAAACTATTTATTTTATTTGTTTATTTTCTTTATTTTCTTTAAAAAAAAAATCAATGTTTTACAATTATAGTTTTAAGTTTTTCAATTTAACTTATTTATTATGTAACAAAAAAAATATGTAAAACATTGATTTTTTTAAGAAAATAAAGAAAATAAATAAATAAAATAAATTGTTTCATTTATAATACTAATGCTAGACCGGTGAATGTTACGCCGGGAATAGCTAGTATTGTATATTATTGTGTATTCTATATTTCTGTGTAAAATCAGTTAGGATGTTCATCCCAAAAACTTGGAATTATATAAAAAAAATTTTTTTTACAATATTTACTACTTTGTATTAAGATTTTGTGTCATTACTCTATCTTCACTACTTACCCTATGAAGGGTCTAGCGACAATATGTCTCATAACTATCATTGCAGTAAAATTGAAAACAAATATTTTTACGTATGCATTTTTGCTATAACTGCAACCTAAACCAAAAAAAATATATATATATATATAAAAGGACATGCCATATTACGTCAAAAAGGACTTGCTGTTTTTTACTAAAATTTTCATCTGTACTCAAACAAAATTTATAATAAATATAGAGAACAAAAATTCAATATATATAATGTAACATATTAATATGTAATATTTGCACATTAAAGCAAGACCCATCTTTATATATAATATTATATTTCAATTCGAATTATGTAAAGTAATATCCTTAACAATAATTAAAAAAAAAAAAAAAAATTCTTATGAAATTTATAAAATATGTTTTATATTTCAGAAAATTATAAAGAAAATTTTGCAATTTAATCGAAATCACATAACAGAGTTTTAATTAGAAAAAAAAAAAAAATGGTTATTCAATCACTGGAATTAAATGATTGTTTATTTCTGGTTCGTTTTGTTTTATTGAATTACTTGGTTACAAGTAAAATATTTTCATAAAAGAAAATTTTATTTCATTCATCTGTTTTATTATTTTTCTTCTTCTATCTATAATTGACAAGTGTTTGTAATTTAATATCGTTACCAATATGAATTACATTAATTTGATCTATTTTTAATTTAATTTTCTTTACCAAAATGACAATAACAAAAAAATGTTGTTTTTTTTTCTAAATTTTCCTATTTTAAAGAATTTCATTTAATTTTATTATGACACAGAAACTTATCCACATATATACACACATGTATATACCTAACAATGTATTGAAAAGGATATTTTTTTTTTTTTTTGAAATATAATTCACCTAATTTAAAATTTAACCTCATTTTGCTAACAAAATGTGATGATGATGATGATTGAAAAATACTCAGTTCATTGTACTCAAACCCCAAAGAAAAAAACAAAAATAAAATGCATAGAAAATTCAAACAATCAAATCGATGTTGTCCTTAGGATATGAACTATTATTTTCTATACTGTACAATTCTCTACAACATACTGTACGTAGTATTATTTTCCTTTTTCATATATTGCATTCTTTTGTACACTTAGTAAAATATCAAATGTTAACACAAAAAAAAAAAAGGAAAACTCATCGCACATTCTTTACAACAAAGTTAATTTATAGTCAATGTCTAATAATGTACAAGGAGAAATGAAATGAAAAAAAAATAAAAACCAAAAAAAAAAAAACGAAAATAAAAAACCGAAGAAGTAGATTTTTAATAAGGACAATGAACTAAAAATTTGTGTCCTATTTCTGTATTATCAATATATGTATATACTGTATTCAATAATAATGTACATATAAGAATGTAACATATTGCAGGTTTTTCATTTAACAAAAAAAAAAAGGATATAACATATCATATGAATAGCTATCGGGGTTTTATTCTTACCCACATTTCTTGTAATTATTTTCAATCAAAAATTAAACAGAAAAAATAAAGACAAAAAAAAAATATACACTTAAAAATACAGTTAACTCTTTAAAATGAAATTTTAAATAAAAAAAAAATCTTAAATTGTCCTGAAAATTCACCTTTATTTAAATTAAAATACAGATACATTTTATTTATTTTTTTTTTTGGGTTAAAGAAAACCACTTAAGAATAATACATTTTCGATCATAACCCATTTTGTGTTATTACACGGGGATAATAGAAAATTAAAATGATATATGTATATGTACATGTGTATATTATAAATATATATATATATATATTTACATATATTAAATAAAGATATATATACATATAGATATATATATATATATATATATCATACATATATTTTCTTTATTCTCTCTGTTTATTTTGTGGTATTTTTGTACGTACTTGTATAAAAATAACAAAAAGGACTTAACCTCTCTGGGGTATTTCAAGTCAATTTTTATTGAAAATTTTCTTTTCGTCTTATGTTTTGTTTTTTTTTTTTTTTTGGTTTGAAAAATGTTTATTTCCATCTTTGACATAATTCTCTTAAAAATACTTAAAAAAAAAAAAAAAAAAAGTGGTTATTTTTATTATGGAAATTTATAGACGCGATTATTTAGGCGAGTCTGATATTTAAAAATATTTATTTAGATATTTTATTTTTAGAAGGATTTTTATAAATAAATGTTTCGTTTCTTAGAATTCTATAAAAAAAAAAAAAAAAAAAAAATTGTTTTCATCGAATTGAATTTTATCTTAAATCAGATAGGGATGGATACATTGTTGTCTGCTGCTAACGGCACGTTACAGATTTGTGTTCAGATTTAAATATTTAAAATTAATATGCGAATTTTCTATTTTTTTACTTATTTTTTTTTTTTGAAATAGGAAGTCAACGTTTTTGAATAAATTTTGTTCATAGCTAGGACGAGAGTTTTACGTAAGTTAGTAATTGATTTAAATTTTAGTAAAATGCAGTTAAATGGCAGTAAAAGGCAGCTCTTACCAATTTATTAAGATATATCGCCATTTATAACTTTTTTAAGCTTTAATATAAGCTTTTAAATTTTTGTCTATGTATTTTAGCTTAAATTTTATAAGCGAATAAATTTGGTAAACATAATGCTAAGAAGAAAAATAATTTAAGCCCGTTTTGCTTTTTTAGAACACTTTTTTATATTTTCATTTAGTTTTTTTTTTTTATTGTATTTAAGTTTAATATTGTTATTTAGCTTTTACATTATTTACTTGAAATTGTTTTTTTTTTAAATATTCTTTAAATGTCTCAAAGTGTTTGCAAAATGATAAAAACTATTGTAAAACTCTATTTATAAGTGTCATTGGAATTATCACCCAACAAACAATTTTCATAATTTTATATGAAATGGCTTAGTTTTCTAGGTGTAAACTTGAATATACATGTAAATGATTTGTAAGCTTGGTATTGATAACATATGTAATCATTATGTGATGGTAAACATACATTTACTTAGTAAACGATCTGTAAACTTACGTTGTACCTCTTGGGTTACAAATCGTAAGCATTTTTTATCTGTAAGCATACAATTTTAGTCAGTACAGTAACATTACAACCGTAATCAGGAGTTTACGTTTGAAATTTTTTCTTTACTGTATGCATTCTGTAACGTCATTTTGTTTATATATATATATATATAGTACAATTACGTATTCTGTCTACAGTAAATGATTTCTAAATGGTACAATAAAAATTTGTGACTATGAATTTTTACATAATGTTTTTTGGGCAAACAAAGATTATTTAATGAATAACTAATGAAATAAAAAATATAAGTCGAAAGAAGATGAAAGTAAGCTTCTGGCAACAATGTTTTTGTTTATTTAAACCGTTTTTCGAATTGGGGATCTTAGATTAGATGCAGACATGCAATTTTTGATTTTGCACATTTGTATTCCATTAGGTTATATCAAAATTCCCATTCCTGCAACTGGTTTTATGTGTGCGCGCTTCGCTTTCGTAGAAAGAAATGGAACGCGAATGTGCAATCAAACAGTTGCAAAATTTAAAATTTGTGGTGTTATAGTAATCAAATATTGTACTACATAATATCTTTATTGCAGTAATATGGGCCACTGTACATCAAAAATTATACATCATTGCATTATTATTATTGATGTGACCTTATGACCAATTTTATAAGCTCAGCTTTCGGCTTTAGATAAAATTGCTTTACAACTCAACTACGGATTACATAATATGTTATAGAGAAATATTTCAACCGTTTCAAAATGATCATTATTTTGGTTAAAATTCACTTTATACTCTTAGGATCATATTTTCTTATAAACAATTTTTAATTTTAAATTTACAGCTTAGAATGTATTTTTAGAATACTTAGCTTTTGTACTTTAAGTCTTAGCAAATAGACCACTCAAATGAATCGTATACAGTATCAATATTGAAAGAAGAAAAACCTACTCGTAATAAGTTTGTTGTAAAAATAGCTTGTGAATTTCGATTACTTCCAAAAGTCGAACCAACGAATGCATTTTTGAATTAAATTAATTTGTATAGCCTTGAAATGAGAGAAATCTCTTTAGGCAAAGATAATTGAAAATAAATAAATAAAATAAAATAAATAATACGAGTATGTGTATTTTAAATTCACAGAATATGATTTGAAAATGCTCTTCCAATAAAATTAGAAAAACAAAAATATTTGCACTATTTAATTTCAAATATTGTAACTCAAACTGATTTCGTCATAATAATTTAAAATGAAATACATAAATTAAAGTTTATCAATTCTACCTTCTACCTATCTACCTTCTAAAATATTATATTATTTTACCTCGAAATTAAATACCATGTTACTAAATACGAAAATAGGCGACGAATGTAAATTGAAATTCTAGACATTTTATAACACTTCTATGATGCTATATACAATCAATATACCTACACAAGCATATATTAATAACGGTATGTTATTGAAAGGCACAAATAAAAGCAAATTAAGAGAAAAACATTAAAATAAACAACATCAAGTTTTTGAAAATTATTAGGCTAGCCTATGCAAATATTTAACTAAAATATTATCGACGCCTTTATATAAACACACATTTTATATAGTTAGAGTTACTCCTTTCACTTTTCTTTTCTGTTTTTTACCATTCCCATTGCCTTGATTAAAGAATGTAGTATACTGAGACACTGAAAATAACCACAAATAAAAACATAAAAAGGACCTTTCCGTTTAATTTTTGTTGTTTGTTTTTTTTTTTTTACTTTTTTTTTTGTACATAGAAATGGAAGATATAAATCTTTTTATGAACCGTTATAATGTTCGAATAGTATATGTGTGTATATAAGTATTTTAAATATTACGCATAAAATTTTCTTTTGAGGGTTAAAATTTCTTAAAATGTGTTGAAAACACCTTGAAAATTGAAAATAAGTATAAATATATATAAAATAATGAAAAAAAGGACTTTAAGGAACATTCGATTGCTAAAGGATAAATATTTTAAATTAATCAAATTCTTAAAGTGAACAATTTTCTGCATTCATTTCAGTATCAGTATTAAGGATATTAAAAAGAAAAAACAAAAAAAATAAAATTAAAATAATCAAAAAGAAATTAATGAAATTTAAGGCTCAAAAAACAAAAGATTATAAATCAAAAATTTTAACTTAATGGTGTGGATTTTGTTTCTGTGAGATTTTGTAATTAATATTGTATGATAAGAGCCTTTTCAAATAGTTAATTATTATTTCTGTTGCCTAACTGTAGAAAATTTTATATAAGAGCTTAATATATAATATCTATGATTATGTATTGAGATGTGTGTAAGTATATTTAAGTAAAGAGTAAATAAGAAATCAATATCGAATGTGAGAAGGTTAATGTGAGGGAAAATAATGAGTCGTATTGAAGGATGTTTTATTTGATGATTTTTATTTTATCGTTTAAAAAAAAAAAAAAATTAATTTTGTATTTCCAGGTTATTTGATTTCTATTGGCTATTTTGAAAAAAAAAAAAAAAAATAAATAATAATCGAAATCAATTAACGGTAAATTAAATTTTAATGAAAGAACGTTTTTTCTTTCTCTCGTTTATTTTTTTTTTTTATTTTTTGTTTTTTTTTGTTTTTATGTAGTAGTTAAGGTATTGCTATGGTTAAATAGATCGGAAATTTTAATTAATTGCTAAAGCAATATTTTTACTACATTGTGTATTTTATTAATTTATATTGGTTAAAAAGAAAGTTTCTGAAAAGTAAATAAAATAAAAACAAAAATAAAGCAAATAAAAAGTAAAGTTTGGAAAAAAACAAAACTTTTCTTTGATTTGTTTTCTATTTGATTTTATTTTTTTTTTTATTTTTATTTTTTTGTTGATTTGTAATTCAATTTGGACTTTATGATATTTATTTAGTCAAAAAAGGATGATATTTATATTTCGAAAATATTTATTTTTTATATATACAGGTGTGATTGTATTTGTAGATATTGAATTTCAATTAATTTTTTGTTAACTTTAAGTAATTTAAGTAAATAATTAAAGGTATTATATTTTGGGTAAATATTTAAGGTGCTTGAAATGAAATTATTTAGACTTTTAGAATGAAAAAAAAATGTATTTTTAATATTATTTAACTTACTTTAATATCTAAGGAAGCTGGTGATAAATTAAAATTAAAATGAGCTCGTGGTCCGAATGCATCGGGTGCAGACCAATGTTGTAATGAATCTGGCTTAGATTTATCTCGAACATCGAAACTGTAAAATAAATATAGTTTAATTTGATTTATAATGAATATTTTGGTTATTAATAAATATAATTAAATTTGGTTAATGTGATTAAATTAATTATAAATCAAATAGTTTGTTTTAAAATTGTAATAATTAAAAATAATTTCTAAAGCTAATTTTCAATTTTCAGATTGAAGTTTTCCTAATTAGAATTATCCGAATTTTTTGTTGTTGCTTCAATTTGATGCCAGAATTCTATAATGGGTGGGTAGGTAGGTAGATATGGCTGCTGTAATGCACCAATACACTTAAAACAATTACATCAGTTATCATACCTCATTATATTCCTTTGTATAACGAAATCTGTAGTAGCTTTAATTTTTTTTGTGGTGGACATGAAATGGTGGTGTTTTTGGAATTATTGACATGAACAAAAACCGTCTCAATAAGAGGTAATATTTTCTGTCAAGGTTATAAAACTCTTTAAAATTCCGAAATGCCGTCGTACAGCTTTATGTTAATAAAAATGCAGTCATGTGAAATGAATAAATTTGGGGCTTATAAAATAAAGTAAAAATTGATTTTTTTTATTTAAGTTCACTTTCATAAAACAATTTAGACATTATTCTATGATTTTTAAGGTTTTTGGTCATAGTATTGTAACAGTAACAATAGTTTTTGGTGATTAGGTTAAGCTTTTTGGATCAGAAGTTATGCGGTCTAAAATAAAATATAATTAATTTTTAACAAAAACCATTTATATTTGATGGAAAGTAGATCATAGACATCAGAACAATATTGCAAGCATTATATACAATATACATTGCAAATGCATACTATATATAATGCAAATTAAATATTGGATAATCAAACATAACATAAAAAAAAACAAACTTTTTGTTTTTCGTAATAAACTAAATTAAATATTTAGTAGGTCTAACTCGATTTCTGAAAGTTTTCATTATCAAAAAAGCTTTGTATATCAAACAAATATTATATTTATAAAAAAAAACAAATTATAGTCCGCAAGCTATACATATACACACTATAAGATCTACAATAAATCGTAAAAAACTGCAATTTTAAAAGAAGTAAAAAATCAAAATGGATTTAAAATTTCCAAATGAAATTTTCTTTTGCCAAAAAGTGTTAACAATAAAGAAAAAACTTGTTAATGTTCTATATTGTCATATAAGCTATTGGTGTTAAAAAACAAAATAAAAATTATTTAATTCTTTATCAATTTTATATCAGCAATTTTATTTAATTAATGAAAAATTTTCTGTTGTTTTTATTTTCACCCTATTTATTAAGAGAAAGCAAAACAGAACAAAAACAAACAATAAAAATAATTTTTCATTTAAATCAAAATATTTTCACAATATAAATAAATGAAATTTGAAATGTATGCATATTTAATTGAATTTCATATGGCCTGGTTTCATTTTATCTTTATATCCAAGTATACCTATATATCATCATTATATATTTAATACATATATATATATATATATATATATATATTCACATAATCCATATATTATTCTCACTTTGGGAAACATCAATCTTTTATTTTATTATCGCGCTTTCATGAATGGTTGGTTGGTTCGTTGTCTTTTATTCAGAAATATTTTGAGGGAGAAAACCTGATACTAGTTTTAGTCCTTTTCATTACAAAAAAAAAAAAAAAAAAAAAAAAAAACAACAAAATGCATACTAGTGTGCAATAAAATAAACATAAAAAGAAAAAAATTACAAAAACAAAAGTGAAAAAAAAAAAAAAAAAAAAATTGTTTTATTTTATCATAATACACTTTAACTAAAAAGGATAATGTGCTAAAATTTAACAAAGAGTGTCTAGATTTTATTTTTTTTTTTTATTTTTTTTTTATTTTACGTGTCATTAACCCATTTTAATTTTTAAGTATTCTTTTATTTTTATATTTTATTCATTTTTATTTAATTTTTTGTTTGTTTTTTTTTTACCAACGCGTTTTCTGTGTCCTCATTTTAGAATAATATGCAGTCTGTTTCACTTTAATATGTGCTGAGTATATGTATTAAATTGAAGAAAATATGAAGAGTGTTAGTAATACTGTATGTATATAATATATAAAATGAGGAGTTGAAGAAAATTTTTAATAAAAAATATTGAATATTTTATTTTGAAATATTTTTAAGGTAACAAAAATCTTTCGGATAAATTTGGATAATATTGGATAAGTTTGGATAAAATTCGGATAATCAAGAATAATTAAATTTATTAAAATAGAAATTATTATTTGATATAGTTTGCTGTATATATATGTATATATATATATATATATATATACGTTTGATGTGATAAATATATTATGCTTTTAATTTGATTTTTCATTCATTATCAAAATGTCCTTTAGAATATTATTAAATAAAAGAATATAATTATATAAAAATCTCATTGAAATCATTTTATTATATTTTAATTTAGATTATAAAGTTAGTATTAAATTTTTTATTTTTTATTATATGATTGTTTTTTTTTTATTATATATTAATGAAATTAGAGCTAATGTCAGATCTCAAATAACATAGTAAATTTAACATATCCTTTTATATGTATATATATGTATTCAAAACAAAAACAAAAAAAAAAGACAAGAAAAACTGGAACAAAAGATAATACATTTTTTATGATACATTTCTAGGACAAATTAACTATACAATGTGTTTTTGTGCAATAATTTGAATATATGGAATGATGATACTTTATAATAAATTAAAACCTTTTTATATCCTTTTGGGGGATACCTCGTTTTTTTTATTCTTTTGTTGTTTTTTATTCTCTTATATTTTTTTTTCTATGATTTTTATTTTATTTATTTTTTTTAATTTGGTTGTTTTTAATGAAATTGCATAGGTGTATACAACATTAATGAATAAAATATTTAAGCAATGTATGTCTGAATGGTTGTGCTTATTAAACATATATATGATGTGATACATATTTGTATATGTATTAAAATATACAATTATTGTGCTTAAACTCCATTATATCCTTAATATAAGGACTCTCATCATCGTTTAAGCATGATACATAAATTTTCAGAAAAAAAAAAACAAAACAAAATAGAATTTTTTTTTTATCATTCTAGGTTTTTATCTTACCGCATATTCATATAATCTCACCAACATTAATAAAGTATGTATGTGTATATACTCTTGTGCATTAAGGATGTGTATGTACATATTTATGTGGAATATGAGAAATAGTAATAAAACGCTTTTATATTATTTGTAGTATATTGCATTGCATGCTGTGCAAGATAATAAGAACTTAAATATGTACACAGCATGATAAGGAAAGTTAGAATAAATGCAGCATGGTTGGTGTTTCTCTCTGAAACAGGTACTATTTCTTGTTGGCGTAGGTATGTAAACTATCAGAATTATATCAATATCAATTTTGTCATCATCATCATCGTAATCATCAAGATCATCGTTATCGTGTCAGAATTAAATTCATATATAATATCTAAGTATATTTAATATCTGGTGCTAGCAGCTGTAGTTAAATGCAAGAAAAATAATAATAATAATAAAAAAAAAAACCAAACTAAAAAACTATAGTGAACCCATCATTGCTGCATTATAACTTTTGTTTCATATTCATACCCACATATTATATGATATTTTATTTCTATATGATGTATACATGTATTCATATAAATATATATATGAGTAATTTTTTTTTTCATATTCTTGTATACAAAAATGAAAACAAAACAAAAAAAAACAAACAGAAATTAAGAAAAACCAAAAAATTAAAAAAAAATTGTATTCATTGAAGGAAAATATGTAGGATTTTAGTTTTTCATATACTTGTCCTAAGTAAGATGATATAATACCATCAATTTAGAAATTGGGACGTTTTGTATTTTAATATTGTGAACATGATTAGTATAGAATTCAACTAAGTGAACAATTTCTACTTTAAATAACATTATTTTATGGTTTGGTTTTTATTTTCTCTTTCATACCATACCAATTTTGCTTAATTTAAATTATATACGATATTTTAGTTTTGATGTGACCTTGCAGTAGCCCAATACTTCATCTCAGTTAATATTTCGATTATAAAAAAACCAGAATGTAAGCCAAAATAATTTTTACAAATTCTTTGCTTGAGTTAAAGAAATCAACAGATCTTTCATTGTTATCCATTGTGCAGTTATTTTTAAATTCTAATGAAAAAAGCGATTCACAATTTAAAATTTATTTAAAGATTGAAAAAAATTCTTAATTTTGATTATTTAAAAATCTTAAAATATGTTTTAGGTAGTTCTAGTTCTTGAATTAGGGAATCAGCAACCAAGGAGGCAAATTGTCAGCAAGTTATCCAATTAATAATATGCCTCAAGCTAAGAACAAAACTACTAAACTCTTAAAATTTGATTGTGTAAAAACAATTTAGGTTTACATATTTTTGTTCAAATTTTGGTATCATCTCGTATTCTATTCATAGTTTGTAAAATAAATAAATATGTCTTAAATAGTAATAATACCCTCTGCATGACCAATAACGTCCCATTTAAGAATTAAGTTAATTTTAAATTAGAAAAAATAATAAAAAAATGTTTGATTTCGAATCAAACTAAAAATATAACATTAAATCAAGAAGAATTTATAATATTGTGTAATAATACTTTTTAACATGTTAAACATGTTATCCGAAAAAGGCTTATTGACCAATTTTTACAACTTTTGACAAAAACATTATTTTAACTTAAATTTTCCATGGACTTATTGTTCGACTTTTATAAAACAAATCTGTAAATTCAGATAATTTTCGGATAAACTTCGGATAATCAAAATTTATTCAATTTTTTATTAAACTTTTTACAAAAGACATTATTTCAATTTAAATTTTGCATTTACCTATTATGCAACTTTTATAAAACAAATCTGTGAATTCAGATAATTTTCGGATAAACTTCGGATAATAAAATTTTATTCAAATTTTTGATTAAACTTTTTACAAAAGACATTATTTCAATTTAAATACTGCATGTTTCTATTGTGCAACTGTTATAAAACAATTCTGTAAATTCAGATAATTTACGGATAAACTTCGGAAAAAATTTTATTCAATTTCTAAATAAAATTATAACAAAAAAACATTATTTTAACTGAAATCTTCCTTGGACCTATTGTCCAACTTTATAAAACAATTCTGTTGATTCAGATAATTTTCGGATAAACTTTGGATAATAAAATTTTATTCAATTTTTGATTAAACTTTTTACAAAAAACATTATTTTAATTTAAACATTGCATGTACCTATTGCCCAACTTTTATAAAACAATTCTGTTGATTCAGATAATTTTCGGATAAACTTTGGATAATAAAATTTTATTCAATTTTTGATTAAACTTTTTACAAAAGACATTATTTCAATTTAAATACTTCATGTTTCTATAGTGCAACTTTTATAAAACAATTCTGTAAATTCAGATAATTTACGGATAAACTTCGGAAAAAATTTTATTCAATTTCTAAATAAAATTATAACAAAAAAACATTATTTTAACTGAAATCTTCCTTGGACCTATTGCCCAACTTTATAAAACAATTCTGTAAATTCAGATAATTTTCGGATAATTTTTGGATAACAAAATTTTATTCAATTTTTGATTAAAAATCAAATATTTATCAGTTTCAATTACTACTGAGGATTTTCAGGTAATAGTGTTACTAGTATGACAGTGTTATAATAGCTGTAATGCATTCAAATATTTTACTAACATAAATATATTATGTATCTTCTTAACAGGCATGATTGTTTTCCAGTCAGTTACTCTTCTAGTATTTTGACATTTCGTACTACAAACTAAATAAAGATAAAAATGAAAAAAAACACAAAAGAAATTCTTGAATTGAAGTTTTATTGTGTTTTTTGTGATTTTTGCAATGACGTCAGACGATAGTGTACATGTAAATAAATTTATACCGATATAATTTTATATATACATAACAACATATTTAAAAAAGAATTTAAATGTAATAAATTGTTGTAATCAATTATAAGTCAAATTCGAAAACACATAGCTATTTTGAATTTTATCCATATTTATTTTTCATTTTTGACACTTGACTGTCATAATGATGATGTCAGAAACTTTATGTCTATTAGTGTTTGCAAAACTTCATGTTATTGACAATTTATATATTTACTATCTTGCTAGCTACTGTTACGTGAAAATACTACCTACTTGAGTTTGAATTTTCATTTGTTTTGAGTTTTAAATTATAACTGTCATTATGTTTTAGATATTTATTATACAAAATAAATACATACCAGTATTCAAATTTATAATTTAATTTCTTATTAGTATGGTCTTTATTAGGTATTCAAATTAGACTGTGAAATTGAGATAATATTTGTAGTATTAGATGCCAATACCAATCTAATTCAACTTGAGTTGATCATTTGTTCAATTTAATATAAAAATAAGTATATTTAAAATTAAATTTGAAGGTCTTGCGGAATGATACATGATCAGTTTAATCTTAATATTATTTAAATTTTATTACAAGAAGCATGAACTAAACCAAAATATCATTTCCTGAAGAAATGTTCTATTAGATATATTATATTAACTCTAAAAAACATTTATATCCAAATGTTGTTATCACAGTTATAAGACTACAAAATCTACACAAATCAAAGCTATATTAAATTTTATTTCTTATTTTTAATTCTTATAATTACAAAAACAAAATCGATTTAATTTTAATAATGATCTAAAAAGCTGTAGAATCATTGTTTTTAAAATTAAATATTCAAATAAAATTATTATCATGTCATTTTAATCTCATAAAAATAATACTTGTACATTCCAGTACATAATAATATATGAATTTAAATAACTTAAAATTAGAATATTCTTAGTAATAACAAAATATTCATATGTGTATATATATATATATATATATGTATATAAAAAAATTTAATTTACCTATATAATGGAATGCCAGCATTATCTCTGAACCATAATACCATATAAACGTCATCTAAAGGTGCTGCTATTGGACAGGATAATGACACCATTCTACCTTCTACAGCTTCAACATCAATTGTCCGTACTGCAATGCATATTCAGTATATAGTATGTAAAATTCATATAAAATAGTCATATTCCCATCCAATAAATATATATATATATATATATATATAAAATTTATTTAAAATATTTTGTGGCAGTATTTCGTATGATTGTGTATGTTTGTAAATGCATGTATGAAGAAGTCAATTTTAATGTCAAGTCAGTTTTTTTTTTTTGTTCAGTTTTGTATGATGGTGATAGTGATGGTGGTTTTGATGTTGGAAATGGTAAATAAATGTAAATTTGGTTTATTCGGTTTTAAAATAGTTGGGTATTTAATGGTTTTAAATGAGTTTGGATGGTAAGTTTAAACAGTCATTGTAATTTTTTTTTGTTGATAGTAATTTTTGTTGTTTTAAATAATAAAGTCAGTCAGCAAAATATTATCCAGTAAAAGAAAAATTAAAAGATTATTCCAGAAATACCACATTCATATAATTAAAATGATTTTAATTTTTTAATAGAAATAACAAAAGAAAATAATAATAATAAAAAAAAAAAAAACATAGTAATGAGAAAAGAAATAGACCACCGGATTTTAATTTTAAATTTTCAGGATTTAAATTTTTGCATGTATTTTTATAATAACAGTAAAATTGTTTTTTATTATTGTTGTTATTATTATTATTTTGTTTTTTTAAATTAAAGATGAAGAAAATTATATTTAAGAATAATATTAAGGTAAAAATATTATTATTAAAATAATAATAAAAAAAAAATAGAACACCGCAGAGAAGTCATTGTCAGAAATTATATAAGAGATGTTTTTGTTTTTACGATAGTAATTTTTTTTTTGTATAGTCGTAGTAATAGTTGTATATAACAGTATAATTATAGTTTTGTTAGTTCAGTAGTATAGTGTTCATTGTGTTGTATTTTAATGATGTTACCATTATATTTATGTCAATGCAGTGTATATATTCATGTTGTCATCATATTATTATTATGACCATCAATATCAACATCATCATCATCATTATTATTGTTTGTAAGAATTTGAATAAAAGTTCATGCCATCGTATTATGTATATATATATATATAATTTAATATACATTTTGATAGGATATATTTAGAATGTTAATAGAGTTTAGAGACCCCGACATCAGACATATTTTTGTTGTTGTTTTTTCGTTGTTGTTGATTTTTGTTAACAATATTATTTAAGTTTAATGTTTTTCAATTCATTCGAGAATAGCCGGAAGGTTAGCAATGTATACATAATAATAATAATAATAATAATAATAATAATAGAGAAGACGATGATATAGAAATATATTATATAATAGAAAATTACGACACAGTGTTGATGGAGAAATAATAGTGTCATCATTAGATATACATTATAATAAAAAGAAAAGAAGATAAAAATGAAATTGAAAGAAAAAGTGTAATCATGAAAAATAGTTTAAAAGTTGTTGTTGTTGTTATTTGTATTTTGTGGTAGTTATATTTTAAATAAATTTTAATGCAGATTTTAATAATGTTTTTTTTATTTTGTTTTTTTTTTGTTTAATATGTTTACATATTTTGTTGTTGTTGTTGTTGTTGCATTTAATATTGTAATTGAACGAGATTTTCAATGAACAATACAATATCATTGGTGTTTATTAATATTTTCAGGTTCATTGTAGGTTATTGTTATTTGTTGTTATTATATTTTTATAATATGATGTTGTTGAATCCAAATGAAACGAACATGAAAAGAGAGAGAAAAAAATTATTTTGATTATTATCATTTTTATTTTAATAAAAGGATCAAGGATATTTATATAATTTTTAATTAGTTTTAATGTTATAATATTATGCATAGTTGAATCACAAAAATATAAAAAATTAAATTGTTGAGAACTTTATTTAAATTTTTAATGTGTGTGTATGTGTTTTTAAATAAATAAAAATTTATTAGTAAGCTATAGAAGAACATCGTGAGAGATGGAGAAATCAAAATTTATTTATTATATGCTATCAATATATATTGGAAAACTAGGTTGATAACGTAATTGACAAAACATTGTACCCAATATACATGTTATAACATATCATTTAAATTTATTTAACAAATGTCATTGATTTTTGACAGATAAAAATGATAAGTATTATTTAAAAAAAAAAATTTTTGTTAAATTATTGCTATCAAATTGTAATAAACGTCATTTTAATATCAGACATTTTTTTTGATTTTTCTACTTGATTTTTTTATAATTATTAATTTATTAAACAAATTTTCTTCATTCAGATCAATCTTCAGTAACTACCCGTTAACTCCAAATTTCAAAAGCGTTATTTTCGGCTTGGTTCAACCATTTATAGCTTGGTATACTTATTGCTCTAGTATTGGCCGGTGTTTTTGTTTGTGCAGGTACTTTCTGAATTTAATACCACCCCTAATGATGGTTTTGATGTATATTTTGCTGAATTTTACACTTTTTTAAATATTAAATCTAATATTTATTATCCATTGTCTGTTATTTCTGTGCAATTGTTTTGTGTTCTTTCAATGACCCTAGTTTTTATCTTTCATTAGAAACTGTAGTCGTTAATACCGCTTCTTGTAATATGACTAAACTATATTTTTATTGTACGTTTGATGTCTAATAAGTACCCCATTTTTGTTTTCATTCGACCATTAGGAACCCTATATGTAAAGGATATTTTAAATAATCAGTATAGACCAACCATACTCTCACTGATAACCATAATTCTATTACAAATTCATTTCAAACTTTGTAATCATTAAAAATACAAAATCAATGCCCAAATGGAATTAGAATTCAAGTCAATCAGATCCTTCTGGTATGTTCATATTACGATACAATCAATATAACCATATCAATTGACAACTTGTTGTTCCATTTCCCTATTTCACGTTTTCTTCTATGATTTCAATATAAATTTTTAATGCATTTTACTGCATTTAAATGAATTTTATTATTTTATTCATAATTTATTTTAATATCAAAACATATTTCCATTTAATATAATTAAAATCTTAAACAATTACATATAGTAAATATAATTTATAAAACGTGATTTAATTTTTAAATAATACAAATTGGGAATTAGTTGTGGAAAACACAAAAACAAAAAAAATATATATATTTTAATATTTTAATACTCTCATTATAATACATATTAAAATATATATACATATTATATTTTAAATATATATACATCCTTGTTATAATATATATAGATATATATCGTATATTATTGAATAGACACTATTAATCTATTTGATTTAAATGTAAATAATTTGGGTATAAATATATATATATATATATATAGTTATTATATTTATATATATATATATATATTATATACATATATATGTATTTCATATATTCAGTTTATATATTTTAAAAATTATTAATGTATTTACCATTAAACCAAAAATGTTTACTGCAGTAATTTTGTGGATATTTAACTTATATTTATTTATTTATTAAAATTATTATTAAATATTTTCTATTTTTAATTCGATTTATGAATGTATATTGAAAATTAAAAAAATGCAATAAACCTAAATTAAAAAGAGAAAAAAATTACTAATAACACAAAAATAAATAATTATAATAATAAAATATTTTTGGATCAATTAATGTTTCGTTCGCTATACCATCACACACACACACACACACACACAATATTGGTATTAAAAATGATATAGTAAATATTTAAAAATTAATTACTACAAACAAACTATATACGTTAAATTATAATAGTACATACATCATCATCATTATAACTGTTTTGAAAACCACATAGGTGTAATATAAGGAAGAACTACATATACACTTCCATAAATATCATATGAAATAGTGCCCTAAAAAAATGTGTATTATTAATATTTTTATATTTTTCTCTGTCTCTAATATATGTGTGTGGTTCGAATGTCCTTTCAATGTTTTTTAATTGATACCGTTATTATAATTTAACAATAAAAAATTGAAAAATAAAGTTCGCAAATTTTTTTTAATAACTTCTACATTATGTAACAGTGTATATATGATTTTATATCGTAGTACCTGATTATTATCATTATATTATTATTATTTACAATGTAAAGTAATACGGTGGCATAAGATTTGATTATTTTTATATGTTTTAATTTTTTTTTATTATTATTTTCCATTCACAATAAATATGAAAAGTTTAGATTATCAGTTTAGATTGTTAATACATTGCAAATGAAATAATATGTCTATCTATATATCCATACAAAAAGCTATGTTTAAATCAAAAATTAAATTTTTAGATCCTTGTTATTTCTTTGGTAAATACAACAGTAATTTCTGCTGTCATAATATTGCTAACAGGAATACTGAATCATTTGTAATTCTTATTATTATCACAAGGATATTTTATAAAGTTATTTTTTTCTGTTTTTATTATTTGCTTCTTTTAAAATACGATTTCAATATATGTACCTATATCGTATTGTATAATATTTTCATAGTAACTATGGTGATTTTCATTTATTGCAATATCCAATAAAACAAAGATTTAAATACATATTCTGAATAAATGTAGTATTTTTTTTTTTTTTTATGTATTCGTAAACTGACATTTATATTGCATTATTGACAGTTTCCGCTATAAAATTGGATGATTATTTTCGATCCATTTAACTCTGGTATTTATTTATACATGTAAATTTGTATGTTGTATTAAACATATACATTACATATATAGATATACATATATATACAATGATCATGTATATTTTTTCTCAATATAAAGTGATATAAAGAATATCGTTTCTGAATCGCTTCTGGATTTCGTCATGGATTTATGTTATGTCACGATGATAATTTTTTGGGTCAATAACCACAACATGTTGCAATTGGGTCAGGTAAGTATTACCAATCAGTTTTATGTACATTTGGTTTACAATCTATATATATATATATATATATATATATATATATATATATATATATATATATATATATTATCTGAAGGATGTAACAATACAAGAAAATATATATGTACATATTATTATTTACGTAGGTACATATATCTTTAATTTTCGTGTTCATTTTACTCAAGGCACAGATTTCACATTAAATTATCCTCAGATCAAATAAAAAAAAAAAAACGAATAAATACAAAAAAAACAACAAAAATAAAAAAAACATATAAAAAAAAAGCAAAACAAAGTACTAACATTTCTATAACTGTGTATATACATATAAAAGTAATATTAAGGTATCAATATCATTAGTTTTGCAATGGCATTGCAATTCAACAGCAATAGTATCAGTAAAAGTTTTAACAATTTCAGGAAGCTTATGTTGTAATTCTAGGCCATCAAAGTTATTCAATTGTTTGGTTGTTTTCAACTTTTTTTTTTCTTTTTTTTTTTTTGAAACTCATTTAAATTCAGGCAGCGTAGAAATAATGTATAACAGAACAAAAAGAAAAAAATAAATAAATACCGTTACTATAAGAGAACAAATTAACAAAAAACAGAAAAAAAGAAGAGAATCTGTAGAATATAAACAACTATTACAAAAACAAAAAAAAAAAAAATAGAAAATAAAAGAATATATAAACAATAAAATGTCATCAAGGTCTTGTTTTTGTTTTGTTGCATCGCATCAACCATAGAATACATGATATTAAAACAAGATTCATGTTAAAATCAATTGTTTCTTGTTAAGAATTTTAAAGAAAAAAAAAAAAAAAAAAAACTGATCAGAACATGATATATAATAAAAATTGTGAAAATTTTTTTTTAATAAGACGAAATGGAAATGAAATAATAACAAAATTTATTCAAAAAAAGAAAAAAATAGCACGGCAGGCATCAGCAGAAAATAAAAGTAATAAAATATAAAAATACAAAACCAAGAACAGCTCGATTGATTTCGGTTTTACAAATTCACATCCATTCTTCTTATTTTGATTACAGATAGTGAAACTAATAAAACATTTTAAAAATATATAATGAAAGGCATTATGTGAGAAAGTGAAAATGAAAAAAAAAATGAAAACTAGAGCATTATTGGTATATCACTAACTCTAATTGTTATTATTTTGTGTATATGTATACATTTTTTTTGTTTTTTGTTATGCTTTATTATGTAAAGAAATTATATAATGAATAATTGAAAATCGAAAAAAATTTTCAAATTGCATCAAACATTTTTTTTTGACATATTATTCTAACATATTTGGTTATGTAGAAAGTATTTTAGTTTGTCAAGCTTTGGTTTGCCTTTGGACCTACATTTTTGTAGCATAATTGGTTATAGAAAGACTTAGTTTGTCATATTTTGGTTTGTCAAGCTTTTGGTCAAACGAACTAAATTATTGTAACATATCTGGTTATGTAGAAACCGCTAGTTTGTCATAATTTGGTGTGTCAAGCTTTTGGTCAATCAATCTACATTTTTGTAACATAATTGGTTATACAGAAAGTGTTAATTTTTGGTACTTTGGTTTATCAAGCTTTTGGTCAAACGAAGTACATTATTAATAATTGTATAACATATTTAGTTATATAGAAAGCGTTAATTTGTTTTACTTTTGCTTTGTCAAGCTTTTGATCAATTTAACTACATTACTGTAACGTATTTGATTATGCGGAAAGCATTAGTTAAGCGTTAAATAGTTTGTCAAACATTTGGTTTGGCTTTTGGTCAAACAAACTACATTATTGCAACAATTTGGTTATACAGAAAGCGTAAATTGTTTTACTTTTGCTTTGCCAAGCTTTTGATCAATTGAACTACATTACTGTAATATATTTGGTTATGCGGAAAGCGTTAGTTAAGCGTTAAATATGTTGTCAAACATTTGGCTTGGCTTTTGGTTAAACAAACTATATTATTGTAACATAATTGGATATATAGAAAGCGCTAGCTTATCTTACTTTGGATTGTCAAACTTTTAATCAAATAAACTTCAATTTTATTCACAAAATTTTATGTAACTTGCTTTTACATCAAAGATATTTATATTATTGTTAAGAGTATATTGTTCTTGAAATAAATTAAGTAAAATAGAAATACGGTATTCAAGAAGACCAATTTTATGACAATATATATTGTTTAGTAGTTTTCCACATTACTCGATATAGCAGAAAATATCGCAAATTAAATGAATATTTTTAAAGCAACATAAAAAATAATTTATTTAAAGAAATATTTTTAGAGTTCAGGTAGTGAAAAACTTTAAGTAAATTATGACTGAAAATTGATTAAAGAAAAACTACGAAATTGCTTGAGCTTAATAAAAGGAAGATTAGGATACTGATGAACATATTGACAGGTCACTCTGTTTCCTTAACAAACAGGTAATGCCGCTGGGACTTGTTAATACTGATAATTTTCGAATTTATATTATTTTATTTCGAATTTATATTATCGAATCTATTAGACGGATACTACACATAGTCTGCTGACATTGTACAGGTCTGATAAAAACTAGATTCAGGTGGTTGAGCAGACATAATGTCTAACAAAGAAAGATATCCACAAAGTTGAGACAGCTACTAAAAGCCTGCTGCGAAATAGATAATATTTCAGTTCGTTTTGTAATGTGGTAAAGGGATTGCTATATGCCACACTGTATCTGTATAACATGTTTTAAACTCAATAACTAACTAACTAATGAAATTGAATATGTAACACACTATTCGATATGAATTGGTATTCAGAGTACATTTTTTTTGTTTGAACTTTTACTGTTGAGCTTTTCATTATGAAAATACGTTCATACTGAAGCGCAATTGACAATTTATGTTTTTGTTTTTTTTTGAAAATATATAAATTAAAATATTTGTTAAAAACAAAAATAATTAATAAAAAAACAAAAATAATTAATAAAATATAAAAATTTAATAATTTATATTTGAATTTTCATTTGTATTTATAATAAATTTCGATTATAAGGCTAGAGTACAAAAATTTTCAGTAGGTAGAATTTAGAATGGTTTTAGAATTTCTTAGTTTATTTACAAAATTATAAATTTATTGTTTTCTAATAGTTATAGCAATAAATAATCATAATTTTAAATAAATAAAAAAATTAAATACACAAATTAATATGAATTTTATTTAAATATTTTATTTATAATAAATTATTTTTGGATTTATAAGATTTTCTCATTAAAAATTATTTTTTTCCGGAAAACTCATAGGGGCATTTTTTTGTATTATTTTGAATTTCAAAAAATCTCAACAATACAACATGCACTAATTGAATAAACTATTCGTACTGTAGTATAGTTAATAAAAATATCGGGGATAAAATAAATTTTAAAACGAAATCCCTGGATTTGAATTTAAAGAAAAATTTAACGGACTCTACATCCTTTTTGCAACTAAAAGTACAATTCTCTATTGTTTAAATAAAATAATTAATTTTTTTTTTTATTGTAGAATACAAATTCTAATGATTTTGGGAGTTGATAATTTTTTACGGATTTAAGGATTCACAAGGATTTAAAATTACATTTTTTTTTTTTCTAAAATTTAATATAGAACTTTTATGGCTATTTTTAAATTTATGTAATTTAAAAGAAAATTATTATCTCTAAGCGAAAAATAAAAGAAAAAAAATCTCTATATACAAAAAGTGATACCTTATGGGATGATATTCACCATAAGGTTTAATTTTTGAAAGAAGAAAATAAATACAAAAACATAATCGCAATCTTAAATTAGAAAAAAAAAAAAATTAAAACATTTTTTTAAGTATCGACAAACAAGAAAAGGTTTTTGTTTTGCTTTTTTTTGTTGCGGGTCTACTTTGAATTAAATTCTAAAAGAAAATAAGAGACTTGTAATAATAATGAACTCACCTAATCGATTAGACATCATAAAAATACTCGTCGAGACATAATTTACAAGAAAAGTTTTTCCATTTTTTTTATTATTACAACAATCCACCTTTTACAGAGTACATATTTTTAATGTTTTTGAAAATTCTTATCGTTTTAGCCATCATCAGGATTTTGTTTTATTTTTGTTTTTTTTTCTGCTTTGGTTTGATTTTTTGAAAAACTTTTTTTTTTTTTATGTAATCAACATTATGTCTTTTGTTACTATAGATTTTTTGGTTTGATTTCTATTTATTTTTGTGTTTTGTTTTTTGTTTTGTGTATTCTATAGATACAAAAATGCAATTTATTTGTGAATAGGTTGAAAAAGAAAATGGCCAAAGTTTATTTTATTAATTGGAATCACTATAAAAGATTGTACAAAGATACTAGTAGTCTGTGTTACCTGATGAAATTAATTATAGCTGTACTGTGTACATAATATATTTATTGAATGTTGTAATTTGAAAATTCAAAGGTTTGTGATGATGTTGAATGAATTAGGGTCTAGGTATCTTTTCAAGGATTTTTATATTGTATTAACTTGGTTGTGTAATTTAAAGTTTTATAAAATTAATTATATTTAAAATTATTTTAAGTAGATGTTTAATTGAGGTGGTCATATAATTATATATTTTATAATTTTTTTTGATTTATTTATTGAAAAGTATTTAATTTATTGTTTTATTATTGATCAGTAACTCATCACATAGAAATTAACAGTAATTTTAAATTTTTATATGAATAACAGTTCTGTAATTTATTGTATAAAGTCGAATGTGTGATGTTTTATGCCCATTTCATCATCAATATTGTGTAGTATGTTTAATGAATCAAGTGTAAAAATTTATAATAATTTTCAAGAATTAAAGCTTGTTAAATAGGGAAGTTCAAATGAATACGCTAAACGTCTGTTAAACTTTTCACCAAATTTTTACAACACAAAGCTTTTTTCAACTAGATTAGATAACTTTATTAGAACTATTACGAATTACGATAGTGTGAAAAATTTTATTTAAAGACATAAACCACAAAACGATAAAACCAAATAAAACCAAAAACAAATTAAAATTAACCTAAAAACAATTCATCTATTGAGCAATTGCATTTACTATATCTGATTATATGAATTAATTTAAACAAAAAAAGCAAAGTAGCAAAGACAAAAACCGAATTATCAGAATATTATTATTATATCGATTTATAAAAATAGTTTTGTTAAAATATTACGATATTACGATATTGCAGCAAAAAAACTTACCGGTAAAACAAATAGTAAATATAGAAAATATATTTTTACCTCCCCCCTCCAATAATTGAAATTTATTTATTTTATTAACAAATGATTCTAAAGTATAAATTCAAATGCGCAGTAGCATTGAGTAAATATTATATTGTACATGGAGAATCATAAACCGAAATTTACGATCTGCTAAGAACAAGAAAAACAAAATATGTTATGACATTATTATCAAGTTCCAATTCAATACACGGCAAATTTAGTACACATAAAAATTAAAAAAACTTTAAAAAGAAAAATCACAGACTACCCTTACCTACATCAGAGACCCTAGCGGGATAACAATATAACAGTAAAAACTGAAGAATAAGTGAAAAAGCATAATTATTGGCTTTACCCCTAACTATAAGAGTCATAAGGCATCAATATAAAAACTGAACAATAAGAGAAAAAGCATAACTATAATAGTCATAAGGCGTCATATGATGTCATATGATTCTTCGTTAAATGACCTATATGATTCGATATGATTGAACAAAGTCATAACCAATCATAACCTTTACTATAATGGTCATACCTAATCATACCAAAACAACAAAACCAAAATTTAAAAGAAGTGAAATAAAAATATAAATTCTATAAATAAATGTTTTTGTTTTTTTATTTTGAGTTTTGAAATACATAGTTAGGACTATTATGATAATACGAAAAAACACAAAAAACGTATATATGACTACTATAATGTGTTTTTAATGTGGGTGTGGTATGTATTTAGTTTAAATGCATTTAATTTCATATCTATACTGCCAGCGACATCTCTGTTTGCCACATTTTGTTCAAATGTACGTCTCTATTAATAGTATTTGTTAGGGAGCGTTTAGACACAAGATTTTGTTAAATGAAAGTTTTGTTTTACTTATTTTTATTACATTTTTCATTTCTTTGCTATTTTATTGCAATTACATCAAAAAGTTGTAGTTACATTATCTAAAAGATAAACAAATGCAGTTGCAAAGTATACTATATTTCTTCATGCAAAATCCACTTTCTAAACTTGCAAAATACGAAGATACGAATATGCGTAACGAGTACAAATAATAAATACTTATAAACAGATATAAATATTCAGTGTAATTTCAGAACATTTATAAAATATAAATATTTAAATAGTAAATCAATTGTTGTCAATGTATTTTGAATAAGTATTAAAATGTTAAACTATTCTTAAGATATTAAATAAAGTGAATTATAGTTTTACGTTTTTCAATTTAACTTATTTATTATGTAATAAAAAAATATGTAAAACATTGATTCTTTTTAAGAAAATAAAGAAAATAAATAAATAAAATAAATTGTTTCATTTATAATGCTAATGATAGACCGGCGAATGTTACGCCGGGAATAGCTAGTTATAATTATATTTTTTATAATATTTTTGATTTATTTATGGAAAAGTACTTAAATTTATTGAAATAAAGCTAATTAGAAATTAACAGTAATTTTAAATTTTTGACTGAATAAAGGTTCTGTAACTCATTGCATATAAGGTCGAATGTGTAATGTTTTATGCCCATTTTGTCATCAATATTGTGTAGTATGTTCAACGAATTAAGTGTAAAAAACTATAATCATTTTCAATAAATAAGGAAAATGCATGTAATGGATTAAACATAATTAAGCCAATTTTTCCACGATTTAAGGTATTAATGATCATTCACTTTTCTAACTTAGATCTCTTAGACAACTATATTTAACTAATTGCAGAGTTATACTCTCAACCGTCATTTATTTTTTTTTATAGAAATTTCATTATCTCAATCTTATACCTCATACGGTGCCATATATGAATTTTTAAATGGGGTAATAATTATGATATATGCTATAACTACATAGCAAAGCTTGATCATTATTTCAAAAAGTCATATATAGGACCGAATGAAGTAAAGAGGGTTAATAATATTGAAAAAATTACATAACTTTAATTAAATATTTATACCCTGAGGGTTCGAACTCAAGACCTGCTATTTGCTGTTAGATAATATAACCACGAACCACATCATATCGTTTTGTATCGGTTTACATAACCACATCATATTGGTTTATATCGGAATTCTAGTGTAGTAAAAGTAAATATTAAGATATTATTTTGGATTTTTTTGTATCAGTTGAATTTCAGCTTAAATTAAATTAATTTAATTAAAATATTTAATATTATGTGATAAATAAAAATATTTAATATATTATACTAAATATTTTAATTTAAGAATATAAAAAATATTTTTATAATTTATTTACATTGAAATGCACTGAAATACATAAAATTGATGAATAGAATAATTATTATTGAACGAAAATTCATAACATTTAGATTTGTTCAACATTTTTTAAGTACCGAATTTGAGGTCGAAAATGAATTGTAGCATGATTATGTTAATTTTGTTAAATATTTATTTAGATACCTATTCTGTATAAAAGTTTTTAAATTTAAATTGTGTAGTTTTTTTTTTTAAATATTTTCAAAACATCTTTAAAGTGCTGAATTCTATCTGAATTATATTAATTTTATTAAAAACAATTTAATTTAAATTTTGTAATATTTTTCTAACATTTAAAAACATTTTTAAAGTGCTGAATTCTAGCTGAATTATATTAATTTAATTAAAAAATTTTAATTTAAATTTTGTAATTTTTTTTTTAAATTTCTGATTTTTTGTTTAAAGTCATCTTTCTTAACATGAAAACGTATTTTACGATTTCAACGAAACAAACGAAAGAAATTATTTCAATTTAATTAAGCTGAATATGAAAAAAAATCTATTTCTATATTTTAATAATTATTAAAAATTTAATTAAAAAAGTAATTAACTGAATATTATAATTATAATTAATATACAAAATTTTATTAAATAATTCAATTCAATAGCAGCCAAAATATATAATTTAACTAATTAAAAAAATAATAAAATAATATTTTGACTCTTTTTCACCAAATTTTTATTATTAACTGCTTAGTTGTTGTTAATTTTTTTTTTATTCACTGAATATTTTAATTTTTCATATTTTTATATTGTCAAAAATAATATGGACAATAAAAAAAAAAAAAAAACAAATTTATTGTTTAAAACCAGAAAACTAATTTGTTTTTATAATATTTAATATTATTATATTTATTTATTTTTTGTTTTTTTTTTGTTTTTAAATAAGGTATTAGCATTTCAGCTAATAATAATTCTAAAATTAATTGTTTCAACTTCAGCATAATTTATTTCCCATAATTATGCCCATAATCTATATTGATACTTAATTGCATACGTAAATATTGATTTTAACAAAATAAAATAAAAATTTAATAATAACAAGAAAAAAAAAGAAAAAAAAAAAATGCAATAAATTAAATTGAAAAAAAAAAAAAAAATATAATTTAAATTTTATTATCTATAGAATTTTGTATAATAATAATATTATATATTCACGTACCAAACCTAACCTAACATTTCAATTCAATAGAATATTTTAATTATTATGTCATTTCAATATATGTACGATAATTTCAATCTTTATAAATAAATTTCCTCAATATTGGTTATTTGTTTTTATAGAAAATGTATACTACTGATAATAATAATAATAATACATAATAATAATAATAATAATAATAATGATAATAATAATAATAATAATAATGAATTTTTGGTCTTATTATTCTAATATTTACTTAATTTGAATTCAGTAAGATTACCGTATTACAATAAATAGAAAAAAAATGATTTATATTGATATGATAACAAATTTACATTGTATTTGATAATGTTATCTATCAACAGCAAACGTATATACTGGCTGAGATAAATTAGTAAAGGCAGCTCAGAATTAAAATAAAATTCATATTACTAACTATCCATTAACAACTGCGAAATGAGCTTAAATTAAATATTAAAATAGTAATAGTTAATTGGCAAATTAAAATAGATAAAGTTGGATAATATTGTAAAAAAATCATCCTTATCATTGCAAAAATATGGTACAATTACGTATCAAGCTACATAAGACCATTTAGTAGAATTAAATCTATGTGCTTTGTATAAAATAAATGTTAAAAATCATGTGTACCATATCCAAATATTAAATCTAATGTAGTTGGCAATCTTAATTAAAATTTATGGAATTTTGTTTATAATTATTATCCAAATGCACTTGCCAAATGTTATCTATTTAAATGTTTTATAAATATAAAAATATTCTCTTCATTTTTTTTTTTTTTTTGTTGATTATTTTAAATTTTATAAATAAAATATAATAATTTTCTTTCTTTTGTTATTATGATCCTGATTTGTTTTAGGTAAATCCTTAAAACAAAAACAAAAAATATTATTCTATTATTTGTATTATTCTATTAATATACATATATATAGATATTGTATGTATGCAAATTAACTTGTTTATTAGTTTTACATGTAATCAATATTATTATTATAGTATAGAATTATTTGTTATTATTAATATTATTTTGTTTAAAAATCATAATAATGTTTTAAAAACTAATTTTTTAATTAAATAGGAAAAAATTTAATATTATATTCTATTTTTTTATATACATAATAATATTATGTTAATTAATTGTTATGAATTGTAAAGTATATTATATTTAGAAAAATAAAGAATTTATGAAAACTTAAACTTTAAGTAGAAAATAAACATTTTTGTTTTATTTAGATTAATGTAATAAAATTCAGATTTCTTTATTTAGATTAATATTACAAATTTCAGAAGATCAGATTTTATATACATATTTTAGTATATATTTTACATTAAAAATATACTTAACAAAAAACAAAAATTAATTCCAATGTTTTTAATGTGCTGAATTCTAGCTGAATAACTTAAAACAATAACCTAGTAATAATAATTTCCAAAATATAATGAAATGGATAATTTTTTAAATAATTAGTTCGAGCTGAATTACAGATGCGTAATCCCAAATTGGGTTAATTAAAAAATACTATAAAATGTGCTGATCTGATAGCTGAATAAATCAAATAATTGTAATCATTATATTTTCCGGATAAAAATAGTAAAATATAAACATTTTTAGAAAATATAAAATATATGTACTGAATTATATAACTGAATGCTACAAAATTGAGTAAATTAAAAAAAATATTATCGATTAGTGTTATTAATTTATTAAAAAAATTATTTAATTGAAATGTGCTGAATTAAAGCTGAATACATGAAATAATAACTTTAATCATTTTATTTTCCGGAATATAATGAAATAAAGATATTTTTAGACAATAGCAAAATTATTTGTATGTGCTGAATTATAGGTGAGTACTATAAAATTAATTAATAAATTAAAAAACTATCATTGAAGTTGTTATTATGAAAAACTATTTATCTAATATTGCTGAATTCTATAGTTAAACATTTTTATAATGAATATTGATAATTGGGGCTATAAAATAATAATAATAATGATAATTAGGGTTGTTCAATACCAATGATGTCCATATGGATGACTATGTTTTATTAAGTGTGATACTTAATAACAAAAGTGATTTAATAAAATAATCAGTAAAAAATATTTAATAAAGAAATTAATTAAGTACATATATATATATAAATTGATTTTAATTTTATTAAGAAAAAAGCTTAATGTTTTTGATTAAATTGTAATAGAAATTATATTTGCTTTATTTAACTGTGAATTTAATAAAAACAAAAACCATATACTTTATTTGTGTTTTTTAAAGTTTATTAAACACATTTTTACATTCATTATATATGTATAGATAATTATATATATAGTTATATAACTGAAGTAATAGATAGTGTAGGCAGTAAATGGTAAAAACGATCACCGTGTTGAGCATATGATACTACGTGCAACCTAACTAATCGACGCAGTGGTGGTACGGTCACCATATCCGTTTCCATGTATTCTCCATTGATTGAAAAGTTTTATTATATATTAATCATCAAAGAGGATACATTACATTAATATATATATATATATATATATATATATATATATATATATATATTGATTTGTTTATTTATTTCAACTATCTTTGCATAAATGGGTTTTTTCTCATTTCAAGGCTATATACCTACAAATTTATTTCATTGTATTAAAGAAGTCATTGTTCTAATAGTCATATTAATTATTGCTCTGCAATAGTAACAAATTAACCTAAATAAGTGTATTTCTCTATTTGACCCTTTTAGTGTCTATGTCCATTATAAGGGATAAAAATTTGTACAAAACGCCTATCATTTTATTTTATTTCATTTTATTTAAAAGTAGATTAAAACATTTTTTGCATTAAATTCATTGCATCGTAATGCGGGAGTGAAAGGGTTAATAAAAAATAATATTAAACTAAGATTAAATTAAATTATAAAAACTAAATAAGGGTTTAAATTAAATATTAAAACAAAATAAATAATATAATAACTAAAAACTAATTAAATTATAATTACGTCTTTTATTTCTCGCTCGATATTTTTACATGAATAATAATACATACAAATTGTAATATAACTTATACTTATACGTACTACAATATAATTATATTGTTATATACATTTATACAGAGTAGCTAGTGTTTTTTTTTTTTAGAAATAATTACATTTTGTCTATTTTTTATTGAAATTAAATTTTATAGTTTCTGGTTTGCCCATCATTTAATATCAATACAGAATCGAGGGTATTTCACATCTATTCAGGTTGCCTTTTATATTTATTATCCTTCCAACTAAATTTCTATATCATTTCTGTTATCATCATCAATTCTATATTATTAATTCTATATCATAGTATTATTAGTTCTATATCATATAAAATTGTATGAAATATCAGCTTGGATAATTTGTTTTAACTAGAATTTCTTATTGTAAAACGAACCTCTTCCACTTTCGTCAGTTCAAAAGACACATAATACCCCAAGTGAATTGGTACTACGTACTAAATAACTGTAATAATAACAGTGTCCTTGAATAAAGAAATTATTATAAATTTTATTTTTTAAACTTTAAATTTAAATTTAAGGATTATTATACATAATTTCAAAATTATATACATATCATTTTTCCTCACTATAAAACACACACTGATTTTTTTTTCTTGTTTTATTTATTTTTTAAATTTTTAAATAAAAGAGAAGCTATGATTATTTCATAAAACTTTAAACCACTACTACTAATATCAAACTTATATTATGTATAACTGATATTCAAATTGAAACAAAAAAAAAAAAAAAAAAAAAACATTTTTTTTTTTTTACTCCTTGTTTTGCAACATTATAATAGTTTTGCGTAAATATAGTGTCATTAGGGAATAAATATCCTCTCTTTAAAATTTTAAAAGTTTGCAACAAAAAAAAATAAAGTAACAAAAATTTGAAAAAATTAAAAAACAAAAAACAAGTAATAGTACATTTATGTATTTAAGTACTTAAAAGTTACAATAACTAAGCACACACATACTACTCATACAAATGTTGTTTCATTTCATATAATATTTTGTATATTGCAGCATATAGGTAAATAGGTATACGTATATGATATAGTTATGGATATGAATGGAAAATAGGTATGATGCTGTGGAAATTTTATTGAAGAGGGATAGGTTTATTTATAGTTTAGTGAGTACATAATAAACTTCAAGTACTTTTACAATTTTTTTTTTATTTTTTTTTTTTATTATTATTCTGTCATATTATAATATATTAAAGTTAATTGAGCACTTTTTATATTCATGTGCATAATATGTATATATATATATATATATATATATATATGTATATATACCTATATTACAAATGCCACGTATATGCAGAATATAAATATGTATATATAAAAAAATAAAAATAACAGAATAAACAGTTATTTTTATTTTAGTTTGTTGCAAGAAATTTTTTATTTTAATTGTTGTTGCTATTGTTGTTGTTGTTTTTTTTTGTAGACATTTTTATACCAGATAGAATGTTATTTACTTGCTTTTTTTTCTCTAGAACTAAAAATTTATTTAGTTTTATATGGAATATAAGGATCTTGTATAACACGTACAAATGATTTATATACCATCATCATATACTAATTGTTAACTGAATTAATTTCTGTTCTATATGCCATTGAATATGTTTTGAGAGTAAATTTAATAAAAATTTGTTTCAGGGTAGAGGAATATTTTTCTATTACTTCAGTTTGTATGATATTAGTTTGTTTTTTTGATTTTTGTTTTAAATTATTGGTATGATTATTTAGCGCATTAATAATTATTCAATGTATGGTAATAACTCTAAGATAAACTGATACGACTCAGTCTTCAATTAATAAAATAAAGTAAGCCCCTGTAGCACGATTTAAACTAATATATTGTATCTTAAGTTGAATCAAATCAAAATCATATTTCACTGACGAAAACTTATAATAAAAATATTTTCTTTACGTTTATATAAGGAAATAGAATATGTATTAAGTAGGATAGTTTATTTATATTTATTATTTTTTATCTGCTAGAATCTATGGACTATAGTTAAAAATCTGGTAAAACTGAACTGCTTGGAAAAAAATGTTAATTTTTAAAAATAGTTTTGGTGATTGACTATTCAACCAATTTATTTATTTTTTGTTTTGTTATATTTTTTTTATTATAATATTTATATAAATAATATTTATTTTAATTTATTAATTTAATTTTTTTTATCATAAATAATATATATAATATAAAAATAAATAGACTATCCTATGTAATACATATTTCGTTATATAAACGTGTAAAAATATATTTTTTTAATTTTTCATAAGTAAAATGCGATTTTGACTTGATTCAAATTAAAAGCCAAATTAATTTCGTCCACATGAATTATAATTTCAAAACATGGATTAAAATGAAGGTTTGATATACTGATATGACCGATTAAATATGAAAAGTATAGATTTAAAACTGAAGGATTTCAGTAATTGTTTTTACTTCTGAATCAGAGTTATCTAACATTTAATGGCTAACATAATGTCGAGTTAAATATAGTTAAACTAATATTCACCACCATCATTGCTAATAAAAAACTAAAATTTTAATTTGGTAATAAGTAGCTGTTTTTTTTTTATAAAACGGATTTGAATTTGGAATTAACACAGACCTTATTCGAATCTACATCAGACTTTAAAATTCAAAATTAAATTGTAAAAACTGTTATAATTTGAGAGAACTGTTATATTTTACATTACGGACAATAAAAGTACCTCTTTTATCATAATTCAAATACTCCATAAGCTGATGTAGTGATGCGATTTAGTGTTATGCTTGTTGGCATAATTTCGAATTACATCACTTATGATTTTATTTTTAGATTTCTGTGGGAATGTGTAAATAAGTCATGTATCTTATAATCTTGAATTTCAAGACCTTGTTTATACAAAATCTTGTTTTTTACATGTTTGGGGATGTTAATCTCGAACTTTATAAATAAAATTTGTTTCATTTCTATTTTTAACTAAGCCCTTGCCCCTTGTATTTACTTGCCGTCTGCAAAAACAAATATATACGTCTTGTCCGAAATAAAAACAAACTAAAACAAAACATAATTTTGAAAATTAAGATTTCGAAAAACCAAGATTTTCAAAAACAAGATTTTGATGAAACACGATATCGTACCCGACCCATCTGCAGATTTTTTAATTTGTGTCATTACAATACGAGATTGTTATAGTTCTTAGAATCTTATTTTGATAGTTTGTTTTTTAACTTTATAAGTTGGACTTTTAGCTTAGAGCTCTAAAGCTGACTACAATGATCCTAAATAATTATAATTAAAGTAAAAGCTTTGCTTCGAAGTATTAGCTTTGCTTCAAATTTACTTTGTTTCTCACTACCAAACTAATTATTCAATTATTGTGTGTATGTGTGTTTGTATATAAAATATTTTGTCTCTGTTCTGTTATTCTTAACATGTTTATATCATAAATATGAATAAATAAAAATGTGTACTTTAATTATGATGGGGGAGGAAATAATGAATATTTATGTTACGCCATTTAAGTTTATGTTTTTGGGTAGGTTTATTGTTTAAAATTTATTATTATTATTATTCAAGGATTCAAGAATTCAATTTAACAAAATATCATATGAATATAGTAGGTTGTTGTACATGTATGTTTTACAACAATGTATATATATCTTTCAGGAACAGAAAATTGAAATAAAAAAAATATTAAAAAAAATATATATAGATATACAACCATTACATTGAAGTTAGTTACAATGTAATGTAAAATATGATATGACCATTACAAAGAGGATTGTGGATGGTGATGATAATGAAATACAAACAAAAAAAAAAAAAAATATAATAATTAAAATAAAATTTAATCTATGTTCCAGAATAAAAAAATTTAAGAGTCTCAAAGTTAAATTATTATACTTGTTACTGTAATAATCATATAACAATAATAATAATAATAATAAAAATAATATAAAAAATATTTCCTGTTTGTTTTTGTTTATTTTTTAGTATAAAAGCAATGAAAATAAATAAAATAATTCGTCCTTTTAGTATGTATATGTGTTGGTTGTTTATGGAATATGTATACATTTTTTGTAATAATTTAATATACAGTAAATAAAAAAAAAAAAAAAAAAAAAAAAAAAACAGGAATTTAAATTTAATTTGTGATTCTAATGAGAGAGTCGTCTGGTGTTGAAAAATTAATTCAGTTTTTCATTTAGTGATAAAATTGAATTTAAAGTAACAGAAAATAATAATAAAATAATAACAAATAAAAATATAAAAAAACAATAAAATAAAATTTATTTTCTTATTCCTGTTATTATTTTTGTATTAGTTGTCTTGTACAAAATTCTGAGACTTTGTTTATTAATTTTCTGAAAAAATGTGAAAATAATTTTTGTAAAATTCAGAATTTCGAAAATCAAAATTTTGTTAAACTAAAAAATTGTGAATAATCATATTTAAAATAAAAATAAGAATTTTGATACGATTTCAACTACAATATCTATATTATAATATACAAGAGCACGATTTTGAAGACACACTTTTCGTGGTTTTTCGTATGCTTCGTTTTTTTTTTTCATTCAATCAATCGGCGATGATGCAGGTCGCCGCGATCAAAATCAATTTTTATTTTATGTCTATATTTTGGGTAAACAATTTTTATAAGATATTAGCTGAGTTGGTTAAAGCATTATTTAATATCAGAAATTTTTGTCGATTCTCTTTTAAGTTTGTCAAATTCTTTGTATTTATTTTTTTATTAATCGCATTCGGTTTTTTGCACTTTTAGTAGGAAAAAAAATTAATTAGTAGGATAATATTATTAACATAGGTTTTAATATAACAAATTTTAGTGAGTTCGATTCTCTATTAATTAAAAAATTTTTTTTATATTAAAAAAATATTTTTTATTATATATATATTGTACAAGGCAGGCCATGTGGGGAATATCTTATATTATAATATACAAAATGAACGACGTGGTGAGTAAAAAATAAAAAAAAAATTGAATAGTAAATAACACCACAAAAATATTAAAATTTTAGCAAGTTCTTGGTGCTGAATACTTAAAACGTTTTAAATATTTACACCAAATAGTGACGGTTATTACCAAGTTGAGCGCCATCAATACTCTAATCGAAATTTCAATTACGGGAAATTTTTAAAAATTCTTCATAAACATTCTGTCATTTTAAATAAAAACACAAACTTATAGAAAAACGTACAAAAACAAAAACACAAACAAGAATTTAAAACAAAAGAGAAAAACAAAAATCAGATCAGATTATACTCTTTAAAAACTATATAATAAATGTTAGTTCATTTGCTTCTGCTATCATTAAGAAAAATATATGCAGTAAAACACAGTTATAGTCATTCACTAAATTTAAGTAATATTTCTGACTATAACCGTTTTGTGACTATAGACGTAGTTAAAAAAAAAAATTGCATCTTTATAAACAAAATCAAATTCAATAAAATATCTTTCGTATTAAAATTTTAAACTTTATTTTCTTCATAAATAGCAATTCTATTATGTAATCACAAAATATACATATTTGTAATAAAGAACAGAAAAAAACTATATATAAATAAAATAATTCAATGTTGACCTATTGCTATGACAGAATTGTGACTACAAATGTTTTTGACTATAAACGAATTAAAATACATCGATCTGCTACGTTGAGAGTAATGAGATTATATTTTGTTAAGTTATATTGAAATTAGTGTTAATTTCGTCAAAAAGTATTAAGTATTATACTTTAATTTCATTATATATATATATTTAATAATCAAGCGATTCAGAAAACAACTACAATTATACCAAAACAAATATTTCTTTTTACATAAAATTGTGTTTGAAAGAACTACTTTTGTGAAATTGCACAGGTGATCCACTAGTTTATATATAATAATTCTTTATTTCCATCCAATCTTAAAGCTAGTTCAGTATATACATTTTATTAAAAAATGTTTTTATTTTAAAATATTCCATAATTGAAACAATTCCAAATATATTAACAAAAATAGAAAATAAAAAACAAATATTGTATTAAGTTATAAAAAATAGTGTTTAACAATGATATGATAGAATAAATGATGAACAAAATATGAAATATTATTTCCAATATAACAAAATAAAAAAATTAATAGAATATTTAAGCAAATAATCAAAAAATTGATGAAATTAGTTAGGGGCATTTCATAGTCTAATCTAAAAAGAGATGAATGCATCATAAAAAAAGGTAAAAATAAAATCATAAAATAAATGCAGATCATATCATAGGGGTAGTTTGTAGATATCGGCAGAAAGAAATTATTTTTTAAAATTAAAGTTAAAATAAATTTAAAAAAGGAAAGAAATAATAATATTTAAAAAAAAAATCAAAATAGAAGGGAATGAAAATAATAAACATATTAATTAATAAAATAGAATAAACAACAAAACAATAAACAATTTTAAATTGAAAAATAAATGTAAAAGAACGAAAAGAAATAATATTTAACAAAAAAATAAAAACAGATAAGAAGTTAAAATAATAAACATATTAATTAGATATATGAAGAGCTGTAAAAAAAAAAAAAAAATTGAAGACAAATTAATCATATCAGCGGAAGCAAATCATATCATCGGAATCAAAACTATCTCGATGGAATTATGATCATTACTGTAAAGCCAAGTTTTAAAACATTCCTAATGAAAAAACTTGTTCTTGTTTCACATCTGCAATTTAAGAGTAAACTGTTAAAAAAAAGCGGAGCTTTAACTAAATAAAATTGATTAAAATGCAATGTGTAGCTTCTAGGTATAAATACGAAGTGTCGAAGTTAATTTTAGCACGTTTTTGTAAACACATTACACAAATCATGTATGTTTTGTCTCTACAGTTTTTACAGAAAAATAATATAACTTAAAAATTAAATACAATATTTAGTACCAAAAATGTTAAAAATATTAGCTATATACTAAAATACTTTATTTTATATTACCTAGGTATATACTACGTACTTAAATTTAAAGCTAGAATGACAAGAATAATAAAAGAAAATAAACTTATTTATTTGTAATATCTCACTATTGGCAGGAATTTGTAATGCCGTTATAATAAGTATAAACGATCAAAATAAAAAAAAAACAATGTAAATAAAAAGAAAAGAACAAAAACAAAAGATTACTGCTGGCAATACAAGTAATTATTAACAATAAGAAAATAGAATATGATTTTAATACTAGCTTTGTAACCCGTCATAAATGACGGAAGCAAAATAAATCCTAGTTTCTTTTTTTCTTTCATTAGATTCTTTATTCCGAAATTACAGTACTTATGTTTATATCACTTTTTATTTATTTTTATTTATGTTTATATTGGCCTAACACTAATCTTTTTTTTTTTTATATAACAGAAAAAGAAGTACCATACCAACAAATTCGTATAAAATGTTTGTATTTTTGTATGGTATACTCGTACTCACTTCCATTTAGTTATAATCCGTTAGTTGGGTTCCATTTAGTATAAATTATACCGTATTAGCGTTATTGTGGCCTCCGGGAGAGCAAATTTAAAAATGGGATCTTATTTTCATGTAAATTTTGTCTTTTGTATACTGTATAGGGATCTTATTTTGCTATATGAATAAACTGTTATTATGGTATTGTGTTATTTTTAAAAAAATATTCAAAATTTTGTATCTAAATTGGTAAAATTTACAAAAAATACAAAAACATTTTCATCAATAATTTTCAATTTAAAAAAAAATTATCCGACGTAGAAGTAGAGTTAATTATCCTACTCTACTTCTATCAAGTTCTATTGATTGAACAGTGAACCTGAACAGTGAAGTGAACAGTGAACACTTAACAATACACTGAAAATAAAATAATATTTTTGGAATGGAGCATACAGAACATACGGAATACAGATACAGCAAATAATAAAAAAAAAACAAAAATAATTTGTTTTGAGTGAAGTTAGTTACGCACACAATAATGACAAAAATAAAAGGTAGAAGCAATAAATTAGTATAATGTATAATATTATACAATACAAATATGCTGATACACATTTATATTATTGTGTATAATTTTAAGTAATAAGAATAACCTTTGAGTGAATTATGTTTTTTTTTTTGTGTTAAATGCTGTTTGCCTTTTGGTTATTATACAATATTAAACTATTGATTAAATTTCTATTAGTCCTTATTATTATAAATCAAAAAAATTGTTTGTTTTATTTATATTATTATTATTATTTTTCCTTATTATTTGCGAAGAAGACTAAACATTAAATTAAAAAAATATAGTTCATGCAATCAATTTTTCCTGCAAAGGTTCAGCATGGTAGACAGGGGTTAAAAAAAAGCACCAAAGCAATTTGTATATATATGCATTTGTAGACATATGCAATTTGTATATGTGTTGGAGCGTTCCGTCGAACTTACAAACATCCAGATAAATGTAGAATAATATATATATAATAATTTTAATTTGTTTTAATGAAATGCAATTAATTTTAGTATTTTAAAAATTGAAATATAAAAATAAGAAAATCTATTAAAAAAAAAAGCCAATAGCCATGGTAGCTAGTGCTTGTAAATTACTATTGTATATAATTTAAATTGTATCCAATAAAAAATAATAATAATAATTTATTTTTATATATAAAAAATTAAATTTGTCTATGAATTTGGTATGAAGAAATTTGTTTGACCAACTTTATACATAATAGAATATATTATGCAAGTATAAATGTTATGTATTTATTTGTATGTACAAATATGTCGTAAGTGTAATAATTATTAATTCTGGAATCGTTAATGACTGATAATTGCACTTATACGAACAGTCACAATACGACCATTAGATGCAGTTGTGCTGACAGTAAAAATACACTTCTACCATTGCAAATATATCTAATCTAAATCTAGTGTATGGATATGCAAATTTAGAGCTAACTTATAACAATCGGATATGTATATTACTTATAAAAAATTAGGACATCACAAGGTATTTTTTTATACATTTTATATAACATTTTATTTGAAATTGTTTTATTTTGATATTTATTAATCTTTATTATTTTTGAGACTCAGCAATTGTGGTGTATATATACTTTTTCTTCAAGTTTAAATTCATAATTTCACAGATTTATTTGATTTGAATAGACTTTAGCTCTGGGTTGAATTATAGGTCTCAAAACGTATATTTCAAATAAAACTACTGTCAAACCTGATAAATCGGTATATTTGAAATCGTAATTTAAATCAAAAGAATTTCCCGATTCCCATTAATGATAAAACTTTTAATCCTTTAATGTTAGTAAATTTATAGATTGTCAGTAAGTTTGAATGCGCTGGTCTTTTCAAATATTTTTTTTTTGTTTTTGTGATTTTAAAATGTTTGAATTAGCTTGTGATTTCAAATAAAGTTTTTTTGTTAAGTGGTTTTAAGATCCAAAATGTATATGGCTAGCTTGTTACATACTCAAAACATCTTTACCATAATTTAAATGATTTTTTGCTTTTAAAGTTTAAATACTTGTGCACAGCAAACATATCCTATATACGCGAGCTTATAATATTAAAATTTTCAATATTTTTTATATGAGCAATTTGGAAAATTTTAAAAGGATACAGAATTACTAAGCCATTAAATAACTTGAATACATTTTTATACATATTATAATATGGTATTGGAAAATTAAAAAAAAACCAAACGAATTTGAAAAACCAAATTGATTTTTATTAAAATTATAAAACTACTCTGAAATTCCATTCCACTTAACTCATGCATTATAAAAACACTTTTTTTTTGTTGTTTTATATTCCAAAAATTACATTACAGCCTACCTTACCTAATAAACATTCTTGTTTTGTTAATTTCATTTATTATTTTTATAATAATCGTGAGTTTCCCCAATATAAATCAATTAGAAAATGAAAAAAAAAAATAAAAAAAAATAAAAAAAAAAATTCAAAAAAATGTGTAGCTCATTTTTTGGCAACTAAAACACGTCTTCAGCAATAAAATTTTTTTTAAATTTTAATATTACCACACCCTCTTTACTCTTTGATCATGATCGACGTCATCATAAATCACAATACGCGCTTGCTTTTTTTTATATTTATTATTTTTTGTTTTGTGTGAGTGTGTGTGTGTTTTTTTTTTTTTATTTCAAATAATGAGTGATTGGTGGAATTATAAGGGTCTAAGAGGACTTAAAAAAGAAAAACACAGCTTTTTCTATACATAATTTTTGTTTTTTTTTTTTTTTTCTAAGTACCATAAAACAGGCAATACAGGAATTTTTCATGCTGAGATATTACCGAGAAAAACTAACAATATTTCTTTCATTAAAAAAGGACATAATGTGGTGGTGAAAAGGATATAAACTTTTCATTTGTATATAATAATATGAAGTAGTAGTATTCGAATAGTACGAATGAAAAACTACGAAAATAAAAAAAAAAATCTAAATTCTAATTGAACCTAAATGGTACTTTGGCACGCTCCAAAAATTTCAATGTTTATTTACATCGGAAGTTATTTTTTTGTTTCTGGTTTACAGCAGTATATACTGTTGTGGTCGTTTTCATTTAGAAAGCTGTGACATGAATTTAGAGAATTCATTAACCCTAATTTGTAATGTTGAAATGTCAATTCTGAAATTGATAAACTCATATCAAGTTATAATTTGATTAAACCTTACTTAATTACTGTTTTGTTTAACTGTAGATGACTAACCTAGAAACATAAAAATAAATTTTCTCTTTTAAAAATTTTACTCTCTTACACAGAGTCTACTTTCATTGAAAAGCTTAATTTTTCAATCGTATTTTGAAATCACATTTACGTACTGATTAACATGTCAAAATGAAGAAACATTTGCATGAACTAGAAAATTACAGACATTGTGTTTAGTAACATTTTACTCTCTTACAGAGAGTCTACTCTCATTTTAAAAATTTAATTTTTAAATCGGATTTCGAAATAACATTTCCGTACTGATTAACATGTCAAAATGAAGAAAAATTTACATGAACTGGAAAATTATAGACCATTGTGTTTAGTAACATTTTACTCTCTTACAGAGAGTCTACTCTCATTTTAAAAATTTAATTTTTAAATCGTATTTTGAAATCACATTTTCGTACTGATTAACATGTCAAAATGAAGAAACATTTACATGAACTGGAAAATTACAGACATTGTGTTTAGTAACATTTTACTCTCTTACAGAGAGTCTACTCTCATTTTAAAAATTTAATTTTTAAATCGGATTTCGAAATAACATTTCCGTACTGATTAACATGTCAAAATGAAGAAACATTTGCATGAACTAGAAAATGATAGACCATTGTGTTTAGCATAATTTTATTCTCTTACAGAGAGTCTCATTACTCTCTCATTATAAAATTTAATTTTTAAATCAAACTTGAAAGATAAAATTTTTTTAATGGTTGAAATGTTAAGTGACGAAACATTTGAATTAATTTTCAAAATTATAGACCCTTGTATTTGGTAAGGCTGTATAGTAGTAAGCTATCAAATAAATTTTATATAGGCGCTAGCAAATACATTACAACTTGATCATGGACAAAAATTGATTTAAACAACAAAATTGCTACCAAATCCGCTGAAAAGTAATTTCCGATTCTTTGACAGATCATAAAATCATGTTTATTGAACAATGGTATAATAATTCTAATGTATTCGATTACATTGACAATATCTGAAACCAACTTTAGCATAAAATTTTACTTTTTTCTAATTATTTCAAATAATTCAATTCAAGTAGTTTTTGTTAAACTATAACTACCAAATGGGAATTTGATTTGGCTTTTATACCTCACATATTGATTTCTACGAAATTTATAAAATATGATCAAACTAGTAGCTGTATATGTGGTCCAACATATACCTACTAATGAATTGTAGTAATGTTGTATATATTAAACGAATCACTCTTTATAGCCATCATTCATTTTATTATAAAAATATCATAGAGTACATAAACACCCTTCTCGATCATTCAGGGTTAAATATTATAAACATTATACAATATTTAGTTATACAATATCCTAATATTATATTTTTAGTTTATTATTTAGAATTTTGTTTGTATGATTTCTTTATTTTTTTTTTTTTATTATTTTGTTTTGTTAATTTCATCTCATAACAAAAAAAAAAAAAAAAAAAAAACCAAAAAAACAAACACAACAAAATTCATGCGTCACTACAATAATTATTAATGAAGACTTGTATTTGTGTTTTTAATTTAAGCTACAACTATACAAAAAAAAACAAAAAAAGAACAAAAAAAAAAAACAAAAACAAAAAAAGGATCTAACAATAATTTAGGGTATTCATTATTTATTTTTTCTATTTAGAGCGTAAATATACTGAAAATTGGTACAAATAATAAAATGTTAACCTAAGCACACTATACTATGATGAAAATTTATTAAAGTTTTCCTGTTTTTCAATTTAATTCAAAAAATACAATACACACGCACACATTTACAAACAAAAATGTTCGTAAAATTCGTTAAAGAAGTACAAAAAAAAATAAAAAAAAAAATAAATAGAAGAAGAAAAATGAAAAAGTGAATAATTATGTGTTTTATTTGAGTATTTTGATGTTTTTTTAAATGAATTTAATGGTAAATATTTAATTTTCTAGATTAACAACAATCGTTTTGAAAAATCCTAAGCAATGGTAAACAAAAAAAAAAAAAAACAACGCAAAAACCCAAAACAAATGAATAGTATAAATATTTTCTTAAAATTGAAAAATTATCGTATTTGATTTAACTCGATTTTTAATGAAATAATTTTCGCTTAGAATTTAGCCAATTCAGATCGGTATATTCTGATTTGTGTAACGCTTTAATGTTTAGTTGTAGTTTTTGTCGTTACTTCAATAATTAAGCCAAGCTTTTGCCAGGCCTGGGCAGTCTTGAGAATATTAGTATATTCAGATATGCATCAGTACCACGCATATTCTAAAATGCAACATTAAAAATGTTTCTGAAAGCATCAGGTTTTTTTCTGTAACAATTTGCAACTGTTTGTGATGCGCAAACTTTTGAAAACTTCGCATCATAGACTTTTTTATGCTTTGCTTACTATTGCAATAAACAGCTTGTTGACATTTTAAATTTTATTTGTCCAAACAAATTAAGTCAAACCTTACATATATGTCGTCATCTGAATATCGGTTTTATCCAAACACCAAATTGTCGATTTAAAGTTAATATAGTTTGTTTCTAGGATTTTAAAAGGTGCTGCTGCGTCTATTGAATTTATACATTTTATCCTAGTTATACTAGTTTTAGAGATTGGAAAAAAAAATTAAAAAAAAAACTAAAACCAAGAAAAAATATTAGTCACAAATTGAGTTAGAACCCATTGTTGGGCATAGTTCGATTGATCCGTTACAGATCGATTTTGGCTCCATATCCAATTTTTGGATCAAAATGTAAGTATTGCTCTATATCACAATTTACTCTATATAACAACACTCTATTTTGCTCTTTAGCACAGTTTTTAGCGTATATAGGGTAAAATATTCATACAAATCAGTGGTTACAATTTAATTCGTATCTATGGTTTTGACTCACGTATAGTTTTAAAATTTATTTTTTTATATATTGTTTTGTTCTATACATAAAACCTTTGGTGTATAGATTAAAATATTTATACAAATTATAGGTTTATCTCGTTTTTTCTATGTAGTTTTGAATTTTTTTTGTTTAATAATGCTTTTACAACCACTATGATGTAGTATGGAATGAAACCAGACGTTTACGATCGATCGGGCAATGGTTTAACATGTTCAAATACTTTGTATTCTAAAATGATTAATTCAAGATTTTCTGCAGCTGCCAATAATATTATTATGTGGAGTGATGGATGTCTTCTACATTATAGAAATAAATTATTGATTTTACTTAAAAGTAAAAGGCCCACATTCTGAAGTGGAAAAGGACATATAAAGTTGGCCTGCAGAATTATCTGTAGGATCAACTGTTAAAATAAATAAATAAATACTTAACAGTATGATAGAAAAAAACTATGAACGCCGTGGGTAGCGTGCAAAAAAAAACCTTATTTAGATAAAAAATGTTGCCTATAAATTATAAGCAAAATTTTGTATGTAACAAAAAGGAAGATATTAACTCTACATATATTTTTACCAAAAATCGACCAAAACTCCCACGTAACAATTTTATTGCTATAAGACTCTTACGCACTCTTTTAACACTATTATAAACACTCTTATAGCAGTGTTAGTGTTAATGTTAGTGTTCCGCAATTGTTGCGAAACGTTATAAATACGTTATAGCACTAAAATGGAGAATCCTATAAGGCACTGAAGCAATATTGTTGCTATAATATTATTATAGGATTAGTATACAATCTACATATATATTAGTGTATATGTTTTTATTTTAAATTAATTTATGTTATGCAAGAATGAGATGAGTATTATTTTTTATTTTAAAATAATAGTTTTATGGAGTTTATATTTATTTTATTACGCACTTTTAGGTTTATAACAACATCGCTGTAGCACTTGCTGAAAATCCCATTATAACAACTCCTGCAATTGCTATAAGAACATCCTTTTAGCAATATTAATCACATTATTCCCATAAAAACATCATTATAACACCTTTAGAGATTATCGGGAGTCATATACGATTGTTATAGCACTAATTTTGTTTTTATAACAATAAAATGTTACGTGAGCTATTACAAAACAGTATTAAAAATTTAACAGTAATTTCGACTGATATATAGAATGATAAACTTTAATAGCGATTATCTCGAAATAACAATTTGGCGTATGGAGCGAAACATTATTCAGACAACAATATATCAACTCATTGATAAAATATACATTCCAGCATTTCTATGCGAACTTCAATCAATGTTAAAAAAACTACTAATTATTATCTAGAATTTTATAAAAAAAATTGAAATTATTTTTAAAAATATTGATTAAATTTTTTTGTTGCAATAAATATTAATTTAATGATCTTGTAAATTAAAATAAAAAAAAAATTTTTTTTTTCAAATTCAAAGTCAATTATAAACTTCGAAGCCAAATAAATTTCCTAATTTCCATTTCTGTTCTAAATGTCTTACAAAATGTCTACATTCACATTAAACAATTATTTGAAATAAATTAAAGCTTTTTTATTATTTCTTGCAATCATTTCAATAGCGACAAAAAAAAACCACAAAAGTTGAATAGAGTGAAAGAGACAAAAACAAAAAAAAACGACAAAATACACACCCATACAATAATAATAATATATTATTATGAATCAGAAAACTTTTTCTATATTATAATATTTTTATTGTATCCTGCAATATAATAAATTTTGTAAATCAAGGATTCACAATATTTTTTCCCTACTCTATAACTAACACTTAAAACTTTTAACTGCCTATTGGAATTACTTTATAAAGATAGTAAGGATAACTCTTGATTTTCTTGTGAAACAAAAAAAAAAAATGATTGCAATATATTTTGATAAGAACATTTTGTACATCGAAAGCAATTCAGAGTAGTTCAAAGTTGTGTAAGTAGAAAGAAAAAAAAAATAGAAACAAAAAAAAATGAATTACAAAAATAAAAAACGATTAAAAAACTTGAAATTGGAAATATGACAAAATATGAACAGCACAATTCGACGTTATTCGAAATGAGAAAAAACTGAGAAGGGTAAAAAAAAAACAAATTTTTTTTTTTTTTTTTTTTTTTGAAATAATAAAAACAAAAAAATATGAAAAATATGAAAAAAGATGAAAAGTCAGGAAAAACTTTATCTGTATTTTGATTCAGAGTGTAGGTACAGTTTTAAAATATTATTTTTATTCTTTTCATAACAAAACTGATGTTCAACTCAATATAAAAATCCAATATCAGTACAGTTCTGGAAATTAAAATTATTATTTTTTTTTTTTGTTTTATAGAAAATGAGAAAATTCAGTAAAAAAAACTTAACTAGATAGGTAGTAAAAGTTGAAGGCCATATTTCTTTCATAATATAAAATATAAGTTTTCAAGTTTGATTATTATTATTATTTTTTTTTTTTATTCGTTTTGTTATAATTTTCTTTGTGATGGAAATTAAATTTATTAGTTCAGGGTGTTTAAAAATTTTCTAGTCTTATCTGTGTAATGTTTTGGTTCTAATGTAATTGGTTCATAATTAAATGGTGCTAGTGTAGTACTTATATAAATAAATGGATAGAGACAATATTATATTTCAATAGATTATTTGTTATTTTTCTCTTCAATTTATCGCATTTATGTTTATATACAATTTGGTTTGTTGGGTCTGTAGAATTTGTGGACACTGGTCTTACTTATTGTTTGATTTAATTATTGTTTTTTAATTTCGATATATCAACATTAAGATTGTTATATAATAGTAGTATATTAATTTTGTAGTATACTAAAAATATACTACCATTAAATAGTAGTTTACTAGTAGTTAAGTTAAAGTGGTATTCTAAAAACATACTATATACATTAAAATACTAATCTAGTATAGTAAACTCATTTAATTTTTTTTTTTTTTTTTATAAACAGCCGCGCGCTAGGATAGGATCTTTGATACTAACGTACCGCTTGGCTGGGATAGAGAAGGAAGAGGAAGAAGGAAAGTGTGGTACAAATTAACAGGTAGTGTGAGCAAAAACCGGTTAATGTTTGACTTAAACCTCTGGAGATTATAACAAGTTGTTCTGTTATTATTTGATTGTGGAAACATGTCGGGAGGGATCGGACTATAAATGAATTTCCATAACCATTTTTTTGCCATCTTGGGATTTCCACTGTGTCAGCATTTGCCGCTCCTCTTGTTGCGCGTTGGAACTGTTTTAAAGGTGGAAGTAGTGATTTGATTTCTACTGAGCAAGTGTCCACACCTACAAGATATCTATAAAACAGAGAAAGTGCCCCTACTGTACGACGATGTCCAATAGAAGTTAAGGATGAAGTTACATTTGGGTCACCTATGAGACGGATGGCGCGATTTTGAACGCGGTCAAGGTAGCCTAAGGCTGAAATGGGAACGCCAGCCCAAATGTGAGAATTGTATTTCATCTTGGGTCGTATAAATGCTTTATAGATATTAAGGAGTTCCAAAGGTGAGAAGAGAGCTTTACAACGACTTAAATAGCCTAAACATTTGGCAGCTACTTTCGCAATATCAAAAATATGGTCATTTCAAGTAACTTTTTGATTTACATGCATACCTAAGATGTTTAGACTATTCGAATTTTGCAAAGTAACACCTTGGAAGGAGAGATTGGGTTCAAATGTTAGAAGTTTGCGTGAGATCAGACAGCTTTGAGTTTTTGTTGAGTTGAACTCAACTCTGTTTTTTTTTACCTCAGTCAGCAATTTTGTTCAAGTCATGGTTAATCATATTCACCATGATTTGCCTTCTATTGATAACTTCGACGTTTGAAGCATTGATTCTGCGAAGGAAATCAAAGGAAGCCACCAGAGTGCTGTCATCTGCAAAGCTGTGAATTGGATTGAACGTTGATTAAAGTAGATCATTGATGAAAATCAAGAAGAGAGTGGGGGAGAGGACTGATCCTTACGGAACACCGGCATTTCTGTGAATTTTGTCAGACGTGAAACCGTCGACTAAGACACGAATCGAGCGTTTCGAAAGGAAGCCTTCAATCCATTTAGAAAATACACAACCTAGACCAATGGCTTGGCATTTAACAATTAAAGCGGCGTGCCATACTCGATCGAAAGCTTTGGAAATATCTAAAGCAACAATGTCAGCTTCTCCAGAATTGTGTAGACTGATATTGAGTTTCTCACAATTTAATTTTAAATTTGAACTTAATTCAAATATAGAATTTCATTTCGATTTTGGCATTTAAAAACAAAAAAAACATTTAAATTCCATATTTTTCAAATCGTTCAGGTAAATTAGATACTAATTGTCACTTTTACATTTAGAACTGAATTCTTTTTGTTTTTAAACTGAAGTCTTCTTCTTCTTCGCATAACCCAATCTCTAATATATTATTTTTGTATATTGATTTCCCAATTTATATATTTGCCAGTTCTACTAACCTAATGTCATTATTCTACCTCTTCTTACGTTTTGTATGTTAAAAATTTATTTAGCTAAGCAAGTTAAAGAAGCTAAGCTTGTACATAGTGAAAATGTTACATATTTTTCCGTGCAGTAATTTCATAATGTGATCTCTGATAGTTTTTTTTTTCAAATTTAAAAAATGCTTTAATTATTAGTAAATATCAGTTTTTATTTAGTTGAATCTACATTTTAAATTTAGGGCACCATATTCTAAAATCATGAGCTCTACTCAACTACAATATATAACCATAATTAATATATAATTTAACTATGCTGTTGTGTTGACATGCCAGTTTATTCAAATAATATGGAATAAACATCCTTGTTACTATCTTACGCGGAATCTCTGCTTTAACATGGCTTTGTTCAGTTTAACTTGGCATTCCCATGTTAGATGACAATGCCTTGATTCTGTTTACAGCATTAAACGACCAATCGCGGAAGTAAAATAGATTTGAAAAACAGAAATGGAAAAATTGGTTTTTGAACCGAACCAAAAAACCACTGAACCATTGATATTTTCTGAATCAAAACCATAACCAAAATCAAACCACTTTTATAATGAATTGAGCGAACCAAACCAAAACCGAACCATTTCTTAAAATAATCCTGAAACCGAACCACAAACCAACAAAATATATGGTGGTTTATATTTTTTAACATTTTAAATTTTAATATAACTAATAAAAAAAAACTGATAGTCGAAATCGATTGTCATGAAGATAAAATTTGTATATAGGGAACGAAAAAAAAGTCAAATTCAATACGAAAAAAGTCAAATGTTGACATTTGATTTGACTTTTTTTCAATACACGAATTTATAACGTCTTTGAATTTTGAAGTTGTGACTGTTGTGATGTGAATGTGAGTAATAAAATTAATTAATTTCTTATGATTTTTTAATTATAATTTTTTGTTTTTTTTTCCCTCAATGTTTTTGGTCAATGTCAATATTGTTTTCAAATCATATGATTTTTTTTTTGACAATTTAAATTCTATTTCTAATACTGATTAATAGATAGCACTTTAAATTTCCCTGATTGTATATAGTAATCTGTAATGTATATAAATAATTTTAATTTTAACAAAATTGAACCAAAATCGAACAGAACTAAAAACCATAAATAAAAATATTTATTGAACCAGAACCAAACCAAAATCAAATTTTGTAATTTTGTAATTTTTCGAACCAAAACCAAAAATTAAAATTAATCTTAAACCAAAACCGAACCACACGAAAACAATTTTTGGTTTGCATCTCTGCTGAAAAGGTATCTACTTGGTATAAATTTGATCTACATACTGGAAAAAAATTATTTGGTGAATCGAGTTAATGGACCCAATCCGATATAGGTCTTATAAAAATACTAAATGTTTTTATTTGTTGATGCTGATTTGCATACTATATTGTTACAGGGTTATGATGAAATGGAACTGACGTTTTTAAACTTCATATTTATTTTCCAAAAACTTACTGTTGTAATATACAAAAATAACTGTTACAATATATAAAAATAAATGTTAGTTATAACTATTGAAATATCCTTTATAGTTCAGCCGAAATATTTTTTTTCATTAAAATTGAAAACTTATGAAAAATTAAATTTTTTTGTTGGCAAAAAAAAAAAAAAAAGCTACCGTTATTCTAATACTTGAAGAGCTGATTATTAATTTTTATTTTTTGTTTTGATCAATATCGAATTGCCTTACCATTGAACATTAGAATGAACTGGTAAAACCTTCAAAATGAATATCCTTTTGTTTTTGAAAGTTATAGATTTATTATTAATTTTTTTTTTCATCTACTTTTATGAAATTTGGTTGAAAAATAAAAAAAAAAAAATTATTTTTGATTTGTTTTTTATTTTTGTAACTTAAAAAATTTCAAGAATTTTTTGGAAAATTTTATAAAATTTTTTTTTTTTTTTTTTTATATCTAATAAAAAATTTTCTAGCAATTTTCTTTAAATTTAATTAAGAAATTTTTATGTAATGAAATTCTTCAAATTTTTTTTTTTTCATTTTTATATGAAATTGAAAGGCGTATCCTTGAATTGAAAATATTGAAATTTTTATCTAATGAAGTTTGGGATAATTTTAATTGAAGAAATTTAAGTCTTTAAAGAATTTAATTTTTACAAAATTATTTTAAAATTTAAATTTCTTTTTATTATGAAAATTTTTAATTCCATGTTAGATTAAGTTTGGATGGCTTTAAAATATTGTTAAAGTGATAAGCATAAGATCAGGAAGAAGTAATCAGAACGAAATCGTTAGAATTAAAAAAATTGGCAGTAACAATAGATTCTGGTAGGAACAGAACAATAAAAAGTTGTATTAACCCTTTCAAAACCAAATTAAACGATTGTGGAATGTATTGGAATACTTGTATACTGCGTAATCATTGGTATTTCGATTTAAAATCAAAAAGCATAGATTCATAGAGTTTTTCTTTTTTTTTGTTGTGTTTATTTAATTATAACTTAAAAGTCAGATTTATAATAAAAAACAATAAAAATTATAAAGCATGTAATAATGAATAGATTTATATAAAATTACATGCTCTTGCTTAGTTGTACAAAAAAATATTACTTAAGTGCATTGGCTACCTACGTATTAAATTTTTATAGTGTAAAACAAATCGAAGTGAAATTTTTTTCTTAGGTCTGAAAGGGTTAATTCGTAATTCTTAAAAATCTGAGTAAAAAAAATATCAGACTATTTTCGAGCATTTAAAAAATATACTATGATATTACAAGGTTATAAGGCTAGCTTTACGTTTACCGTCATGAATTTCATTGGTATAAATGTGTTGGCGAATAGTAGCAGCCGGTACTACCAGCAGCAACTACAACCATATATATTAATCATTTAAATATTACAATATTGTTAGTTTCATTTCATAATGTATACATTTTTTTTGTATGTGTCTTTGATGAAAAAATATCTGTTAAACTTCTATTGAATAAAAATCAATAAAGAAAAAAAAACCACATTACTAAACAATGATTTACATTAACTTTGAAATTGACAATGGTTATTTCATGAATGATATAAATTTTTGCCTTATTATATTTTGATTTTGTATTTTGAATTTTCTAATTATTTTAAATTTTGTAGTTTAAATTTTTTATGAATTATTTTGGTAAATTATTGTTTATAAATACACTTTTTAATATTGTGTAATAATCATATTGAACTAATTTTGTTTAATGTAATTTGAAGGTAAATAAATTTAAGACTATAAAATATAGTATTTTTTACTAATAAATGAATGAAAAAAAAAAAAACAAAATAAAAATTAGGTTAATAAATTAAGTAAAGTCATTAACACAAAATTACAATGTGAGTACAATGTTAGTTATTCAAATTTGACATCATTCTGGTTTTTTTAATATTAGCCGATTTTACGTAACTAATGTTTTGCAATCCCTATCAGTGAATTTTACAGGTCAATATACTGTATTGTAATTTTTTTTTAGTTTTATTTATCACGAATAACTGAATGATCTTATATTTATTATTATTTATAGATAATATAAATATATTAATATTTAATTTATATTATTTACATCCTATATTTATTGTTTAGTAAGTATTTATTTTTAGATCCAATACTACGGAAAGAGCAGGCAGGTTTCAGACCAAACCGAAGCTGTGTTGACCAGGCATATACTTTACGGGTCATAGTTGAACAATCAGTAGAATGGAATGCCCCACTATATCTACTATTCATAGATTTTAAGAAAGCATTCGACACAGTCAAGAGATGCGCAATATGGAGAACACTTACAAAGAAGGGAGTTCCTGAAAAAATCATCAACATCATCAAAGCGATGTATAAAGATGCAGAGACAACAGTTCAACACCGAGGTAAGATCAGTGATCCATTCTACACCAATATAGGAGTTAGACAAGGATGTCCACTATCGCCACTTCTCTTCAACACAATACTAGACGACATTCTAAGAGAAGTTTGCACTGGAATAAACGGAATAGAATGGTATCTCTTCGGAAACTTAGAAGACTTAGATTACGCAGATGATGTATGCCTCATATCAAGAAATCAAAGGGACCTACAGAACAAAGTCAACAGATTACAGGAAGAAGCAAAGAAATCGGGACTGGAATTAAATATCGAGAAAACCAAAGCAATGAGGACAAACAATAGTTATAGTGAGCCAATAACAGTGAGTGGACAACAGATAGAATACGTAGAAGAATTCAACTACCTGGCGAGCATCATAACATCAAGAGGAGGTACAACAGAAGATGTCAACAGCCGTATAAATCAGGCAAAAAGAACATTTGGGAGCCTAATGAAGATATGGCGGAGCAACCAAATATCGAGAACAACAAAGCTAACAATATTCAGAGCATGTGTTAAGTCAACATTAATATATGGCAGTGAAACATGGCTCACTTCGATCAGAATCAAACAGAAGCTACAAGTATTCATCAACAAGTGCTTGAGAATTATATGCAGAATATTCTGGCCGGCAAGAATTAGCAACGAGGATTTATGGATGATAACTGGAGAAGAACCGATAAACAGACAGATAAATAGGAAAAAATTGAAATGGATAGGTCATACACTAAGGAAATCAGAAAGTGATATAGCAAGAAGAGCTCTAGAATGGAATCCACAAGGACAAAGGAGACCCGGCAGACCATACAACACATGGAGACGCACAATCGATCAAGAATTAACAATCAACAATTATACCTGGGACGATATTAAGGAAGTAGTACTCAACAGAGAGGAATGGAGGTTCACTATCGAAGCCCTATGCTACCACGCGGAGTAATAGGAGAAAAAAAAAAAAAAGTATTTATTTTATAAATAAATGAATTAAAACAAAAATATTGCTCACATTTTATAACTCTGGGTGACTTCCAAAATGCAATATAAAAATTTTGAATACAGTTTAAATGCAGTTCTACTATACTTCGTAGTAAAATCTGTAATAAAACTTTTACTATATTTTGGAATACAATTTTTACAATATAAATATACATACATATTATATTTTAACGTTTAAATTATAATTTTGTGTTTTTGTAATATAAATCAAAAAATTTAATCAATAAAATCACTTTTAATTTAACTTGCGTTACATATTTCCAGTTTTTCATAGATCAGCACTGCATATTTTAGACAGAAAAATATATTTTATTAACACCTATTTTGTTGAAATTTGGCATTAAACTTATTATTCTGCCAAAAATGATTATGGTAATATTATCTATAATTTATTTAGGTCTAGTAACTTTAACTATTGATGTTGGCTAAAGTAGACTAAAGTTTTTCAGTGTGCAACGAACTCTACTCTTAATTAACGTTTCCAGTACATATTTTAAACAATTCAGAATAGTGTACGAAGCCAAGAGCTTTTAATATACATTTTGGAAGATGTTACATTGTAAATTTTATGGTTTTATTGCATTTTGGAGGTCAGGGTATATTATTTTTATTTATTACTTTTTTTTACTATTAGATTTAAGTTAAATAATAATTTGTTATTTATTAGTTTTAAATCTAAATTAATATTAGGCCTTTTCTGTACATTCTGAAAAATATAATAAATAAAAATAAAATGAATAAAAAAATATCACAATTTCTACATATTCAGAGATTATGAAAAATCACCGGATTCATATACTAGTATATGAAAATTTATATCGCTATACGAAATTTTCCACATGTAAAAAGGTTGTGTTATTTAAATGTATGTTTAATTAATAAATGTTTATCTATTGACAGGGTGCAGTAGGCACGGTTGAAAATTTAGGTATACAAATTAATAGTTTTTTTTGTTTTAATCTGATTATTCTTATATATCTAATATGAAATTCGTATGCAATGTAAAGTAATCAGCTAGTTTATATAAAATTAATAAATAATATTATTTGAAATATATTAATTTTGATAAATAAAATTTATAAATTCTGTGCATAATATAGAAATATAATTATAATATGACAAAATTATAAAGTACTATATTTTATTATTGTTTATTATAAATTTTATAAAGTAAGTTTATAATAAGTTCCAAAATTAATTTATAAAATAATCTTATAAAATTAATAGTATTTCTTTATTACATTTATATTTTATTCAGTATTATTTTATAAGTTGCTCATATTAAATAGTTAATTTTAAGCCGTACTTTCTGAATTCTGACGGAAAGCGAAGAGCTAATATAATACAGTTATTAGAATGATACAATTCCTTTTTTGTTTTATAAACTTATAATTTATAATATTAAATTAATATTATTTACTTATTAATATTATTCGATTAATACGTTTCTCCTATCAATTTAATAATTATGTACATTATTATAAAGTTTATACAAGTTTATATAACGTAAAACAAAAATGCAGTTTTCGAAAATAAGTTGAAGCTTAAGCACTGTTCTTGTGAAGTATTTTAAAAAAATTAAAATAATTTATTTACAATAAATTAAAATTAAAATGTCTGGAGTATTTTTAATCATAAATACTGGCAATAATTTTAAATTCGTGGAAGTACACAAATTTAGTGACGATTTTAATCAATTATGTTATAGTGAGTTTGTTGTAATTAATAGGTTTGTCAAATTAATTGAGGAACATTTATTTAATATTGTAAATATGTGCTTATAGTATTAAACTAGGGCTTCCAATCCCGGGATATTGAGGTTTTTTACAATCCCGAGATCCCGGGATTATGTTCTAGAAATCCTGGGATTCACATACTTAACGTAGTTTTATCAAATAGTATGAGAATTTGTGAACATAAAGTTAAAGTAGTCGAATGAACAAAGTGAAAATAGTATTTAAAATAAAATATAGTTTTGTATTCTTTGTGCAATTATAATTAGTAAATATTATATTGAAAAGGTAATGCGATATGATTAATATTTTTTGAATTAATATTTTATATTTACAGTGCTTTCTTCAGTGTTAAATTAAAATATTGTTTACTATTTCTAAATTACATTGCAATACCCTGTAAGTAAGTATATTGAAAAAATGATGTTAGTTGAATGCGGTATTTTTAATTAATATTATTTTATATTTAGGGCTTTATTAAAATGGCTGTCTAGAAAGAATATTTCACAGGAAGTAATTCAGCAGTATGGAAACATTTCCTACGCAATGAAAAAGGTGAGACTGCAACGTGTAAGGTGAGCGATTGCAAAATAAATTTTAAAAATTGGTGGTGGAACGACAATAGGTCTACACACTCACTTATTTTCGATACACAAAATCCAACTAAAGAATAAAAACGATTCTGATGTCGCAAGTACATCAGGTGAACTTCCGAAGAAAAAAACTACAACATTAACTAATTTTTTTCCTGCTTTGGAGCATAAGCAAAAATCGCTTCCTGCAACCCGGTCACGCTTAACTGCACTAGATGGGCTCTCACCTTATTACGGTCGATATCGCTATTAGCTTTACGTTGAAGAAACTGGAAGACGCGGATCATATTATTAGTCAAAAACTGTTTACAGCCTATTCGATTGAAGCAACGTCGTACGGATTTGAGCGAACTTTTGTATTATCTACATAATGGCTTGAATGGAATCTCTCACTTCGACAAAGAATTCATTATAGTACCAACAACGACTAAGTGCCGTAATTTAATTGCAGATCTTCTTGAAAGATTGAATGCAAAATTCCATAACAGCATGTTCTACAATAGAAGTTGATGTTTCTGTGCAGGAGGAAATTGCTGAAGTTATTTCTGTACAACCGTTAACTACAGCAGAAGAAATTAATAAATGATGGCATGTCACGTCCACAAGTGATACCACATCGATGCGAATCGTTAGTCTTCAAAACCAACCAGCATCGAGTCAGAAAGAGCCTTTTCTTCTGCAGGTTTATTTTGTAATAAATTACGAAATTCTTTGGGCGATAAGGTTCTAGACGAGCTCTCTTCCAACAACAAAAAAATACTTAATTAAGAATTTTAATATGAATTTCTTAATATATGAATTTAATAGTTACTATATATGTTATTAGTAATTTAAATAAAAAGATTAATTTTATACTGAATTAAAAATAAACTGCAAGTTTTTATTATTTTCTACTTTATGTTATTTTTTTCAGCAGAGGAACTCAATACCGGGATCAATCCCGGGATCACGGGATTTGTAAAATGCAATCCCGAAATCCCGGGATCGGAATTTATGTCCGGGATTGGAAGCCCTATATTAAACTCATCCCTAAACACCATATTCTTATTCATTATTCGAATATTATGGCAAAAATGGGCTCATTAAGTCAATACTCTACAATGAGGTATGAATCGAAGCATCAATATTTTAAGCAGTTATCCAGAAATTAAAAAAATTATATAATTATATAAATAATGAAAAAGTATTAAAAACATTATTTTATAAGACTTAATCTATATAATCAAATTGTATTGCAAAATATTATAATATATAATGTAAAAATACATAATATAAATAAGTTTTGGTAAATTGTTACTTGGAAGAAATTTAAAAAAATAAATATATTTAAATACATACAATAATTTTTTACTTATTTTTATGAAATTGATCTTGGTCAATGTTTTTCGTAAGTATCATAATGATCCTATCTGAGGCACTTTGTATGCCATAAAAAGTATATACTTTAATAAATTGTAATATGAAAATTTATTAGTTTTATACCTAATTTTTCAACCGTGTAGCTTTGTCATTTGACTACTAATCAAAAAATACAGATTAAAAATCTCATTCAGTACATTGATGTTGATAAGATTTTCAACTTGTCTTTGAAATTAATTGGAAATACAATTCTTGGTTGCCACTGAAATAAAATGGAATTATGCTATTACGAAGACAAGATTACTTTACAATTACTATAGAAAAATTCGGCATGTAAATAGTTTGAAAAAAAATGTTTTGTATGTAAATTTTTGTTTGCCAAGACACTGTGTGAAAAACCAAACATTTACAATGTTCATTCTGTAGTTTTGAAATAAACACAAAAAAAAAACGCAAAACAATTGCAGATCATAAGGCCAACATGTTGATTTACCTGACTGCTTTTGAAAATTCATGCATTTTAGCATTCGAAAATCAAAAGTATATATTTTTGATTTTTTTTTTCTTTTTTCTTTTCACATTTTCAACTCTATGATTTATTGGCAGAAATGTATTATTTTTATTTGTATTTTTTTTCTTCTTCTGGCTTCTTATATCTTGTCTTTATACATCTTTCAATCCATCATAAAAAATAAACATATAAAATGTAATTAAAATAATAGAAATGATAGCAATGCAAAAAAAAAAAATAATTAGTAATAAAGTAATAAAATTAAATGCAAGTAAAGTTATATTAAACAGTATGAACTTAATTAAAATGCACTTTTGCATACATTTTATATTAATTCTATATTATTATTGTATCTTCATGTGATCGTTCTAACATGTATTAGGAAAATAAAAATTGATTTATAATACACAATTCGACCAGACAGCTTAGGCTAGGTCTTAAACATATATTTTTACATTTTAAATTAATTATTATATAATATTAATCTTAATCTAAACTACTTTCTTTTATCATTTTTATCTTTTTATTAAATCAAATATAAATATTCTCTATACTTAAGATCATGTTACTATTAGATTTAATAATAAAATTGAACTTTATCTTATGAATATTTGAATAAGATTATAATTATAACAAAATTGATATTTTACTCATTTGAAATAATAAAGACAAAAAAAAAACAAAATATCAACATTAACGGAGCGATTTAATTTCAAATTACAGTTTTCTGAGAATATGATTGTTCAAAAATGTACAGATCACAATATTATAAACTGTTCCTAATGATATACCAAATTTAGTTTAGAATAGTATTGGTATAGTTTTAAGCTTATTTCAAAAAAGGTTTTTCCACTTTTCTTTGTAAATAATAATGTAGTTCTAAATGTCTATTAAAATCATAATTTGTATATATTTCAACTGTAAAGATAACATTTTTCTTTAGTCTAACCTCTGTAAAAATAATAAATAATTAATATATTTTGGATTAAATAAATTAAATGAAAAATTAAATTGCAGATGATATATGGAATATCGTACATCATAGAGTGAAATCAAAAAATATAAAACCTGTGGTAGTGTTTAACAATTCAGCTACACATAATCTGAATTATAAAATATGATATTATAATATATTTTATATAAAATATAATAATATAATAATATATTGTATAAAATATTATAATAATAGGATATCATCTATGTACGCTAGTACTTTTGTATAGCTATATAAATGTATGTCGTTAATTTAAAAACAATTAATAATAAATAAAATAAAATACACCAATATGACCCTAATTTTTCGATTTGTTCTAATAAAATCAAAAATACCTCTAAACAATGTATTCATTTTCATCTTGAACATCAGCCAAGAAATTAACAAAAAAATTCACTTATTTTGACTCATTTTATGTAATTCTAACTACCACAGTTTACTTCAATGTTTACTCAATTTATATTAACACAAATACACTTTACATCATTCCAATTATATCTATACATTCCTCTATTATTACTAAGTTACTTGTATCCTTTGTAATTTTATTATCCTACTTACTTTATTTACTAAAATTTTATAAAATTTTATTTTATGCACATTTTAATATTCTTTTTTGCATTCAATATTTTTATTAGCACAATTCCCAACTTCTCATCGGACAATATTCATTATGCCAAAATATTCTTCTATTTTTCTTTTTTAATTTTATTTTATTTTTAATTAAGCTTTTAAAATCCATGTTTTATATCTTTTAATATTTAAATAAAATTTAAATAAGTCTTAACTTTACATAGCAAAAAAAAAAAAAACAAAATAAAAAAATCTCTCAACGATTCCATTAACAGCCTAACCTATTATAGTCTATTGTTTATTAATTTAAATATTTTTAAATTTACTTTTAAAATATTAAAAAAAAAATTATACCAAAATAAAGAGAATTTATAATAGAGGTAACCTTCAAAATTTTAAAAGTATAAAAATTAACGACAGCAAAAAACAAATAAAGGACTTCTTTTGAATTTTTGAAAACTCACATTTTCGTCTTCAAAAAATAAATTTTAAACCATCAAAAGAAAAACAATAACAAAAAGTACCAGAAAATAAGTATTTTTATTTGTCAGTCAGTATCCCTGTCAAAACACAAATATCCAAAAGGAATCTTTTTTCTTTTTTTTTAGTTTAAAGTGACTCACTTTACCATCAGTGTTATGACAGGACATGTAGTATATATCTGTATATGTAGGTACATTATTTGTTCACTTTTTATACAGTATCCATAATAATAATTATAAGTGTTGTGTGTGTTGATGTAATAAAGTCATTTTTGTTATCAAAAAAGTTTTATAAAATCCACAGTAAAAAAAAAAAAAAATAAAAAAAACAAAATTTATAAAAACCTCTTGAGAACTTAAAGATCTAATGTTGTCCTTTTCAACAACCAAAAGGACATTTTCATAAAGATGAATTTTTCAATACAGAGACACATGTATATTCTCTGTGTAAAGATGTTGAACAAAATGTTATTCAATAAAAGAGATAGGATCTCAGTTCAATTTATAATAAAATTTAAAATTTGTTGTTTTTATTGTTTTTTTTTTTTTTTTTTTTTTTGTTTAAAGAAAACTTGACAAGCACTTTAGTAGGCAGAGTAGAGAGAGAGAGAGAGAGGTAATAGATGTGGTACACTTATATTGAGGTTGATGATCAGAATTTAATTTTTTGTTTTTTTTTTTTGTCTGATTTTTTAATGATTTTTTTTTTTTTTTTTTTTTAAATGAAATAAATTAAGGACGAAATAATTGAGAAGGAAGTTTCATAGAAAAACTTTTTAACTGTTGAAAAGCTTAAGGACCCATTTATTTATGTACTTTTTGGGAAATTTTATTTTTTTTTATTTTTTTATTTTTTTTTTGTTTTTACTTGAACAGAGCAGGAGTTTAAAAGAAAGAAAATTTTGAAAAAAGAAATAGAAATTAGTGAAAACGGTAATGAAAGCAAAAAAAAAAAAAACATAATAATAAAAAAAAAATGCATATTGAAAATAATTTTAATTGCTTGAGAAAACTCATTAAGTTACCTGTAATCAAAGTTGTTCAGGTGTGCATAAGCCTTAGAAAAATCTGATTGTATTTAAAAAGTTATACAAAAAGAAAAAAAAATGTAACTAAAATATTAAAGTTAGTCAGTTTGATCAGTTGATTGTGGAAAATTCATAAATAGAAAATCTATGCTTTGAAATATGAAGAGATACTGTAGTAGAGATACAGGATACAGGATTAAATTATTAAGTTCTAGATTGTGTTATGGATAGGTCAATAAAAGTTTGCATTTTAACTAAATCAATTGTTTGTAATCTGATTCATTTATTCTGCTTCGTCGATCTTTAAGTATGGAGTTCGTAAAATTAAAACAGTACAGGAAATTCAGATGTTGCGAACCAAAAAATAGTTTTGATACAGCCTTGAATATACTTAAATAACTCTAACTATTTATGTATACTACACTGAGTATATTGAAATGATATTGTGAATGTTTTTATTGTATAATTTTGCGTATAGGGTTTATTGTTTGCATGGATTATTAATTCTATAGCTTCGTGTGTGTGTATTGATTCTATTTTTCGATTTGTAACGCATTAAGGATTGTTGAAAAATACTGCTAGATTTGTATTCAATTTTGTAGTGAACTTTAGTCATTATTATGAAAATTTTCTAATATTTTATCGTATCATAATGGGCCTTACTGGGCTAAGTGTATTGCTGTACTATCGGCAACCATTACTACCTATCTTCTAATGTTTTTGATTGAGATTTAAAAAATTAGTGAAAACTGTACAACTGTTTTTTTTATTCATATCGCCATCATCATCATCATGATTATCATCATCATCATCATTATCACATCATGATCAGCACTGGAAGCTACCATTAATTCACGAAATGTTTTTTTATTGATATCGCAATCATCATCATCATTATCACATCATAATCAGCACTGGAAACTGTGAAGAGTGAAAACTGTACAATTAATTCACGAAATGTTTTTGTATAGATATATCGCCATCATCAGCATTATAATCATAATCATTATCATCATCATCATCATCATCACATCATGATCATCACTGCAACTACATCAGTAGAGTATATAGAGCGGAAATTAAGATCTGTCATTTTTTTCTGCCTGCGTCGAACCTATATTTACTTTCAACCATGTTCTCTGTTTGGTGCTTAGTTCGGCTAAGATTGTTATCGTTCATGTTTTTATTTGCCCTAACATTGTTTTTTTATTTTTTTTATTATTTAACTATAATTAAGCTATTTTAGAGTTTGTATGTATGTTTTGTAAAATATAAAATAATGTGTTCATTCAGAATGTAATGTACCGTTATGTCTCATTGGATTACTAATTTGTGTGAGTTGTTTGTTTAAAGTCAAATAGAATTTCAATTATTTTAATAATTATTGTTTCTGTGCGACTGTAGATTTACAAAGATATTGAATACAATTTTGCAGAGCAGTTGAAGTCGTACCAAAGGCCATACAGTTCAAAAAATTTTCTTAATTCAATTTGAATATTAATGAAGATTCAAGTAAATGTGATTGTAAAATCAAGTGAACTGAAACGTGTCAGTATACGCTCGCGCAATGCGTTTTTTCTGACACAAAAGATTTTTAATGAATCTGTATTCGATATAAATAATTTTTAGCCTTCTTTTTTTCCATCTTATCAACGAAGGAAATATTTAAATTCAGATTTATTTGTTCTGATTTTTTGAAGATTAATCTAAGTTAGTAAATATTCAATTATTTCAATGTTAGAGTTCCTGGAGCTGGCTACTCCAGCTTTTACCTTTATATTGGCCTGAAGAGAGTTTTTTTATGCCTTAAAAGTCTATTTGAAGTTTTTCGGAAGCGATATGTCATCAGAAATAGCATTAGCGAGATATATAGACTAGCTGATATTTGCATATTTAATATGAAAATGAGGTATAACAAGTATGTTTTTATGTATATGTAAGGTTTTTATGTATGTATATGTTCACTATTGTATTTAACAACAAGCTTTTGATGTGATCGAAACTAGTTTAATTAAAATGTTTTGATTGTTCACATATACTGTTTGACTACATAATATAGTTGTTTTGGTTTAAAAAAAATATAATAAGGATATATTAAGACCTAAATGAAAACAATCGGAATTGAACAAATTGAGATTTATAATAAAAATTTACAAAATAGTAAATTTAAAACAGTTTTAGTATTCAAAGAGTAAATATGGTAATAGAATTATATTAATTAGAAATCAAAATACATCTTCTATATAACCAAATTCATCAATTAATCATTCAAAACATGTATTTAAATATAGCAAAGCTATAATTTGAGAGTTTTGGGAATTTCTATAAAAAACAAAAAAAAACAAAATTCACCACTGCCGAATTTCTATAACTTTAGTTTTATTCGATACTCACCACATTTGGTGTATTAATCAATGTTTATGTGTAAGTGTATTTTGTTAACTTTTGTGGCAACAGATGCCTTTAATTGTCGAATTCGCTTTATTCCTCATATTTTTTATATTTGTTTTCCAATTCTTTTGTTGAATATTTTTTTTTTTCTCTTTTCAAGTTTAAAACAAAATTCTTGTTATTTTTTTTTATTTTTTTTTTTGGTTTAATTTTTTTTTTTTTTTTTGGTTTTTCATTCCATTTATTTCAATGAAAATTGAATGTCCACTTCAAAGTATATAAAAGTGACGGGCCTTTTTCATTCCTTATGGCTATTAGAAGTTTGGGTAATGTCCAGTCTATAAATATACATTTATATCTGTATATATATATATATATATATATATATTATATTGTTTTTTTTAATGCTTTTTGTTTGTGATTCTTTTTCAGTTGATTGGTGTTTATAATATATGGAGGCGATTTATAAGCGTCGCTGTTTCAATTTTTTATTGGTTTTAAATGCCGACAAATTTTCGAAATTTTCATTTTTCTTTTCAAATTTCTGTGGCACATCTTGTCGTATGTTTGTGATTTTTTTGTTTTTTTTTTCTGTTTATTTTTCGTTTTTTGACAGAGTCTCAGGGAAATGGAAAATTGGAAATAAATAAAAGTTTTTTTTGTTGTTGTTGTTTTTGTTTTTGTTTTTCTTATTGCGTTTAGAAGTTTTACAAATGTGATGTGGTTTGAAGTTTTTGTTTTAATTTTATTTTGCTTTCGTAAATGGTTTTTATGGATCTTTTCCTAATATTTTTTGTTTTTTTTTTTTGTTGAATATTCAATTTAGGAGAGAACAAGTAGAGTGAGTGAATGTTGGAGGTAAGCGCGAGTATGGGGAAAATAAATGAATGTAAGTGGAAAAATAAAATATTTGTGTTCTTCTTGAAAAAGTTTATTAAAGAAAAATCTTCAATTTTTTTTTTTTTTTTTTTGTGTATTAATTTTGTTTTTATTTTATTGTTCTTTTGTTTTTTTTTTTTAAAGTGATGTACAATGAAGGAATAAAAATTTAATTTCTTTCAAAAAAAAAAAAATAAAAATTTATTCGTTTTTAAATGCAGATATTTGGGTACGAATAAAATTATTGTGGGTATACAAAATTTTGTTATTAATTTTTGTTAAAAAAATATTCAGGATTTTTATTTAAAAATAAATATTTTTTTTTTTTTTTAATTTTGTTATTAAAATATGAAGAAATATTTTTATTGTTTAATTGATTTTTTAATTTGAAAGAATATTTTTTGTTCAAAATTTCGTCAGTTTGTTGGAAAATATAAAAAATCCGTATATAGCCGAAAGCATTCGATGCTAGTGCTAAGATTGGTATTTTAAGAGAAATCTAAATTAATATTATATTTTTTGTTTTTTCAATAAATAAATAAATAATAAAAAATCATTATAATTACTTGTATACGATTTTGTTCTAATATACAAATGTTTTATCCAATGCATTTCTTATTTTTGAAATTCTTACGGATTTCAGCTTCGTTAAAAGCTCAAATTGGTTCAACGAGTAGAGTACTACGCGAGGAAAGTTTCCGTGGTATCACAATAGACCTCACCGGTCTAAGTGTGTCGGCGTACTGTCGGCGGCCACTTCTACCGACCTACAACTTTCAAACTCTAAAAATATTTATTTTTATTTCAAAACTAGTGTAGCAATATTTTTTCGATTAAAAGTTTTTAAATATAATTTGCTGCGTAGCTCAAAATTTTGTTTGTAGTAAAATTTTCTCGAATGTAGAACCATATTCCAACAAACGTTTTTCCCCAATTCAAAAATATACCTACGTACAATCTACAAAAAACAAATATATTCAAAATGTCCCTACAGAACAACGGTCTTTCTACAATCCTCAATTAGTCCAAGCTATGCATTCGTGTATTAATTTATATTTTGATGGGCTTTACTTTTAAATTTGACATTGAAATCATTGAACATTTGCGTTCCATGGTGTAAATTAGAAAATAATATAAAATTAAATAAAAAGTTGTTACGAAAACTTGAAACCGAAACTGAATATTTATTTGAACTTTACAAATAATAAAGTCTATAAATCCAATTCTGGTGCTAATCTAAACTATTTTACTTTTATTTGAAACATTTTTCAATGTTTTATCACCGAACATAAAATTACAGTAATATTAAAGAAAATTTTTTCCCATTTAGGTACTATAGAAAAACTAGTAATCAAAATTATGAACCCAGACGGTCATTACAATTTCATTCGTTTCATATTTCTTGTAATAAAATAAAAATAGTTCAGATACACAACCAAATCACATACATTTCGAATATAAAATTTTACGACACATCAATAAGTGTAATTTTCTATATTGTATTTTCTTTTTTTTTTCATTAGAAAATGAAAAAAAAAATATCAATTTACAAAATAGCTAAGTGAATCCTTTCGAAAAAAGGACTAAAAAATAAATAAATAAATAATAAACTATGTATGTTTTATTTTTAACTTGAAAGCTAAAACAATAAACAAAAAGCTAAAAACAAAAAATATTTTTTTCTGAACATCTGTGAAATAATTTTTTTTTTGTTAATATTAGTACACTTAATTGAGACTACAATAATAATTGAGAAGAATGATTTGCTAAATAAGTGTTTTTCGATGTAAGCTATATATGAAATTTTGAAATCATTAAAAAAAATTTTTAAGTTATTTTAAGAGTGAAAAATTAATGGTTAATCATATTTGACTAGTTTTAATATTGTGAATTGAGTGATATATTTATTTAGTGAGTCGTTAGTGGATTAGAGCCGCAGAGTATTTGATAGGATATCAATTTTATTATGTGCAGTCTCTTTTTATGATTTTCTTGAAACTCAAACAAAAAAAAAATGTATTTGAGTTGAATTTTCTTGTTTTATTTCATTTCTTTATTAAAATAAATTTTGCTTTAGAAGTCAGTGCTAGCATCAAAGGCTTTTAGCTGTAAAATTTCTTAAAACTATGACTATTATGACTAACATTTGTAAAATCATACGACCTAACTATACCTTGTAATGAACAATTGAATCATACATACTATTAAATAGAATGGTTTTGTGTTAGGCCTAATATTAGTAACTTTATAATATCATCTACTTCTAAAACAATTTAAATGAGTTTGATATAATATATGTTTTACCTAATAGTTTATTTTAAGATCACTATGATTTTCTAAAATTTATAAATTGAAAAAATCTGAATTATTTCACAACTGATTTTTATTATTATTCTTTGAAATTATAGATATTTAAAAGGAGACGTAGCGAAAGTAAATAGTTTTTTTATTTTCAATTTGAGTATAGACTTTAACAAAAATAAACAAATATAAATCGTTATACGAAATTATTATAAATCTATAAATTCTCTATTTATTAATGATATTTGACAAGAAAGCAAATCAGTGCATAAATTATACTTTATATAAATTTGAATTTTATTATATAAACTTAAATATTCAATTTAAGAACATACAAAAATTTTAATTTATTCAAATTTCCGCAGCTCCCATCTATATACGTACAAAATTTCTATTTTTCCCCCGTCAAAATTAAATTTGAATTGAATCTGTTTTTTGTAAATAAATTATTACGTATTATTGGTTGTTGTCTAAGATAAGTCAATAAAAAAATTATATTATCTTGAATTATTATATTTAATATATTTGCTTTACTTATTGTTTTTAAGTTTGAATTGTGGTTTTAGTGTTTGGTTAATTGTAATGAATTTTTTATATTTAGTTAGAATAAATTGAAATGATGAAAAATAATTCATAAAGAAATTGAGTACGATTTTATATCAAACTTTTTAATCTCCAGGAGCAGGCGAATACTAGTATTGTTTATAATAAATATAATTTGAATTTATATTTTTAAAAAGCTTATATAGGTTACTATTATTTTGCCATTTTCTAGTGCTTTAAATTGGAATATAAAGAAAATTAATATCATTATTTGGAATCATATTTTCATTTTTTTTTACACTTTTGACTGTAATTTAGGTAGAATCACCTTTACGTGCTTTAATAAAGTACGGTACTGCAGTTTTACACTGTAATATCTACAATATTTGGAGTATTTATTTAATTAATTACAGAAAATCATGAAACTGATTCTAGATATGTGTAATAGAGTTCGTTGGGATGCTAAATTGCCTTATTTGAAGTCTCAAGGATATAAAATGAATGAATAAAATAGGTACGTCTTAGGTGTAAGTATTATTATGATATACAGTAATCCTTTTTTTGAAATCTTGCCTTCATGAAAACTGACATCTTTTAAAATTTTAATGAATATTGAGAGTTGATATTTACCTAGCGTCTACACGTGACAGTAGATAGCAAAATAATTAGAATACATATTATAAGCTGTCAAAAAAATTTTTTTTAACAGTCTGTGACTGTCACAAATGTCAAAACACAAATAAATATGAATGAATTTTAAAGTTGAAGATAGCGACTTTTGTGTATAAAGGAATTTTGATGTATGTAGCTCTACATTAATTTTAAACTTTACTTTAAATACTTTTTAAAATAAATTATGTTGTATATAGGTATAAATATATTTTACATCTATACATTCGTCTGAAGTCATTACAAAAAAACCCTCTTACCCTCTCTTCTGTTACTAAGAAAATGTGAAAATAGTTAATAATCAAATTAAGAAGTCTGAATAAGGCCTACTCAAGTGAAGTTGTGTGGCTATTCAAGTGAACTTAAATATTTTGATTTTGTATATAAAAACAATTATTATTTTTCAGATCAAAAGTAATCCTTTAACGGTAAATAATACAATTTTTTTTATTTTTACCGATTTTCTATTATTTTTTTTTTTTTTTTTTATTATTGAAAACTTTTTTTTTTGTTTTTGTTTTTAACAAACGAAATAACAATAACCATGTGTTACTTGAAAATAATTTTCAATTTCAAGGAGAGAAACCAAAAGGATACAAACATATTTTTATTTTGTTTACGCATTTTATATTATCACAATGTTTATTTTCTTCCTTATTTCATTTTTATTTTCATTTTTTTTTTTGTTTGTTTTTGTTTTTTTTTTTTTAATATATAAAAACTAATAAAAAGTATATAAAAGAAAATTATACAAAATTGGTAATAATTTAAGTAAACACATATTGGATTAATATGATTCCTTTGAAATTTCATACATATTTTATATGTACCACCATTTTGTTTTTCTTCAAATTATTGTAATTTAAAAAAAAATATCAAAATAAAAAGTTTTTTTTTAACAAAAAAAAATTTTTTTAACTAAAATTTTTTTTTTTTTTTAAATTAAGAAAATAATTGAAAGTATCAGAAGTAGAATGTATTTTTTGTTTTTTTGCAGCATGTGTGTGTTTATTATTTTTGTTCATAAAACATTAAAAAGTCGTAAAAATTTGTTTTCCCATGGCAGTATACAAAGATGATGCACGCAAAAATTTTAAATTGAGATGGAAAATTTTTGTTTTTATTTAAATTTAAAGTTTTTCAAACAGGGTTAAAATGAAACTTATATTTTTCTTAATTTATAATTTTTAAATATCGTGTGTATATATAGTTGGAAAAGATATAGTTTATTTATTTATTAATTTATCTCTATGCAAATCTACATAAGACGCTTTATCTGTTTAATTATACATATAATAGACTAAAATAGATACTTAAAAACGAATGTTAAAACCTAAAATCTTAAAAGCTATATTATAGTTAATGGTAAAAATGTCAGATTTTTTGTGAATCTTAAATGTCTGAAATAACAGGGTTTTGACTGTATAGATGAAATAACAGTTCAGATAGATTTCACCGCTTATAAAAATATATTCTAATATAATATTATCGTTCTACTTCTAGAATCTCTATATATAGCATAATCAGTAGTAGTGCCACAAAAATGCTCAACAACAATGTGACAAGTCAAATCGAATTCAAATCCTATAGCAGGAAAAAATTATTTCGTCTTTTGGAACAACTGAAAGTATATAATAACAACAGTAGTATAATATAGTATAGTGTGGTATAGTATAATACAGTATAGTATAGTGTATAGTATAGTATAGAATAGTATATATAGTATAGTATAGTATAGTATAGTATAGTATAGTATAGTATAGTATAGTAATAGTATAGTATAGTATAGTATAGTATATAGTATAGTATAGTATAGTATAGTAGTAGTATAGTATAGTAATAGTATAGTATAGTATGGTATAGTATAGTGTATAGTATAGTATGGAATAGTATATAGTATAGTATAGTATAGTATAGTATGGTATAGTATAGTATAGTATAGTATAGAATAGTATAGTATAGTATAGTATAGTATAGTATAGTATAGTGTAGTATAGTATAGTGTAGTATAGTATAGTATAGAACAACTGAAAGTATATAATAACAACAGTAGTATAATATAGTATAGTGTGGTATAGTATAATACAGTATAGTATAGTGTATAGTATAGTATATAATAGTATATAGTATAGTATAGTATAGTATAGTATAGTATAGTATAGTATAGTATAGTATGGTATAGTATAGTGTATAGTATAGTATGGAATAGTATATAGTATAGTATAGTATAGTATAGTATGGTATAGTATAGTATAGTATAGTATAGAATAGTATAGTATAGTATAGTATAGTATAGTATAGTATAGTGTAGTATAGTATAGTGTAGTATAGTATAGTATAGTATAGTATAGTATAGTATAGTATAGTATAGTGTAGTATAGTATAGTATAGTATAGTATAGTATAGTATAGTATAGTATAGTATAGTATAGTATAGTATAGTATAGTATAGTATAGTATAGTATAGTATAGTACAGTATGGTATAGTATAGTACAGTATAGTATAGTATAGTATAGTATAGTATAGTATATAGTAATAGTATAGTATAGTAATAGTATAATATAGTATAGTATAGTATAGTATAGTATAGTATAGTATAGTATAGTATAGTATAGTATAGTATAGTATAGTAGTATAGTATAGTATAGTATAGTATAGTATAGTGTAGTATAGTATAGTATAGTATAGTATAGTATAGTATAGTATAGTGTAGTATAGCATAGTATAGTATAGTATAGTATAGTATAGTATAGTATAGTATAGTATAGTATAGTATAGTATAGTATAGTATAGTATAGTATAGTATAGTATAGTATAGTATAGTATAATATAGTATAGTATAGAATAGTATATAGTATAGTATAGTATAGTATAGTGTAGTATAGTATATAGTACAGTGTAGTATAGTATAGAAAAGTATAGTATAATATATATATATATAGAATATTATACTATACTATATAACTATATAAATTGTATATTAAAATATAATGTATAAATAATACTAATAAATATATATTATATAAATAATAGTTTATTTTTCAATATTAAAAAAAAAACCTATATAAATAACTATATAAATTGTATATTAAAATATAATATATTAATAATACTAATATAATAATATATATTATATAAATAATAGTTATTTTCAATATAAAAATCTGCGTTTCAACAAAATTATTTCTAACAAAAATGTTATTTAACTATTAATTGCTAATAGCTGCTTTTGCATATTATTATTATAATATTTAAAATATTAATTTAAAATTATATTTTTGTTTTAAACATACATTTTAATAACTTAATAATTTTTAAACTTATTTTAAAATTATATTAATACATAATATCTTTATTACTGTCAGGTTTAATGCCTGTGTCAAGCACATCAGACGTCTATTAGAATCATCCCAAGGATTTTTACTATAATACTATAACGGTATATTGTATTCGAAACAAAATAAGATAAACTTTTTAAAAATTTAATTACACTATTACGATTAGGTACTTATCGTTTCTAAAATCTCCAAACTTTAAATAGGTCAATTAATTTTACAATAATAAACTAATAATATATACTAATGAAGGACTAAAAATTTTTTTTACTAATAATAGTATATCTATGATATAATTTTTTTTTTTTTTTTAATATAAAACATTAACAAAGGGAATATAGTATCCTTTGGGGGAATATAACAAATAATAATACTTCTTAATTAATACTCATAATAGTCATTGTATGAAGGATGATTTTCTTATATGAATTTATATATTTTTATATTGTGATATAAATGCCTGCCTATGTATACATATATAAATATCTATAATAATAATATATTACCTATCTACATACATTATTATTATACCGAACGTGATACGTGCTAATTTTCTTTTTACTATTTCACATCCATACATAAAAATATATTATTATCTGTATAGCTATATGCAAACATTTTATTATTGTTTTTTTTTCTTTTTTTTTGCTTTAATATTTTTTGCTAATTTTTTTATCTTTTTGTTTTTCATATTATAGTAAATGAGATGATATCGAGTGATTCAAAAATATATCAATGTGAAAATTTGCCATTATATAGACCAATGCGTTTGTAAATATCATTAAAAATGTAATGAAATAACGAGAAGAATATTACACACAAGGACATTTTAGTAGAGAGAAAAACCGAACAAAAATAAAAATAACAATAATAAGGTCTGTTATATCAGTCAAGAATATTAGGCACTAGAGATGTAATCATCTAAATATCTAGTAAACATGTGTATATATCAAACAACGTGTATATATTTATCTATATAGATGTGTATCCTTTTGGAATGTATTTTTAATTGATTTTATGTTCACCATCAAAAGACTACTTTACCCAAAAGCAAATTTTAAGAAAATTTTAAAAGGTATATTATTGTATTAAAGGACATAAAAGGGGTTATAATAATTATTGGTATATCTTTAAAAATTAAGTTATTTAAAATAGAGAAAAAAAATAAAGGTCATAGTTAGTATTCAATTATTTAAAATGGATAAAATTTAAAGTTAAAATGTTTAAAAATTAAACAAAAAAAAAAAAAAATCAAAAAATTTTCATTAAATTATTTAAAGTAGTTGACTAGAAAAATGTAATTGGGCGAGTGGATAAAATAAAATATAGTATATAAGATATAGTATGAGATAAATAAATAAAATTTTACTAAAAAGACAGTAAATTTTTGAGTATACAAAATTACCGAAAAAAAAATATTTATTCGCTATACAGGGTGTTAATTTAATGTTTGTATATAGCAAAGTAGGTTGTCAATCTAATGTTTGCATATAGCAAAGCATGACTATTCTGTCAATATAATGTTTGCATACAGCAAAGCAGGGCTATTTTCATTGCTATATGCAAATAGATTGACACCTTGTAAAAATATACAACAAAATAAATAAATAAATAAACAAATATATCTTTGTGCAGAGCTTCATCATTATTTAAAACTTTTGTATAATATCATCGAATTTATTCACACGGTTTCAGAGATATCGGGAATTAAAGACATTTACAGGACATTTTTCTTTTCAACAAAGTCACTTATATTTTCAGTTGAAGAAAAGATGGAAGCAACATTAAAACTTTACTTGTCAAAAAAGTGTAAAAGTTATTTCTAGCTGCAATTTAGCGAGAATTGTCAATTTTTAGGTTATGAAGACTTATTGTATGAAACTGAATAGACTTTTGCTTGTGTGATTGACTTTTAAATAAATCTATATAAATCTATCAAACAGAATATCAGTATCGTGTAAGCCAATTTTGTAAGCCAAATTACAAATAGGAGCAGTCATACTGTTATACAATGTCAAATTTTATAATATAAAATTATTGTCATACAATATTGAAAATGCAAAATTCACATGAAAATGTAGTCGAAATTTAAATAGAAAAAATCTATAACAATTGACATTCGCAATACCTACCCATAAGAAAATTTAAATTTATTTTGGTAAAAAAATTTGTTCGTAATCCAATAATGCCTGAGTAGTAGTGGTTGGCGATAGTACGCCGACACACTTAGACCACTAACGTCCATTGCGATACGAAAATAATGCTTATAAAATTGTTATTTTCAATTAACCGTTTTTTTTTCGATACATAGCTTTGAAAATTTACGAAGTTTTGCATGACTTAAAAATTTCCGTTTATGTTCTCTATACCTGATTGTTGTATTGAATTAAATTGAACTAGATTCGAATTGTACAATGCAAACACTATATGTATGAATAAAATAATTCCTACCTTAGAAAGGTTGGTCTTACCGTTTGAGGGATAAATAATCTTATTTATTTTAACTAATTGTAGATTAGTGATACTAATAGAATTTATGTTTCAAAGACTAATCGTCTTGTATATACATACTGAATAAATTAAATAAATAAATAAATAATACAGAAATAGAGAATCAAATAAAATAACTGCTATAACTATATATAAATAGAAATAAATTTCAATAATGCGTATTTGTAATTGTACAAATTGCCTATTAAACTACTTATTTTGCTATTATAACCACAAAAAAAATTAAATATAGGAGGCCAGAAGAAGAGTGTAGAATCATTTAATTTCTTTCACCGATCCGATTTAAGTAAAAATGAAAGCAAAAAAATTAACAAAAAAAAAAAAAATTCAATAAAAGAAAAAAAAAAAATTTTATATAAATAAAAAGTTATAATCCCTCCTTAACTCTTAATTATCCTGGACGAAAAACAGTTAGTAGAAAAGAAAAAAAAAAAAACAAAAAAAAAGAAAACAGACCAAATGAGATTTTAATGAAGGTTGTCGTTAGTTAATATTAAAAACACATATATATGTATATATCATATAATATTATTATGATTTAATATTCTTAAATTAATAATAAAAGTTCAGTGGCGAAGCGATAAAATAATTTGATTTTTTATGCAATTATTTTTAGTCTTATTGTAATAAAAAAATAAAAGATCTGCAGTGCAGTTTAATTTAAGTTAAGATTTAAAGTAATTTGTACCTATCAGAATAATCTATTAATTTTATAATTTTTATTAATTAGTAATAATCTAGTTAAATATCACTATTTTAGCTAGTTGAGTTTAAAAAACAATATTAATAAAAATGAAAATGTATTAATTTTTTTTTTAATTAATTTTATTAGTTAAAAATAATATTTAATAGTTCTAAATCTATTTTTACAATACAAAAAATAAAACAAAAATTAATATCATTATTGTTAACAATATTATTCATATAATTTTCTAAAACAATTCACTAATATAAATTCAAAATTCAAACTATAAAATTTGAAATAAATACAAAATTTTTGTACTGTGTTATAATGAGATGAGATTCGTGTTTGAACATTTTTTCCTGTAAAGAGTATAGCCAAATACAACTAAATGAGCCACATATCTCAAAATTGCAAAAATGGAGCTTGGTCACTTTTGCCCGAACACCGACGAAATATAGAAAACAAAATAAAAATTATATAACAACATTATTATTTCATTTCTCTAGTATTAATATTCATCTGCAATTTATTAAAAGTAGCTATACTTGAATAGGTTGAGCTCAATAGGTCAAACTTCATGTTATTGTTTAAATATAAAATTAATTTTAATTTTTTTTTTTGAAAACTGCTGATTATTGCTTATGCTTTTTATTTTGATAAATAATTTTTCTTTGCTTTGCATTGCTAATTAATAGTTTAATGTTATACGTCATTTGGGGTAAACTTTGCACATCCGAATTAAACGAAATTTTACACAACGGTACCTAACTACGCCACAAATATTTCATTGAACACCATTTTTGGCAAGAAGATCATTTAAAGATCATAATTATCAAAAAGTGTTCATTGCCCACCTTAAATATTTATCAAAATCTTCATTTTCTCTAAAATATAAATCAAAAAATTATTTATGCAATACCTACTCAACATTATATGTATGTATGAACATGTTTCTATTCAAAGAATGTAATATATAGATATATTATTGTTTTATGGAAGGACTATACATTAAAAATTTTCTTTCATAAAACGCATTTAGAGTCAAATCAGGCACTCAGACATTTAACTACATTTGATTTTTAACGTATACTTACCGTATATATTATTGTAACAGTAAATAATTGTATAATATAAATTAAAGGTAAGATTATCATATAAGTTAGTTAATGACTCGGTGAATTATAATTAGAAAAAAAAATATATATATTTATACAAAAATTGACAGACATACTACCTAAACACACCTATATAAATTTAAAATACGGTATAAGAGTGTTTGTCTTATGTTGATGTCGCGCTAAAAACGTGTTTCTTGTCTTTAAATATAAAAAGAATTATTATTTTTATTTTGGGTACGTATTTTTATTATTATTATTATTTTTTTTTTTTTTTAATATAATAAGGACTCATCATCATCATGATGAAAAATAACAGAAATTTTAAGGATGAAAGACACAACAAGCAAAAAAAAGTTATAATGATAAGTAAAAATAACAAAATAAAAAAAAAAAAAATAATTTAACGTTAAAATCCTTTTTAAATTGATTAAGATAAGTGAATTATATTAGAGAGATAAGAATAGAAGGAAAAGAGGCAACAACAATAATACTTAAAATATATACTGTAATATAAGAGTATAAAGTGTAAATTTGAGAGGAACTCAAATTTTGACTAAAATAACATTTCAATCCTACTTAAATCTAAACATCTGACATCAAAAAGCATCAACAATATTTTATAATATAATAGGTAGATAGAAAGAGACAAATATATATTATTACGATTAGGATAATCTTTTTTAAAGTTTTGAACTTCTAACTTATTTTTCATTTTATTTACAAAATTTAGAAACAACAACAAAAAAATTCAATGTTTTTATATTATATAGGGGTTTTCTGATACGCAAAATAAATTAATTTTTTTTCTGTTTCATCCTTAGAGAGAGTAGTAACGGAATGTTATTGTGGAAAATAAAAAAAAAATATATATATATATATATATATATATTAAAACCAAGAACATCAGCTAATTTTTCAATTTTTCTTATTGTTATTTTTACTGTTATATAACAATTTTTTCAAAAATAAAATTAACATTAAGCCTTTTAAAATGATTTTTGTTGAAAATATTGTCGTTGTTGTTATTTTTTCTGCTCTTGTTATCGCTATATTACGATGATGGTTGTTGTTGTTTTGATTGTTTTAAGCAAAACAAAAAAAAAAAAAAATAAAAAATAAAAAATTAAGAATCCAAGTATAAAATATGATTTATTATAAACTTGTTGTTTAGGGATTTGTTACTAAGAGTAACGCCATTTTAAATATAAACGATATACCGTTATTGTTATCATTATTCAAAATGGAATTAATTTCAATGTAGAATATATCCTATATTTTAAAATAAAAGCAAAATAGGTAGAAAGAAAGTCAGAGAGACAGTTGAGAGAGAATGAGAAAGAGAGAAAGATAACAGTTATATAATAACAATATTTTGATTTTTCCAGAATGAAAGTTTTGAGATATGTACGTTTTACCGTTATTTGAGAATACAAAATTTATCTTTAAAGCGTGTATAGCCACTTTTGTTTCTTTAATTTTGGTTGATGATTGAAAAATTCAAAATAAAAAAACTTAAAAATAATAAAAATAACAGTAAAAGAGATAACGGTATGATTATATAGGTAAAGAACTTGTAATATAACTGTTTCGTTTGCTTATTTGTTTTTCTGGTTTTTGTTTTATGTTTTTTGATACGGTAGTCACACTGCTTCTGTTACAATATTTATGGAAATTTAATACTTTAAGATATAACTGTTTGTATTTATTATGTTATTTATATATTTTATTTATTTACGTAGATATTATGTATGAATATATTTTATATATTATAATATAATAGATAAATAAAAACAGTTCTAATTGATTTAAAGGATTTTATGTTATTTTTTTTTTGTTTATATTTTTTTTTAGATTTTTTTTTGAATAAGAGCTCAGATTTTTGCTTTTTAGCCTTAATATACTAGTTATTTCAAAAACAAAAAAAAAAGTATATATAATTATAAAGCTGTATATTTAATTAGAAAATATTAAGTAAAGTATTTAAGGATTTTGGATTCTAGAAGATTTTTAAAGGCAAATAAAATATATTTTTTAAAGTCATAAATTAATGTTTAGATATTTATGGAAAAAATTTAAATTAAATATACATTTTTTATTTGACTTAATTCTATTTAATTTTACAGAGTAGTTTTTAGTTTGTATTGAAGAGTTAATAAATATTGTATAATACTTAGATATTAAATTTGTAAATTTATTAGTTAAAGTTAAATTCATTTACAATAATTTATTGAAAATATTATATTAAGTATTTATATTCTATTTTTGTATATAAAATTGAAATTTACTAAGCATGTGTTGTGATTTCAAAGCATGTGTTGTAAATTTTCCGTTTAAATTTATAAGTGATGGAAAAGATAGAAATGAATTAATAAAAATGAATATTTAAATACGATATGTATATGCTGAATTTCCATATGTGCCGATTTACCGTCACTGTCGATTTTGACAGCTAAATAACCAATCACAATCAACCGTCGTGCCGACATTATTTTCTTCGTGACGGTTGTCACATATTCCAAGACAGGTTTAGCATATGACAGGCAATAAATTCAATGACAGCAAAATAATTTTGTAAATATTTTAAATATTATAATTAATTTGTTTTTTATATTTATTTATTTATTTACATAACAGTGATATCTGCAGATAAATATTTGCAGTACAACTACAGGTTCTTTTCACTCTCGAAATGTGAGTATTTTATATAATAATTATTTGGTATATATTTTGTAAATATTGTATATTATATTATTTTTATTAGTTTTATTATATACATATATATTTTATAATATTTTATTAATTATATATATTATTATTTAAGTTTGCTTTATAATTCATTATAAATTAAATTAAATCGAAAAATTTATAATATTTTTTTTATAAATATATTATTTAAATATTAAAATATCATAATTTTTTATTTTTTATTTTGAATATATTTTTTATTAATTTTCAAATGTTTTAATGTATGCGTCACAGTCATATGTCGCTCTGAAATCGTTCTGAAAATGAATACATAATATTTGTAAATCCAGCTTTAGACAGTTTTTTGAAATTTAATACAAATTTAAACTAAAAATGCAATTTTTATTTTCAAGATAATCGTGTACTAGGTGTAGAATAGAAAATATAGATATAAAAAATATAGATATAATAATATAGTTTTTTAGTTTAATTTTGTGTAAATTTATATTGTTAATTTTCAAATTTGTTTGAATTCACATAAATAAATAATACATATAACTCGATTCAGTTAAGCCAGTAAATAAATAAAATAAAATAGTTGATCAAAATCTTATCTCTGAATTAATATAAGTCGGTAATGTCAGTATATATGTAAACTATATTTTGGAATGAATAAAAATTAAATTAAAATTAACATTAATTATTTCGATTCAACTCACAAATAATTTTAAAATAGGTTTTACTGTTACTGTGATTCCAAATTGAGGTACTAACCTGAAAATAAAAATAATAAAATTAAATTTTTAAAATTTGTTTAATAATATATTTTTTTAAAGAATTTAATTTTATCAAATGAATTTTATTTATAACCACAATACAAATTCATAATTTGTGATACAATGTCAATATCAAGGAATTTAATATAATTTTGTATTTAATACCAAATAATATCAGATAAATAACCTTATTTATAAGAGCATATTGTTAAAATATTTTTTTTGTTTCATCACTATAGAAATATCTGTTGAAAAATCTAAAGAACCTTTGATAAAAAAATATTACTATAAAAGAAAACTTTATTATTATATCTATTAAAAGATAAATCAGATATTAAAAAATGGAAAATTATAATAAAAATATTTTGTTTGTGTCAGGTTAGTTTACTTTTGAACTTTGAACGTTATCCCATATATCAATAACATTTTGCAAAATAATGAGATAATAAAAAACATGTACAAAAATAGATTTTATAATTCTCTACGGAAAAAACTTTTAATGTTTTTTGAATATTGTTCTATACCAATAACTATTATTATATATTATATAACTAACTATTCAGATAACAATCATATTGAAAAATTTATTTAAATCATATTTGTAATATTTAGTTATTGCGTAGTTACTAGCAACATTTTTGAATAAATATAATATACATTACAATAATAAATATAATTAATATACTAACATACATAAACATACTAACATACATAAGCATTAATATATACAAGAATACATTTTTGGATGTTAAAAGTTAATTCTGACAGGAAAATTTAATTATAAAATGATGATGTTTCAATTCAAACATAACTAGTAATGGGTACCACAGTTTGATAATTTAATTTAATTTAAAATTTATTAAAATGGCCCACTAATATTAGTTGCCTTTGAGTTTGATAATATTTGAAGAATGTTTTTTACTCATTTTTCAAAGTGTTGCGGCTTTTGTTAAAAATAAAAAAATTTTACTTTGATCTTTGTATTTACATTGTTATAAGGTAAAAAAAAATTTTAATTTAAATAACACCTTTTTTTAGTGCATTTCAGATATTTTCCATAATAGTCATTTAAAAATCATTTTTATATCATCACAATACAGTATGATGTTCGTTTTTGTTTCGGGTTTTTATTATAGCTGTGATATTAATTTTGCTGACAAATATCCGATCATATTTATTTATAATTGTGATATATCAGTTTGACAGTTCTATTATACAGTAAGGTATAGAATTTAATTATGGAGCGCTATATATGGCAAAAAAAGTTTAGAAGACTTTGAATAAGGTGGATGACACTGCCCTTTTCGCCTATATACACAATGCCATGCAGGAGAGAATAACAAAAGCGGAAAAAATGCATTAGAAGTTGGTCTCAAAATCATAGGATATGTATGCATACACAATAACATGCAGAAAAAAATAACAAGTTTGAAAAAAAATGCATTGGAAGTAAAACCAACAATAAAAAATAGTGATGGTACTAAACTACAGATTTTTTGGAGACAAGTAAATAAACTAATAAAATAAATGTAAGCTAAAAACAATAATAACATTAAATTTATAAAGTTCAAATAAAATAGCTCTAATTATGTTCATAAAATTGAAATTTATCTGAATGCAACAGAATTATTATATTTGATTTTTGATAATTGTTTCAAAATTTTGTTAGTTAAACATACCACGACAATATAACCAAACCGATAGTCTGAGTTTAATATTTTCTGTATATGTTTTAATGTAAAATATATTTCTCTTGGCATTTCGTATGTCATTGCGTTAATATACGTTTTAGCATAACTGTTGTAGAAGATGTCTCATTTAATTAAATACTCTTTCTACTGTAAGTGATTAGAAAACGCACTCACACATAAACTAATAAAATTAGAATATTAAGTAAACTTAATAATTGGGTGTAGTAGAATCAAAACCGATACATTTGCATTAAAGTCAATTTTGAGAAAAATGCAAAAAACGTTTTCTTTTTTATATTAATTAATTAATACTAGTTTTAAGTTAATTTCTCAAAGAATAATTGATTTAAATATTATTTGTATTGAAAAATTAAAAACAAAATTAATATTGAAGGTTAAATACAAGTATTAATTGTGTAAATGATTCACTATTTGCAAATGTTTGATTTTGTTACCACTGCATGTGTACAGGGCTTATTTTGTTGCAATTATCACCATGTTTCACAAAATAAAAAAATTAGGAATCCGGAATTTAATTTGAACGAATAAGGAACACATTGTTGTTATTAAGTTAAGTTCTTAAATATAGATCTATAACAAGAAATATATAAATTAGAAAACAAAATGCTCATTAATTCAGTTTGAGCTAATATAGTTAACACATTGTTGGTTTTAAGTCAAATTCTTATATCAAGAATCATACAAAAAAAAAAAAACAAAATAATATAACAGTGAAAATAGTCGAATATTTTCCTTTTAATTTTACTGATATGCTTATCATACAGATACGCGTATTTCGAAACGAAACGAAACAAAATAATATAAATAAAATTAATCGTTCTTCTAGAGCTAAGTTCTTGAATCTATATTATCATAAAAAAAAAAGTATGACATTGATCGTCATCAGCAATGTTATCATTATTTAAATAATTATTATTCACGGCAAAAATGCCCTTTGTAAGATTTTAATTTGTTTATGTCTCTTCAGGATTGTCCAAAATGCTGTTAACATTTCTTTATACTGTATAAACATTTAGAGCACTGATTTATTGAAGGCGTTTAAAACTAATGTTCAAATTAGTCCGGAAAATCACTTTTTTACTTGTAAGTCTTTATTATCCTCATTATTTTTGTACATGCGACTTAAGGACAATTCACCTGGAAGATATTGATGTGTATTAGTAGACTTAGAGCGACAGTATAGTGTGTATCATGAACATACATTTTTTTTTATAAAGTTTCCAACAGCTTCTTTGCTAGGTGCAAAAGCTTTCGATTTTCGATCTCCGTCTCGGGTTTTCTTTGGTATTGTCTCAGTTGTAATGAATCGTTTGATTATTCTACGAACTCGACTTTTTCGTATTCGCAAAATATTTATGAAAGCTGGTAAACAAACCCGAAGAGATGATAAAATTTTGTGACATAATTTTTTGGTGCTTTTTCTGATTCAGAAGTTCTTTTAGGTGTACAGCAGGTTAGTATGCAGGCAATAATAATCGCGTCTTGAGAAATTTCAGTGTCACACAAATACATTTTTTTGTGAAACTTAAACACCTATTTTACTTTGATATTACTTTTAAACTAAAACTCGGGTCAAAACTAATGCCAGATAACTAAATAGTAAATGAATTAATTTGAAAATAGTACTATGGTTTTATATGTATTTAGTATTGCAAAAGACTGATGATTTTGTTGCAATATTTGAATAATGTTATCCAATCATTAGTTAATTTAGTTTTTTTTAAATGCAAATGTATCGGTTTTGATTCTACTACACTCAATTATTTTTAAGCTTTGTGTTCAGTTTAAGTCCCAATTCTGTTCGAATAGAACAAATTTATAACTATGTGAAGTATTTTTTTTTTGTTATTTCATTGGTCTATTCTTATATTATTATATTTTGAATAACGAACCGTACATTCAAATATTATCCGAACAACTTACTGTACTCATTCATATCAGAGAATCACAAATCAAATTACAAAATATCATTCCACATATAGAAATTCATAAAAATTATTACATTTTTTAGAAAATTCAATTGAAAATAATGTTTTTAGTACTGATTGAAATAAAAAAAATCTAAATTTCTGATGACATTACTAATCAAAAATTTACTATTCTAATATCGTTTGCTCAACTCATCCCACTTGTCACATTTATTTCAATATAAATTACGATATTATTTTACTTTTTTCCATTTATTTTATTTTATTTATTTATTTATTTTCTTATATTATATCCATTTTTAACAATAAAGTGTTTTATTGTATCGCATCATAAAAAATAATCTTCAAAGCTACAAACAACAAAAATAAACAAAAAAAAAACAAAAAATTATATCTAAAAAAAAATTTTAAGATCTTCTCACAATTTAAGCCTTTTATTTTTTTGTTTTGTGTTTTTAGTAAGTTTTTCCGTTTACAATAAAAAAAAAAAAAAACAAAAAAAAACATCAAGTAAAGAAAAAAGATAGAACGACAAAATTTATACCGTTATAAAGGCCTCTTTTTCTCTCGTTTAACCGCAAATAAATATCCTTTTAAAACCTCATATATTGGTGGAAAAAATTTATTTATTTTTTTTTTTTTTGTTTTTCAAATTCTGTTTTTTTTTTTGTTTTGTTTTTATTATTTGTTTTTTTTATTTTCTATCATACATTTTAAGTTGATCTTTTGTATCTTTTTATCTTTATTTGAACAGTAAACTGAACTGTAGAAGTAAAAAAAAAAAAAAATGAAAGTGATGCTCAGAAGATTGTGCAAAGAGGGGGGTGGTGGTGTGGCTGAGTGTAAAAATGTTCTTTATAAAAGTTTAGAGAACGTAAAAGAAAATGAACCACCATAATATTTACAATTTTGATATATTTCAAATTTGATGATGTGCAGAGAGTAGGGAATCAAAATAAGTTTTAAATGGTATGGGAATTTAATGAAACATTTTTTTTTTTTTTGTTGAAAAATATTCAATTTGAGAGTAATAAATGATATTTGCAATTTTTATGTTATTAATACATAATAATAATAATAACAGTAATATTATTATTCATGATAAATGATGATTTAAAAAATAAAAATAGACAGTTAAACAGTCTATTCTGTTTCGAGACAATTCAAATGGTATGGAGTGCAAACGTAATTGTCTTTGATTATATTTAATAATTATTAAATTGACATTTTCTGTTTATGCGTGAGTTATAGTTCCATTCACTTTGCTTTCCAAAAGTTGTTGAAACCCGTCTTCTTAGATTGAATGTTGAACCAAAAAAAAAAAGTTTTTCCACATTTTTTTCATCTATGTGTTTTTCTTCTTCAATCAACATTCGTTTTAGTTACAGTTTAGCAACAATGCTTATAGTTGTTTAATCAACTGTTTAGCAACATTGGTTATAAACAAATAGTGGATTCTTTACTACGATATTATTTTACGTTTTTCCATTTATTTTATTTTATTTATTTATTTATTTTCTTGTATTATATCCATTTTTAACAATAAAGTGTTTTATTGTATCGCATCATAAAAAATAATTTTCAAAGCTACAAACAACAAAAATAAACAAAAAATAAAAAATTATATCTAAAAAAAAGTTTTAGGATCTTCTTACAACTTAAGCCTATATACTAGTTTTTAGTACAAATATTGTATTTGTTATATTGTATAATAATATAATATATAACTCGTGTATATATAACGGTTATACCTGAAAAACTGAATGACTATTTCTTTATGACTCATACAAAATCTACATTTAGTTTTGATCTTCTAGAAAAGTTGATTCTCATAAAATTGATTGTTATATTCTTTTTGTTTTTTTTTCGTTTAGTAGTAGTATGTCCTGTTAACCAACAATATTTAATTTGCATTGACTGAGCGGTTATAAAATTTAGCCGCAATGACTGAATGGTTAAATTTTATTCCCATCTCTTTGGAGGACATTTACTTGGCAGCTCATGATCAATTGACTTGATTTTGTATTTTATTTTTGAAATTCTATGTAGTCGTTCCAACAAACTCTAACTTGAACATTGTAGATATTTTTTATATATGCAGTTTTTCCAAAAACAAACTCAATAATCTAATTTTGGTAATTGTTAGCAGTTACCTTCTTATTGATAATGTAACCTTGCATTCTATGGCATAATGTAGGAATTTATTTTTTGTTTCACTTGACATTTCCACCGCTTCTCGATTATGTAATCATGTCTAATTTCATTTTTTAATCTGTTTTATATTGTCTAAGTAGGGTATTGACCTGCTGTAGAAGACCACTTTGAAAACTCTGTTTGCGCCTACGTGGTAAGACGACGTCAAATTTTCTGCAAATGTCGATGCGATTTGACAATCTGTGACGTTAAGATGCATGATGTTACCGTGTTTAGTGGGTATGCCACTTTTTTGTCAGATGTTGTTGACAATAATTGTGTAATTATTATTAGAGATTTGTCAATATTTATATATTGTATTGTTTTAATAATGTATAGTTTTGTGTATTTTTTAGTTATAAAGTATTAATTATAAATTTTATATGTTATTTTGATATTTTTTTTAGTTATATTTTATACCCCCAACGGCAAACGAACCCGTGACTACCATGCCATAATTTAAACATATTTCTGTACTTCAACCGATTGGTAAATAACCGTTTAATACATACTTTATAGCTTTTGCCCGTGCTGATTTTGATAATGTATTAGTTTTTCTATGTGACATCACGTTGGCAGTCTGATACTAGGAACATTTTTGGTTGTTGTTCAGCTTAGGATTACTATATTAACTAGGATTTCTATATAATCTTATAGTTTATATAGTTAATATTATAGCTTCCAGATTAATCAAATTATGCTTGTACTTATCCAACATATAAATAACCTGTCTCAACAATAATTTTTTCGTTCTATATTTAAGGTTTGTGTTAATTTATCTTCTATTGTATATACATCCTAATTCTTATATTAATTGTTAGGTACTTTTATAATTTAATAAAATGTCTATCTAAAAACATTCCATCAGTGTTGCTCATTCACTTAATAAATCCTCCTTCCTTTTTACCATCCTGCTTTCCCAATTTTCCTTTCCCATCACAGCCAAACGAACCAATCGGTATAAAAGGTCCCAACTTAGTGTTTTGGCTATGTAAAAAAAAAAAAAAATACTTCTCATACATATCTACTCAACTCTTTACTTAATCACTTAATTCGATTACATTTTGTAGCTGTGTAGCTTCTCTAAAAAAAAAAAACCAAATAAATTAATTATTTTTTGATGGAAAACTCATGAACTCAAATTTTGTTTTAACAAAGACATGAACCGGTTTAATAAATTTTTATTTTTATCATATTATCCTTTTTCTGAAATTTCATACTATATTAATAATATCTTTTGTCTCTTTCCATGGAAAATTTTGATTTTATGCAACTTAGGAAACTAAAATGTAATTTGAAGATACAAAAAAAAAAAAAAACAAAAACAAAAAATAAATAATCATATCAATGTATATGTATATTATATATTATATAATATTATTATGTTTTTATGTATGTAAAATACATTTTCAAGAATATTTGACGCAATAATAATATTATGATGATAAAGCAAAAAATAAATACAAGAACAAAAAAAGAAAAAAGAACCATCAAAATAAAACAAAAAAAAAAAACATGAAAATAAATGAAAAACAAAATCCAGTTAGTATGGTTTAATCTAGGGTATGTTTATGAAAAAAAAAATGCTGTTTATTAGAAATCTATCTTCTATCTAAAAAAATAAAATAAAAATAATATTTTGTTATTACGTAGAGAGTGGAAAATGACCTGAAATACTTCTGACAATAAAGAAAATTTGTTTCAAAGGCAAATTCTACAAAGATCAGTTGGAAATTGTATCGTTTATCGGTTGAAATCAGTTTTAAAATAAGTTAACCTAACTACATTAATAAAAATTCAATAATAATTTTATTAATTTATTGATTCAATTTTTGTTAAAGGTCAATTGACCCTTAAAGATCAGAGAAAATTTTCATTAACATCATAGAAGGTATTTGAGTAGAATTATTGGGAAAATTGCGGTCAACACAACATTTTTTTTGTTATCCTAAAAGTTAATATTATTTAGATCTTCGATATAAAAATGATTTTATTTATGAATATAAGTGATTTCAAGCTAAATAATTTCACTTGTAAATCATTTTACCATTCGTTTATGGTGAAATAAGTATAAATTCAAATATGCTATTTTTATTGTTTCAAATACATTTTTGTACATATTTTTTTGATATTGTATTTCAAAATAATTTAATTGATAATAATATAGTTAATAAATGTAATAACTCACAATTTAATTTAACTTCAAACTCAATACTAATATTATATATACATTCCTGGATCGTAAGAACTTTAAATTAATTTTTACAGCTGGATTTAAAATTGTATTGATTATTGTTTTTGATTTTCAAAAAGCACTAGGCATGTGGCTAGATTAAAACATTCAAAAACTGATGGGTTCACTGTCACTTACTAAAATCTTGTACAACATCTCTATTGAAATTAGATTTTATCAAACTAATATTGTTAATGTGTTGTGAATAATTTTTTGAAATATGGTGAGTCATTGTTTCAAACATGAATATTTATTTGATATATAATCTTTGGGCCCTTTACCGTATGATATGTGAGCCATACATGAATATTCTATATAAGAAATACAAATTTATTAAATTCCAATCGACATATATTTTCGAAGATTTAATCATCAAAACGTTAATAGTAAATCAGACAGGATATTTCAACATTTACATGCTAATGAAGATCCTTAAAAATGTGATAAGTTCTGACTTTAACCAAATTTTGTAACAAAAGGTGTAATGATCAAATCCTGATCACAAATTACATAGGCTGTTTTGACATTTATGCTGATTCAGATCCTTACTGTACATCGTTGTTGTTGGTGTAATATTTTTATCACAAAAATTAAAACAAGAAATCAATATTATTCTTGACAGTAAATTAAGTAGAATAACATTTTCGTGCTTAATTAAATATCAAACTACTGTCAATCTTAATCAATCTTCATTTAGTATCAAACTACAATATCTACAATAATTCCAGCATTTGTATCAAACTACTGGCTTAACTTATTAAATTTCTAATCCTAATACCTCTAATAATAATGTCGATACCGTTATTTTATTTCAGTACAAACATTTTTCAATTATTTTGTTAACTCAGCACTCATCTAAACCAATAATGATTTTCATAATGCAAAAAAAAAAAATCAATGTGTTTACCAGTGTAAAAAAGAAATAAAAAAAAAATAAAAAAAAAATACAACAAAAAAAAAAAAAACGATAATCAAAAAAATATATAAAAAATGAACAAAACTGTGAGATAAAACCAAGTTTTAGGTTACTAAAAAACAAAACTCTGCCAAAATATAATAATAAGAGTCATATTAAAATAAATAACAGAAAAAAAAAAGAAAAATAAGAAGAAAAAATTAAGTAAAATAAAAAATGAATTCTATAAAAAGTAATAATAATACCACATGAGAAGCTCAAATATCCTTAAAAGCCGACATGAGCTATATAAAATTACAAAGAAATATAAAAATAAATAAAAAACAAACAAAAAAAAAAAAAAGATATTCTTAACTTTTAGCCTTTTATGTTCAAATAATTCGGATTCAAATGTCTCAAATATCCTTTTTTTTTTTCATATTTTTTTTTCTCACTCTAATGTTTTTTTTTTTTTTTTTTAGGTTTTTAACTTTTAACCTCCTCCAACTCTAAATCTTTTATATATGCTATTTTATTCTTTAAATGATTATTGAATGAAGGAAAATAATGTGCGAAATAAATTTTCAAATGATTTCGATTTTTATTTATTTTTTTTTTTTTTATTTTATTGTTTTATAATAAAATAATTTTCAATAGATTGTAATTTTTGAGTAAAACAAAAACGGAAAACAAGCTAAAAAATCACTAAATACAGGCCACGTCACTGAACTTTTTTCAATTTTTAACGAATACAAAATTTTTTTTAATTTATTATTAAAATTAATTTTTTTTTTTTTTTTTTAAATTTAATTTATTTTTTGAATCTTGTGTGTGAGTAAAAAGGAATTTAAAAATTTTCCATGCGAATTTTTGATTCAAGGTTATCAAAACTTTTCATCTCAAAAAAACAAAAAAAAAGAAAATCTGTGTGACGCAATGAAAATTGTTTTTTAAGAGGTAGGTAATAACATTTTTATGGTATCCAACAGAACCCTACTTATGTTGTATTTTTACTTAATGAAAATTAATTTTAATGAAGTTTTTATTTTACTTTCGAATTATAATAATTCTATATAGCTACCGGTTATAAATTTAATATTTTGTTAATTATTCTTTACTATGGTCAGTGGAAGGTTCTTTTAATTTTTATACTGATGAATTTATGATTTTTAAGTTGGTATAAAAAAAAAGTATTTAAAATCATTTATTAGATATTCAATTTTAGCTGGATTATTTAAGAAAAAAAAAAAAAAAATAAGTATAATTAATTTCCAAGGATAAGTTTAAAAAAAAAAATGGAATTAAATTTTAAAATTAAATATAAAATAAACATAAATTGTATATATATATAAATACTTTTTTGAACTCTCTATAAATACAATTTTTTATTTGACCACACTACGGTTACACTGAAATTTTAGCTTTGTTATTTTAAAATATACTAGTAATACTTAATAGATCCTAAAATATAGAAATATGGAGTCGAACAGATATACGTTTTTACTTACATATTACTCCAATTACAACATATTGGAATTAACAATAAACAAAAGGCATCCCAATAGCCTAATAAATAGTTCGCGTATTTTAAATGATCTCTTTGTTAAGCTTAACACCAGTATTCTTTGTACCGGTCAATCGGAGGTTTGTATACCGGCCAATTTGATATTGTTGACATCTTACGACTTTTTAAGGAAATCTAACGTTATCTCTACCTAAATAAGCTTGCAGAGAAACATAATGACTCACTTAACAATGACCTAGAAAAATAGCCGATTGTAGTGATGTAAACAAAGTTGAGTTCAACACGTTCAAAACATAAAGCTGTTCAATCTCTTGTAAAAGAGATCATACCGCTCCAACTCTGCGATTTCAAGGAGAAAATCTACAACGGTGTGAAAGCTTGAATATTTTAGGCATGAACCTAAATCAAAAAATACAGTGGAGTGAGCATATTTTTGATATATCTAAGAATGCGGTCAAATGTTTGGGTTTTTTTTTCTCGATCTAAAGCCTAATTTTCACCAAGAAATTTGTCCAATATCTATAAAGCTTAAATCCGATCTAAGATAGGGCCCTCACATAAGAACATTATCATATACTTCACTAGATTACCTGAACAAAATTCAAAATCACAACTAATTGGCAACAACATCGTCCTGTTAATCTTGCTCGTCTTAACACACGTTGAAACAGACAGACTTATTTAATCAGACAGAGAAATTAGATATCGGATGACGTTGCTAGAGATGAAAATTGTATCTATTGAATTCAGTATAGATGATATATATGCGAATGAAAGCTACCCACGTAACAATTTTATTGCTATAAGACTCTTGCGCACTCTTATAACAAATTATAAACACTATTATAGAAGTAGTAGTGTTAATTTGAGTGCTCCGTAATTGTTGCATAACGTTATAAATACGTTATAGCACTAAAATGGAGAGTCCTATAAGGCACCGGAGCAATTGCTGTAATATTGTAGGATTAGTATACATTATGTATTAGTGTATATGTTTTATATACTGTAAATAATTTATGTTATATGCGAGAGTAAGATAGGTATTATTTTTTATTTTAAAATAGGTTACAATTTTATGCAGTTTATATTTATTTCATGAGAAAGGGAGATAGATATTAATTATATATTTTATATTTGTATAAAAAAAATGTCTTACTAATAACTAATATTTTGCGGTTAAGAATAATTGTTTTAATATTTATAATTATTGTGATCAAAATGCAAAATTTGGCTGGGAAATAAATATTATTGACATTAACTATAATAATACTTCGAAAAAATACATTGCCCCTAAAATATAACCAATTTTTTAATTAATAAAATAAAATATATTTTCTAATAGCATCTTTAAAATGTTAAATAATGTATGTTAATTAATGCATAACATTACCATGTATGTAGAAAATATTGCCATCGTAAAATATTTATTCAAAAGCTACAGTAAGTGTATTAGTAACATCATTACGCACTTTTAGACTTATAACAATATATTGCTGTATTGCACTTGCTGAAAATCCAATTATAACAACTCAGAACAGTCTTATAGAAATATTAATCCCATTATTCCCATAAAAACATCATTATAACATCTTTAGCACTTATCGCGTGTCATATAGGAGTCTTATAGCACTAATTTTGTTTTTACAACAATAAAATATTATGTGGGTAATAAATTGGATTGGACAAATAAAAATATTTTGGTAATATTTTAATCGACATGATTAAACGTCTAAAACTACAAGTGGCAGCTTTAGATTTATTAAGTCAGTTCAAAAAAAAAAAAATTAAATTGTTACAAGATGATCAATCCATGATAGAATATCAAATTTACTATTACAAAATCATGCAAAATACTACATATATATACAATTATAAACATGGCATATGTATCAGTATGTATAAATTTATCACAAGTACCTTGAACCATATCCCCCCATAGGTATAATTACCCATACTTACCCTAAAAATACTTTATTAAATACCAATTTTTTTAAATCTTATTTTTTATCTTCAACGTTGTTACCTAGACCTACCTAACAATTTAATATTCAAAAAATTAAATCTTTTCATTTTTTTTTTTTTTTTTGAATTTAAATATTAAATTCAGAGTTCTAAAATATTACTTTAATATACTAATTCAAATTAGAATAAATAAAATTAAAGCAAATCCAGTTCAAACCTATCAAAAATTCTTATTTTTAAGATTTTATTTAGAAAATTTACAAATCCCATGTGAATACATTTTTTCACACGTGTACCATTTTTATCTTCAAAAAAATATCAAATTTCGGCAACAGAAAAAAAATTATATTTTTATTTTACAAATAATTTGCATATTTTTAGAAAATTTTAGAATTCTTTAAAAAACATATATATATATATAAAATATAGGTAGATATATATTTTACCAAATACTGAACCTATTTCTACTCAATATAAAAGTCACCGACTTAATAAATACATTTAATTTGAATTTTGTTTTCTAAATATTTTTTACCTATAGAAATTTTTTGTATATTTAGTTTTCTCTTTCTTTCTAAGCAACATTTTTGTATGTTTGTATGTTTATTTTATTTTTTTTTTTTTTATTTCAGTCAATAGTTTTTTAGGTCTATTTTTAAATTCTTTCAAAATATATTTTTTTGTTGTTTTTTTTTTTCATGTATATTAAAATTAGTCCATTATCCTTAGAAAAAGAAATGAATATTTTTTTTCTATTTTTGTTTTTTGTGTATTCCCCATATTAACCCTCTTCTTGTGAGAAATCATTTTGATTAAGAAGAAATACCAAAAAACAACAACAACAAAAATTTAAAACAGATTTTTAGTATGTTAAAAGTAATTTTTTTTGTTTGTTTTTTTTTTGTACCTGTATTTATCTGCATATTTTTAAGTAATGTAGGTAATGTAGAATAAAGTAAGTAATATTGTCAGTCTAAAAATTATATTCACTATTTGCAAATGAGGAAATTTTTCAAAAATAACAATTTGATAATAAATTATGATCTATTTGAAATAGATTAAAATGTATATCATTTTTGTATATACCTTAATAAGACCTGTTTGTTTTAATTAGATTAGATACGATAATGAAATTTATTTGACTGAAACGACTGAAACTGAACAGAATCAATTTTTTTTTTTTTTATAAAAACTTGTTTTCTAGCATTAGAGTAAAATTTTGGTATAATAGTGAGAATAGTCCAATATTTTCCTTTTAATTTTACTGATATGCTTATCATACAGACTTTTTTGTGATTTATACAATTGCAAAACATTAGGTGAAGATCTTTTAGTATATTTGTTAGTATATTTGGTTAGGTAGGGAAAGTATAAAACAGTTTTTATTAGAGAGCAGCTTTAGTGTAGGTAATACGGAATCAGTTATGCACATTAATTTTACATTTTATAACAATTGGTACATTTAATTAGATAGGGAAAGGATAAAACAGTTTTCAATAGTAATACAAAATTAGTTTTGTATATTAATTCTACATAATAGTGGACCATATACAAATACTGGTTATGTTATCTAATATACCCATCAATAAAACTGCAACAGAGTTAAATGACCCTTGTGAAATTAGCATTGACAGAATAAAACAAAAATATTGTATGTCAAATATGTAACAACTAATATTATTGTAATACCGAAATATGAAACCTGACAGGTTTTAACAAAAATAAAATAATTTCATATTTCATAGTTTTTTTAATTTTTCATTTCTATGCTTGTTATGCAAAAATGTAGCTAGTTACTATTATTTTGGTGTAGCAAGCATAATAACGGTTAATGAACTTGAATAATTTATAATTTGTAATTCTACACTATTCTTATTTCGAATTGTGTGTAATAAGTATTAAGATAGTAAGTGTGTGATATCGAGTGTAATAAGTATTAAGATATTTTAAATAATTTTAAAAAATAAAATCTAAAGACAAACTTCAAATCATAAAGTTAAATAAAGAAAATTAAAATACAAAAAAAATTAAATCTTTTTATTTTATTTATACTTTAATATAAAACTTTAATTATTAAAACTATAATAATTTGACTTTTTTATTACTGTCAAAAAGACAGTTGTTATCAAAAAATAATAATTAATGAAATAAATCTGAAATACTGTTGACAGACAGTATACTGTTAAAATGACAGTTATTAAAAAATATTAAACTAGATACTGCAACCGTCAATATACAGTTAATCTGTCAAAGTTAGCAGCAGTAGGTATTAAATTTGCGTCCAAGACACATATTATTATATAAAATAGTGTTAGAACTCTGCAACAATAGAACGAAGTTCTAGAGAGGGGCAAGAGTAATATTTGGGTTATTGATTAGATAAATATTTTGGTTTTAGGTGTTATCTAAATGTTTTAAAGCTTTACTAGTAGTGCTGAACAGCTCATATGCACGAGTTGTATTCCGTCTTAAGCCGGGTCAATAATCTTCAAACCAAATAGTTGACATTTAAGTTTTTTAAATACCTTGAATATTGTCTATGTGAAAAATTGATATTATAAAAATCTTATTATATATATTGTCGCTCTGAAATATGGGCTAGAAATATTTTTGCTAAATAAAAAAAGCTTTTTTGAACAATCATCTGAGCTTTTTACTTGTTATATGTTATTACGTAGTATATGTTATGTCATATGTTGTCAGTATTATACCGAAAATCGTTGGAATTTAAAAGTAATACAATTTCACAAGTTAGAAATATGGATCGACAAAACGATACTCAAAATTTGATTGACAAAAGTATGACCGTATATCAAGAATTACTTATAACGTATCAGACATTATAAAATTGTATATTATGGTAATGTAATTGGCTTTTTAAAATTGGAAATCCTGTAAAAATTTAATATAAAGAGACAACAGTAGACAATATATGGAATACATGGAACAATAACTGTTATATATCAAATATTAAAGAACTGACACAATTTACAATAGATGGTTTTGTAGATTTTAATATCAATAATCATAATAATCTATACTTTTATAAACAAACAGTACTGCAAAGCCATTTTGTTTATAAACAAAATGTTGCAAAATAATTTTAGTCATAAACGTTGCTTAGCAACTTTAATTAAAAAATACGAAATCATCGTGTAGAGTGCAATACAATCAGCTTTCACAACTTTCCAAGTAGATAAATAAATCTATTTCAATTAAAAATGACAGTACTGCAATGTACGTTGACAGTATATGTCCGCATTTTTTGCTTTTGCAGTTCTGTCTCTATGGTAAGCTCTTTAAAGAGGATAAGTTTGCAGTAAAAGATAAGAAAATAATTTAATTTAATTTATTTATCTTTCCTGCACATAAATATAAAGATAAGAAGAAAGAAATTAAATGTATTGATTTTTTTAGATATTTATAAAAATAGTGTTGCCAAACTGTTTATTAAAATAGAATAGAATTAAAAACTATATTTCAATATTATTGTCAGAAACGTATTCTAAATATTGTCAGTGACAACTCAGAATATTTAGAAGTTGTATTATTATACAATTTATAAAAAATAAACTCAAATTCACCAATATTTGTAGTTAGTCAGTTTTTTGTTTATAAACCAATCAGATATACAAAAGTAGGTATAAAAAAGGTATATTCGTACCCATATGTGTTAGAACTCTTAAAGGACACTCTTATGCCAATTTGCATATGAATGTAAATGTAAATATCGGTTTTTTTTTGACAACAAATAAAGAAGTAACAAAAAAAAAAAAAAAAAAAAAACAAAAGCAAAACAAAATAATTGTAATTTGATTTTTTTATTTTTATTTGAAATAAACACGGTAAAACTTTTAAATATATACAAAATAGAAGTTGACTTGTTTTAAGAAAATAAAAACAAAAAAATTCAAATCATTTCCTTTATATTTTTTTATTGTTTTTTTTTTTTTTTTTTTTTTGTTTTGTTGATAAAACCAAAACACGTTTTAATGTCTTTAGAATGTACGTTTGAAAAAAACAAAACAAAAATATAAAAATAACAAAAAAAAATTAAAAATTTGGAAATTCAGAAAATTTAAGCTAAAGCTGATTAGAAAGCTGCTACTGATTTTAAAGACAGAATGAGAATAAGTTACAGATTTTCTTCTGCTTAGAATAAAAAAAGTATCATCGAACAGACTTTAATAATATTATTTTATGTAATAACAAAGTTATTGGTGATATGTTTAAAAAGTTTTTTTTAACCAAAAAAAATTGGTATGTGGGATTTTGGTTTGTACAAAACAACAAAATAAGCTTTGAATTATACAAAAATGAAATCTAAAAAATATTTTAGAAAACTTTTTTTAAATTTTTTTTTTTTTAAAGAAGTTAAGAAGTTTGTAAATAATAAAAAAAAATTCTTTCAGAGTATATTTTTACAGGCATTTTTATTGAAATTTTGTGTTTTCGATTGTGCATAAACGATTTTAAAGCCATTCTCAAGTTTAAATAATTTTTTAGTGTTTTAATCTGCAAGATAACTACACTTAGTTTTAACATTAGTTTCATTTTCAGATTGAGATATATATCTATTTGAAAATAGCATTATAAAATTAAAAAATTGAATATTTTAGTGTTTGGTTAAACTTTATTATGTTGTGTTGTTCCTTAAGGTCTATATAGTGAATTTTTTTTAATAAAGTGTGGATGAAAATACAGCATTTTTATTTAAACTCTGTATGTAATTCTATAGGATTTAGACTTATTTATATTTAATTACTATTAATTTATTTAAATATGCAAGCCAATTCAGATTTTTTTCTCTTTCGGAATGTGGGTATAATTAACAAAATACAAACTTGTTATCTAACCTATGGACTAAAAATTAACAAAAAATAATTTCATTTTAACAACTAGAACTACAAAAATAATAGTATTAAAATTTGTAAAGAATCAAAAAATGAAAGCAATTTCAGCCTTTATTTCAGTCTTATTATCTAATTTATTTATAACAAAACTTAACAAAATATATTCATTTGATGGCTTGTACTAATCGTATGGCTAACCGTATGGCTTGTACTAAATGTAAAAAAATCAAAAAATTAAAGCAATTTCAGTCTTTATTTCAGTTTTATTATCTAACTTATGTATTACAAAACCACTACCAAAATATATTCATTTCATGGCTTGTACTAATATTTATAAAAAAAAAACATTGAAATATTAAATTTGCTATAAATTTATTTATTTTTACAGCAGCCTTGACTTCAGTTATTTTGGATGAAAGGAAAGTGGGATTTGTTTTGGAATAAGAGGACTAGTGATGGAATGTCTGTGAATTGGGATGTGATTGGATTATTGAAATGTCATTCACAAATGATTTGTTTTAGAGTTAGGATTTCAGGACAATGAATACATGTTGGGGGTGAGGTTAATTAATTAATTTTATGTCCGAATATTTTTTTTTTGATTTTGATTTGGCTGGTATAGTTTTGTCAGTTGAAATTCGATGTACTTACTCTCCCTAAAAATATTTTATGCTGTATACTGATTGATAGAGTTCAATTATATTATCAATTTTTATTGAATTTGTCAATACTAAAATATTTGTATCAATATTATTTATATTGTCAATTATAATTGTTATTATTTTCTGCTGCATATAAAAATTTCATTCTTTTATCCAATTCTGGTTATATAAACAATTATAAAGCCTTCTTATAAGAAATATCTCTTCAGGCATATATCTTTAAAATAAAATAAATAAAATAAATAAAATAAATAAAATAAAAAATTTTAATATTACAACAATTAAAATGATGATTTCAGAGTGACAATATAATATTATTTTGATGGTATCAATTTTCCTATAGACAGTATCAAATGTACTTAAAAATAAATAAAAATTACCAATTTGATGATCATATGATTTGAAGATTATAATTGACCCGACTGAAGACATAATACAATATCAAAATATAGGTTGGTCGGAATTTCTAGTAATTAAAAATTATTAAATTAATATCAAGAAATTTTCAGACTGCAGAAATATCCTTTTTTGTAAGAAATATGAATATACGAATCAATATGAAATTTTCTGATTTTAATAATATATTTTGTGATAATATCAATAAAATATATAAATAATATATTTTTAATAGTAATAGTAATATATTTATTCAATTCTCAAATGGAGTGTAATCGCACATATAGAGTGCATTATTACATGATGATTTACAATTTTAAAGTAAATTAAGGCAAAATAACAAATTTGAATAAATTGAAGAATATAAAGAATATTGATAATAATAATAAAAGCAAGATATAAGTAAAAAAAAATAATTAAAATGTTTAAAGTTACAAAATATTGAATTGAAATTTCTTAAAATGTATACAATTTAAAATTAAAAAAAAAAAAGAAAAAAATGTCTAGGTACTTAAAATTTAATATATGAAAAATAGTTTACATATAGTTCAAATTTTAATATATGAAATTAAGTGTTTTTTGAAATGTTTCAGTCTCAGCTCTATATTACATTTGATAGCAATGTTTACTCAATTTATTAAAATTACAGTGAAAAACTGAATGTGCACAACGATAACGTAACAAAAAACCAATTTAGACAGTAATAATGTTATGTTGAGAATAATTAAGATAACGATTTCTACTTTAGTAAGTAATTGGAGGTTATAATGGAAGACGCAAACATACAAGAGGTGCAAAAGTGTACAGTATGGTGATAATCATTCCAATTTTTTGTATATTCAGGAATACAATTGAAATTGCATACTTTACGGATGATATATTAAATTTATCACATACATTGCACATTGTAATATTAGATTGTTATTTTGTTTTATATATGTATAAATAACCAATACTTAGGTTAAAAGAATACCGTTATGCTTTCGTATCTTTTGGTTTTTAAATTGATAAAGTAAAGCTTGGAAAAATGAAGATAGATAAATGAGGAAGCATCCGCAGAAAATTTACGTCCAATATTTTTGCGTTCGCTTTAAATTTTTGCAATAATTGTGGACTGTATATACAAAATAAAAATAAACTTTAAAAAAATTATAAAATCGTTTAAAGAGAAAAAATATTTTTACGAACAATTTTCACTCTGAACTTCTTTGCAAAATTATCTGCAATTTTATATAACTAATATTTTATTTAATATTCATGCATGTTCTGTAATCCACTCGGAATGGATTCAGAATGAAATTTCATTTTCACTCGGAATGAAATGTGGTGTTCTGTATTTTTACTGAATTAAATTTGTGAAATGTCAAAAAATCCGATGTGTTTCAATTCAATTCAATTCAGTTTTTTTTTTTATATTTAAAATACATATTTGAAAAGTAAACAAAAATGGATGCCATATTAATAGAAAACCAAAGAAAGAAAAGAATTAATAGAGAAAATATTAGAAGAAGAATTAAATTAAATTTTTAGAAGAAATAAAAACTATTTTATAAAAAATTCAATGCAGTCATATTTTATTAAGTAAAATAAAGTTTTTTAAATTAAATATAATAAGTAACATGTAATATGAGTAACGTTATGAGAGGTGTAATACATGTATACTAATAAATTTTAAAATTAAGCATTAAAACAAAAAAAAATTCAAACTGTAGATAAATAACTTAATTAAAAATTATTAAATTCATCACTTCAATCACTTCGGTATCACCATCAATCTAATATCACATGGGTAATTTAATACAGCATTTTTAGTTTAAGTTCTTCTATATCTAATTTTTTTTTTTTTTGTATACAAATTTTTTCTGACATGAGCTTTTCCATTTCCAAATTGTACCTCTTTCTTTCAACATTTTGATCTTTAACAGCATCACGTATTTCTTTTGCTACTTCGATAGCTTCACTTATTTTGCAACAAATCTCTGTCATTGTTTTCTTTTTGTTCATATTAAAATGTTTCTACATTATCTTTTCTTCTTTTTCGGTTTTGATTAGTCGTTCGGTTTTGATTACTTCTTATATCATCAGTTGTTATTGCATTTTGAATTCTCAATGTTTGTGAATCTGCTGACGTTGCTATTTCTTCGGTATTACTGACTATTTCTACTCCAAAAGATTCATTACTAATGCCATCAACAACTGTATATATGCCAGTCAAGATGGCAATAGTATGATGGTGGCCCTTCACTATTCAAATCTTTATCAACTTCTTGCCACAAAACTTCTATTATATGTTTTTCTTTTTTTGTATACCCTCCTGCTATATCTCGATATTCCATAAAATTTAAAAAATTTTTTTGTTTGTTGTTTTTCTTTTTCCCCCTATATATGATTATGATATTTCATATATATTTATAAATTTAAGAAAAAATTCTAAAAACTCTATATTAAATTAACCTACATTGTTTAATTTTTGAAATAAAAGTTTCAAACGGCTTTAATTTGTCAAAATTTTTGAAAAAAGACTACAAATTCACTTTTTCACTACCAAATCACAATTAGAAATACGAGTGAATTAAATCCGACAAAAATTGAACAAATTCGGATTGCAGAACACCAAATTTCACTTTCAGCATTTCACTTCACAAAAAGTGGATTACAGAACACACACGAATGTCTATTTTCTTTATCGCTGCATTGTTTTCTTAAAATAATCAATTTTTTTTTACTCATTTACTTCTGAGCTGAATTTTGAACTGCATTTAAATAGTTTTGTCTAGAAAGCTTTGTATTTTCATTATAATATCTATATAGGTAAAAATTTATTTTCTGTATTTCTGTATTTAACATAATTTTTATAACAAAAAAAAAAAAAAATCGAAAATCTAATCCTTTTCATCATAATCAACCAATTTTAAATTAAAACACAAAATTTTCCTCTAAAATAATACCATACCGGAAATAAAATCCCAATTCTCTAAAATATAGTGAAAAATATTAAAACATTTTATGAAAGATGATTATACACCTACACATTAGTTTAAGAACAAAAAAAAAACAAAAAAAAATTAAATATATTTATTAAGATTCCTTTCCACTCTTTTTTAACCAAACTTTTTTATTTCTATAAAATTCTAATGCTAAAAATTTTTAATAGAAAGAAAATTTTTAAATTTTTTTTATTTATATAAAAAAGTTATTTCAGTTGTTCGTTTTTGTATTTTCCTAACTCTATCTACTATATACAATTTCCTAGAAAATTATACCTATTGAGTTTGTATATAAGTGTGCTGGAACTCAATCACCTCATAATAACTTATTTGAATAAAAGGTATCTGGGATAATGGCTTAAATTATTACCACATCTGGTTTTTATCTATTCTCTAAACGTAAATATTTTTTTTTTTTTTTTGTATTTTGTTTTTTTTATTCTTCCTTTTTTTTTTCTTTTTTGAAAATAATACCGAAGACGAATTCTTACTGATTTCATCATTTACCAACTCAATAATAACAACGAATCATTCAGTATTCAGTTATGTTGTCAATATACTTAACTTATCGGCGGATTATAAAGTTTTTCTTTTATTTTCCCTGGTGCCCTTTTTGGTTATTTTTTTTTTTTTTGTTTTTATGATGATTCTTTTTATAGCCCCAATCTTGTTTATGTATAGGTATATCTTAGAAATTAACTGAACAAAAAAAAAAAAAAAATAAAACAAAATTCTCTTTCATCCATAGCAATATAGAGGGTAGCTATAGGGAAAGAAAATATTAACAAATTGTTTTAATTTTGTTGTTGTTTTTTAGTTTTTATTATTTTGCAGAGAATGATCCCAAGAAAAAGACAAAAAAAAAAAAAAGGATATGCGGCAATGTCATTTGATGATTATGGTTTTTTGTTTTTTATTTTTGTTTTTTTTTTTCGTATTGTAATTTAAAGAAAAACAAAATAGGAAGAAAAAAATATAACTTTCACCAACAGCAGCAACATTAGAAGGCACTTTTTTCTAAACTTATTTAAAATAGTCACTCTTTGATAATGATATAACTCTAATATACCTGAAGGGGTGGTGGTAATTTTTGTGATGGGTGATGTGATGGTATTCACCACGAATATTGTGTTGGTTGTGATAGAAATTGTAAATAATAAAAAAAAAAAATGAATATATACACCTGTAGGGATTAAATTGATTAAAATAAAAGTTTTAAGTCCTTTTTTGTGTATTTTGCTTCTGCATAAAAAGAGTGATGAAAAAAGGTGTGGAAATTTATTGAAATCAATCCGGTTGACTAAGAAAAAGTTAAATTTATACTGTTTTTTTGTAAATTTGTGGTTAATTTGGAAAATTTTAAATATGTAACAAGGAGGAAAAATGTAAAGATTTATTTTGAATAGAATCACAAGACAGTATTCGAGACTTTTAATTAATATACAAAATATCTGTTATTGAAGTCATAATAGTACTTAGGTATGTAGTAGTGGCTGGTGACAGTACATCGACATATTTAGATCAGTAAAGTTGGAATATATGAAACAACATTCACAAATTTTGGCTTTTTTAATGAATTGAAATTGATTGAGGTGTTAAAAATGTAGGTATAAATGTGGTAAAACACCTCTTGTACTTAATGAGTTAAAGACATGAATCTAAGGTATCCACAACATACACAATTTTGGACTTTTAAATTTTTTTTTTTTTTTTTTTGTCTTTATTCTTTACAACTATCTACATAAAATATAAAAAATATTGAGTATAATGTTGGAATTAAAATTGACGTGATGTAACTGACATGTAATCTAAGTCAAAATTCCATTGATTCTTGACTTAATATTCAAATTTATATTTATGGAGTCTCAGGTAAAGTGAATCTAGTATATAAATCCAGCGGTCTGAAGCGTCTTAATCTGCGCTCGCTTGTTCGTTCATTATTGATGAGTTGAGGAGCAAGTAAATTTGGATGGTTTTCCAGTCGAACATAGTATTTTTCAGCTTTCTTTTTAATGAATTGCTTAACAGATGGGATATTTAAATTTGATCTAATTGTGTCATTTCGGACATACCAAGGCGCATTGACTATAGACCTTAATACTTTGGACTGGAAGCGTTCTATTATTTCGATGTTAGAGTTACTAGTTGTTCCCCATAGTTCCAACCCGTAGCTCCAGATTGGCCTGATGATAGATTTGTACACTGCAACTTTACATTCTAGGGATAAATTGGAGAAACGACCTATTAGCCAAATTAATTGGTTGAATTTTAATCGTAGTTGTTTATTTTTGCTGATCATGTGACTTTTCCAAGTGAGGCGTCTATCCAAGAGCATATCTAAGTACTTAACCGAGTCTTGGTGATTCAATTCCATGTCGTTAAGATGAACAGCGGGGCAATTTCCCTTGCGATTAGTAAAGGTGATATGAAGGGATTTCGATTCATTGGCCTTTATTCTCCACTTTTTCAGCCAGTTTTGTATATCCAATAAGTAGTTCTGAAGAACTTCTGAAGCTAATCTCGGATTAGTATAAGACACTAAGACCGCTGTGTCGTCAGCAAAGGTAGCAGTGAGTACCCTCGGCGATGCCAAGGACGCTGCCCTGAGGAACCCCAGATTTAATTTCTTTTAGTGACGATTGTTCCCCGTTGTATTTAACGAAGAACCTCCTATTTGATAAATAAGTTGACAAAAATTGCTGGTAGTGGTGAGGAAGTAGTTTTTTAAGCTTGTAAAGGAGACCTTTGTGCCAAACTTTGTTCGAAGGCTTGCGAAATGTCCAGAAAAGCTGCAGAACAGTATTTTTTCTTGTCAAGTGAATTATTTATATGGTTCACTACTCTATGTATTTGCTCAATTGTTCCGTGATTGTGACGAAAGCCAAACTGATGAGCTGGTACGATATCTCGTTCATTATTTATTTTAATCAATCTTTTGGCTATTAGTTTTTCGATTAATTTGGATATTACTGGCAGAAGACTTATTGGTCTATATGAACTAGTCTCATTTGGCTCTTTCCCCGGGACTTTTAAATGAAGTAAAATTGATTGAGCTGTCAAAAATGTATGTACAAATTTGGTATAATGATAAATTACAAACATGAACCTAAGGTATCAACAGCATACACAATTTTGGACTTTTAAATGACGTAAAATTGATTGAGCTGTCAAAAATGTATGTACAAATTTGGTATAATGAAAAGTTACAAACATGAACCTAAGGCATCCACAATAATCACAATTTTGGACTTTTAAATGAAGTAAAATTGATTGAGCTGTCAAAAATGTGTGTACAAATGTGGTATAATACTTTTTGTACCTGATAAGTTACAGACATGAGCCTAATGTATCTACAACAATCACAATTTTGGACTTTTAAATTAAGTAAAATTGATTGAGCCGTCAAAAATGTATGTGCAAATGTGGTATAATGATAAGTTACAGACATGAACCTATGTAATCCACAACATACACAATTTTGGACTTTTAATAAAGTAAAATTGATTGAGCTGTCAAAAATGTATGTATAAATTTGGTATAATACTTTTTGTACTTGATAAGTTACAGATATGAACCTAAGACATGCATCATAATTGTTTTGTTCTATACTTTTCAAAATGATCAAGAACCTGATCATTTGATCCAATCAAATCAGTTTTATGCAAAAAAAAAAAATAAATGCTTGTAATCCAAAGTCCAAAAAATTAACTTTTTGTTGTCAAATTTTGATAAAACATTTTCAAATTAAGCCGACGGACTCATTATTGTAGAATTAGTATCAAACAATATTGAAAACATTAAAATAATAATTATCTCAAACTCAGATTAACTGAACTAAATCTTTTATAGCATATTAGAGATACTATACTCGTAATTATGGAGGGGTTATATTTTTAAATTTTCAATTAATTTAAATTCATAAATAGAATTTTTTTATCATCATTTCAATTAATTTTTTTTTTTTTTTTTTTTGTGTAGATTCCGTAAAACATTTTGGAAATAAATTTACAAAAAAAAATATATATTCAACCTTTATTGAAATTTTATGTTAAAACATGACAACTTCAAAGGAAAATATTTCAATAAATTTTTGGATGGAAATTAAGTAATTAATATCTTTCCTTAATTTAGAGAATTTCAATTAAAAAAGAAATTTGGAAAAGAAAAAAAAACATTTTTTTTTTACTCTTATAATGAACCAATATAAAAGATGGTCCATATAGAAAATATTTGCATTTGAATAAATTTAAAATTTATGTACTTACCCACTCTCAAAAGAACAAAAAAAAAAAAAATTTAAGGAAACAGAAATATAAAATTAGGTTAATTATAATCAAGGGTCAAATTATTATCTTCAAGATTATTGGTAACCAAAATAAGAAATTCTGTTTTAGTTTTACTTTCCATTTTAATAAGTTGCAACCAAAGAAAAAGAACATGATTTTATCAAAAAAACAAAAAAAAACTCAATATGGAATTTTCTTACAGTATTTATGTGTTTGTGTGTGTGTGTTTAATGTTAATTTAAAAAATTTCCTACATTTCCACTCTTTCCATTCCATTTTGTTTTTTTTTATGTCTTAATTTTAATATAATCTCAAATTATAAAAAAATTACTCTCTATATTCCCTAAAAATGCTCTATAAAGAAAATTTTCAAAGTATCCAAGACACCCACCCTATTTTATTTCGCCTGAGATAGATAGAGAAAGAGTGTAGAAAATCAAAATAAAATTTTTATCTTCTTTTACCCCTGGACATTATATTATTATACAAAGAAAATCCATAATAATCAAGTATTTCAATTTCTTTTCATTCCACATTAACCGAATTTTTATAACGGATTTTCTTAACAGTAAAAACAAAAAAAAAACAAAAGAAAGAAAATATAAATGAACCTTACAATCTCCAAAATATTAAATCCCTGATTCTACACTTATTTTTTGTTTTTTTTTTTTTTTAAGATAGAAAATTTAATAATGATGATAACGGTATTAGAAAATTATGAACTTGAAGAATTAAAGTGTCAGAGAAAAACAGCTATAGCTAGAGGGAGGTAGAGAATGAAAGATAACTAGATAAAGTACAAAATTGTAGAACTGAAGAAGAATATGAGAAAAAAATTAAATTTTCCCGTTTTTTATTTTTGTTTTTTTTCAAAGTTATTCCAAAAAAAAAAATAATTTTTTTTTTTGTGCTATTCTTTTTGTATTTGTAATTAAGAATTTCTTGTTATGTTTGGTGGAACACGAGTATCTACTCCCTGGGGGACTTCTAGTACCATTTTTTTGGATTTTTTTTTATTATTATTTTTTTGTTGTTGTTTTATGTTTGTTTTCATCGGTGGTGTTTTCTTAATTGTCATTAGAAATGTTCAATACAGATTATAGAAACTGCAAAATATGGAGCAGAAATACATAAAAATAAAATTATAAGGAGAAAAATCAAGAATTTAAAGACGAGACATTTTTAAGGACATTTTTTGATTTCAAAGGAATTCTTATTTTAAATTTTTTGATGACAGGATTCATAATTTTTTTGTGTTATTTGTTTTATTATTGTTATTGTTATTATTATTATTATTATTATTATTATTATTATTATTATTATTATTATTATTATTTTTATTATTGTTATTATCATTATTATTATTATTATTATTATTGTTATTTTTATTATTGTTATTATTATTATTATTATTATTATTATTATTATTATTATTATTGTTATTAATATTATTATTATTAATATAAATATAATTATTGATATCATTATTATTATTATTATTATTATGTATTGTTATTTTTATTATTGTTATTGTTATTATCATTATTATTATTATTGTTATTTTTATTATTGTTATTATAATTATTATTATTATCATTATTATTATTATTATTTTTATCATTATTATTATTGTTATTATTATTATTATTAATATTATTATAATTAATATAATTATAATTATTGATATCATTATTATTATTATTATTATTTTTATTATAATTATTATTATTAATATTATTGTTATTGTTATTGTTATTACTATTATCATTATTATTATTAATTTTATTATTATTATTATTTATTATTATTATTATTGTTATTTTTATTATTGTTATTATCATTATTATTATTATTTTTATCATTATTATTATTGTTATTATTATTATTATTAATATTATTATTATTAATATAATTATAATTATTGATAACATTATTATTATTAATATTATTTTTATTATTATTATTATTAATATTATTGTTATTGTTATTACTATTATCATTATTATTATTAACTTTATTATTATTATTATTTATTATTATTATTATTGTTATTTTTATTATTGTTATTATCATTATTATTATTATTATTATTATTATTATTATTGTTTTTTTTATTATTGTTATTATAATTATTATTATTATCATTATTATTATTATTTTTATCATTATTATTATTATTATTATTGTTATTATTATTATTATTATTAATACTATTATTATTATTACTATTATTTTTATTATTATTATTATTGATATAATTATTGTTATTATTATTATTACTATCATTATTATTATTATTATTTTTATTATTATTATTATTATTATTATTAATATTGATATAATTATTATTATTATTGTTATTATTATTGTTATTATTAGTATTACTATTATCATTATTATTATTATTATTATTACAATTATTATTATTATTATTATTGTTATTATTTATTATTATAATTATTATTATTATTATTATTTATATTATTATAATTATTGTTATTATTAATATTGTTATTACTATTATCATTATTATTATTATTATTGGTATTATTTTTATTATAATTATTATTATTATTGTAATTTTTATTATTGTTATTATTATTATAATTGTTGATATCATTATTATTTTTATTATTTAATATTTATTTTTATTATTTAATATTAATGTCATTATTCATCCTGCATACAACAAATACGATATTTTAATCATTATCAAAAAAAAAGATAATAAAAACAAAAATAAAAAAGGGATTTTCTAAAATATGTGAATTAAACATTACAAAATTTTTAAATTTTACAAGTTTACATACTCTGCTCTATATTGAAATCGTCTTCAATCACTTTCTATAATGGTTTACAAAATTATTTAAAAAAAGGGGGAGCATAATACAACATAAAAGTAGAAAATTAAAAATTCTTATTTCCATAGAGAATATACCTACCAAAATTAGAAAATATTAAAAAAAAAAAAAATGTCGCTTTAATGAGAATTTATTTGAAATGTATGTATTTAATTTTTTCTTTTAATTCGAACGGGGGTTACTTTTAAATTATTAAATATTTTGACTTTAATTAAAACAATTTTTTAGAATAATTTAAAAAATAAAATAAAATAAAATTTATCTTTAAATAGTGTTATTTTTGAATGATTAAATAATAAAAAATTTGATTTATTCTTCATTTTGAATTATCTGAGCTGGACTGTTAAAAGGGGGTAAATTTAAATTTAAATGAATATTCATTAGTGATAAAAAATTGTAATTGATTATTCTTAGAGTTAGAAAATAAATTAGAAATATCATAAATTGTATTAAATATAATTTACAATGTCAGATTCAGTAAACTAAATATAATGTTTAGCAATTTCCAAGACTTATACATTGAGTTTTGGTGCACACAATCACATACAATATTCATAAGTTTTTGGATATATCACAAAATTGACATATTCCAACCGATATGCTTTAGAATAGTAGAAGGTTTAGGATTCGAATCAGGCCATGGACAGTGGAAAATGTTTTTTTAATCATACTGTGAAGTTAATTTGTAATACACATTTTTAAATTTAGGGTTCAATCGCCACTTATTGTTTGGATAACAGATTGAACTATCATTAAAATACTAGGCTAAGAAATATCTAAATTAATTTGCTATATAATTTTTTAAATTTAGTATTGAGTTAGCTTAAGTTGTTAATGAAATAAAAAATTATTATTATTATTATTATTATTAATCACTGATATTGTTTGAAGGTAATTGGAAGCCATTTTGACTATCCTCATTCTTGCTTTTTTTGTTTTTAAGAGTTTGACTTGATTTATATTTTGGCTCCTCCCAATGAAGAAGTTTGGTTTAATAAATTTTACTATATTTAAATTATTTTCTGAGTCTTGTATTGAGATAATTTAAAGAAAACAAAATATTATGGTTAAAATACAGTTAGTGAGAGTTATTAAGAGACATTTTTCATTTTGCATGTTTTTATGTTTTGTGTTATGAAATTGTAGGTGGAATATAATTGTTTCTAAGATAAATTAAATTCACAAGTTGTGTAAAGAATTTTTACTTTGATGGTCAGGACACATTTCTATCAAAAAATATAAAAATTTTGTAAAACAAAGTAGTCTAAATAACTGTACAATTTATTAAATACTATAATTTGTAAGTTTTAAGGTTTTAAGATGCATTTTTAAGTATTTTAGCCGACATTATTTAAAGTTAGTAGAATATCCATTTTCTTATTTTATTATTTATGAATTAGGAGCTCTATATAAGCCTATTAAGATCTATTGTACTTCCACTTTTATTATATTACAATTGTAGGTATATGTCCTTTATTATTGCTTTGATGTCAATTTCAGAATCTGACGATGTGTATTCCTGGAAATATTTTAATAAATGTATTTTTGGAAGATTAGCCATTTACATAACAATTAATATTTTGTATACATTTCCATATAAATAAATAAATAAATAATTGTTGTGTACTGTATATGAGTATATGGCCTGTATTCCACGAAGAATGCCAACGGCATGGTTTTAACATACATTTCATACCGCATCGCAAGCAAATAATTTTGTAGATGGGATTTTTGTAGAAAAAAAAGGTATTGAAAGTATGTTAAAACCATGGCATTGGCATTCTTTGTGGAATACAAGCCAATATTATTCAAATGAAGAATCATTCAATACACGAAAGCAATAAAAAATTATTAGATCGATTTCTTCTATTCTATAAAATAATAGAGAAAAACAATATATATAGAAAAAGAGAAAAAAAATATGTTTAAACTAAACTTGAGACGAGAATAGGTTTAATTATATTCTCCCATACAAAAATTAAAATATTGAAAATGGATTGAATTCTTTCCAATCTTGAATCATACTTACGGCGTAATGCCAATATATATAATATCATATAATCATAATATAAATGTTTTAATTAAGTTCACAATATCTACAAAATATTTCAGTGGTAACATCAAATGAGATAACAATTGATCAAAACAAAAAGTTAACCCTGAAAATTTTTCATAAGCAATTAATTTTTCATAAAATTAAATTATTAGAAATCAGCAAAAATTTTCTATTTATATTGTTGCCTCATAATCTCTATATATCCTTTTATCATATATACCTACAGCATGTGTTCTTTATATGCACACAGAAAGAAAGATTTAAAGATTTTGAAAAATCCAATGCCATATAAAAAAAAAGCACAAAAATTAAACCAAAGAATTGTGAAATAAAATCAAAAAAAAAAAAAAAATTAATACCAGTGAACCTTGAAAGAAATCTGAGGTTTGCTCAGATTTTTTATTTTCATTTTTTTTTTTTTTTCGTTGATTTTTATGTTTTGGGACCACAATCCAACCCAGACCAAGATCTGAATTCATAAATTTTATAATAGTTAAACAGAAATTGATACGAACAATAATAATGACAATGTTGAGATGTGGGATGAGACACGGCCATTTTCCTATATACGTACATACATAATATCCTTGTATTATATCTATGTGTATATATTAAACTGTTACTAATATCATGCTGTTCAAGAGAATTGATTACGTTTGCATTTTTTTATTATTATTATTTTTTTTTTTTGTAGTTTTCCTGTGAATAGCGAAAAGGGAATCTTTTTTTTTTTTTGGTTTATTTTTTTTTTTTTGTTTTTTGACTTGCAATGGCGAATTTATTTGTTTTGTTTTGTTTTTTATTGACTTTTTGCTATGTAGGATATATTGCCTGCCTCCCATTGATATTTTTTTACATACATACTACTCTACATACTATATAAATAAATGGAAACAAACCACAAACCATTCATACAACTGATATTATCGTCGTCACCGTACAGCTCAAATTCTACATAAAAGTTTTAAAAAAAAAAAACCAAAAACAACAAAAAAACAAAAAATTATTGAGCATCATAGCTTTTGATATAAGTGGGTGGTATTGTTGGTATGGAATATAAATATCATAGTTACATGTGTAAAGGTTGTAATTTACACCCAAAATTTTTCTCTCATATGATAAACCTACATTATATTTATGTCCTTAATGATTTCCACCCGAAGCACAAATATAACAGCACTAAAAAAAAGGAAAAACAAAAAAAAAAAATAATTTGTTTCTTTACTTGTACTTTTTTGAATGGAGTTTTTTAATTTTTCCCATCTACCCCAACTAACTGGCAAACAAAAAAAAAAAACCGATGATCATCAAAATCATAATAATAAAATGTTGACTGCTTGACTCAAAATCTTCTTGATAACAAACAACAATAGCACTAAAAATATTTGTATATATATATATATATATATTTAAAATATATACGTATATATGTAAAAAATATGATTGTAATAAAGCATCAGTATATTCAGTATCAATATGAGAGAATTTCCAGAGCTAACTGTAAAAACTGTATTAAGGATATTATGTAAGGATAAATTTTTACATACATGTTCATATACATGTATGTTTGTGTGTATGCATGAATGTATTTATTTTTTTGGTACATAATAGTAAATAATGCCCTCCTATTGCTTTAGGCAATTTTTGTATCAGTTTGTTTCGATCATAAAAATAAATATTCGACCCTATTATACACACATATATATATATATATATATATATATTATTATATGTAAGGTATGTGCCATCGGTTCAACTCTATTAAAACCATTTCATTTTATTTGGTAAATATTTTTCGTTTTGTTTTCCAAAAAAAATTTCATTACTGTTCAAATATGATTCTACTGCTCGTCATATTAAAATTTAAATATTAAATGCGAGTTCAATAGTATCCCGGTATGTATTGGTTCGATTTGCGTTGTAAATTAAAACTGAATATTGATCAAATTAAACTTTTTGGTCTTCTGTTAGAAGTACATATTTTCTGGTCATCAATATTTTAAAAATAAAAACACCAACTATTAAAGAACTCGTTCTAAACAGAATCAAATTGAATGTAGTTATGTACACTTAGGACCTCTAAGATATTATGCAAGCTGTTATATATAAACATAAGTTGAACTATTAAAGTATGTAAACAAATATTGTGGCAAAGTTAGAAAATTCATTTTACCCGACAAGGATGTTTTAAAGATGCTTTAAATGATATCAAGAAAATATGACGTCTCAGTTCCATTCAGAGGCCATTCAGAATGTCAACAAACCACTATCTTTATTTGTATATAAATATAAAGGAAATATAACGGTAATATAACGGTAAGATAACGGTAAATAATATAACGGTAATATAACGGTAAGATAACGGTAAGATAACGGTAAATAATATAACGGTAATTAAGATTAAACGTGACAAGTAATTCGATAACATTTAATAAAATTTCAATATTTAGTTCATAATGTATAACAATATGTGAATATATCGAGACTCGCTTGTATAACTATTATGATCACCCCATATATATTATTTTATTTCAAATATATTTTTCAGTGTGTTTTTTTTTTTCTTTGTTGTTGTAAAAGAAGAATTGTTTTTATAGAACCGAGAACCAAAAAATTAAGAACTGTTTTACTTATATAGGATAAGTACCATAGTTTGTAATGTTCGTACAAAACAACTGAAATGTTGTAACTATATTATATTGTATATAGTAAGTAGTATCTGATAGATAATCCTGAGTAAATATCAGATAAAACGTTTTTTGTTTTTGTTTTTTATAATATTTGGTCTGTCAAGGATGGGATACTTTCTGTATAAAAACTTAATAAAAAAAAAAAAATTAAAACACAAAAAATCATATCAGTGAAGGATTTTCTAACTGACTTGTAATATCATATATTTTGTATCCTTTTTCTTAGTTTTTCTTTTATTATTATTTTTTTTTTGTTATTATTATGCAGAGGATAATATAGTTTTGATGAGGGGGGGGGGAGGAATAAATGATATAGATTTATTAAATTGATTTGGAAAGCAGCGAACAAAATAATATTATGACTTAAAATTTTGTTTATCAAAACAAACTAAAACAAAAATAATAAAAACAAAAAAAAAAGAAGTCAAGGATATTTTTTGTGATATTTTGACAATTGAGTTGTAAAATTGTACATAACATTATATATATATATATATATATATATATATTATAATACATGTATATAATTTATGTTTATTTTATTTTGAAATTGAAGAATGCTGAAGGGTTTAAAAAAAAAAAATGTTCTGTTCTTTTTCTTTTAATCTATAAAAGTGTTATTGATTGATAAATCAGATTTGAACTTTAATTTTATTTTTTGGTTACTTTAATAAAATTTAGCCAGAACAGTAAATAAATTCAATTGAATATTTTTTTTTGCTGCAATACATACAACTGAAATATTAACCCTTATGTTGATAGCGATCAGAAATATTGGCAATTTAATCCATTCAGAAACTGATCGAAACATTTATCAAGACATCGTGTTGCCAATATCATATGACCGCTGACATCCAATTATAGATAAGCAATAAAAGAAGAAGAAGATGTTGAGAAGTTAATTTGAATTGGGGTGTAATTTTGAAATAAAAATAATTTAAATTTTGATCATTATTTGAAATCATTTGTTGTAGTTTGTTGTTATTATATCTGCAGATTTTTTAAACCCACCACCACTCCATTTTGTAATTTTATATGCCTTATAATAATGGTTTTCATAAAGGCTGGCAAAATTGCTTGACAAGTATTTTGTTCGTAAACAAAATGTTGCAAATAAAGTTTGTTTATAAACATTTTTAATGTAGCAGGAAAACTGTACTGTTGAAGAAATTATAGAAGATAGTGCCTAACAATTATTTGTACTGTTGTTTATATTTATTATACAGAACTGCAAATGTAGAAAATTCAAATTTTAATAAATCTGTAAAAAAAAATTTTGGTTCTGCAGTATTTTGTTTTTGCAAAGCCCTATTACGATATATGTGTCAATGTGTCATATATCTTTCTATTGATTTTTTTCAATTAAAAATGGTTAGGTTTTTGAAACTGCAAAATCAAATTGTTATGCAAATATAACACACAATTTATGTTATTGAGGTTAATTATATCCCAAAAAAATCCCAATGTATCAAAAAATCCGAAAAAAGTCCCAATTTACAAAACAAATGTTTATAATGATTATAAGTCGAATACAAAACATTGCAGAAATCTGTAGTAAACGAGTACGCGTGTATCTGTAAGATAAGCATTATTTTTAGTAAAAATAACAGGAAAATATTAGACAATTTTCCACATTTCTTTAATTGGGTTTTTATTGTTTGAAAAATTGTGCTCCATCCGAATTAGGGAACTAATATTTTTATATCTTTATTATTATTATAAATATATAAAAAAATATTTGGATTTTGATTTAGGGATATGGGACCATTAGGTATTTGATGGTCTATTTTCGTCATTTTGTTAATTATAGTATAATGAGTATAATAAGGCCTAAAAATTAATCGTTTTAATTTTTCCCTCCTCTCAAAAATTAATCACAATGCTATACTTAATGACAGTAGTGGTACGTTTTGGTACAAAATCTTTCGGCAAATAATTTAAATATTCGAAGTGAGTCGGCCAATTGACCACATTTAAAAAAAGTAAATAAAATTTAAATGAAGCAAGCCTTCGTCTAGTAATAGGCGTTTGATGTGCTTGCTCTAAGCATAAATCTGACAGTATTAAAAATTTGCATAAAAATTAGCTGTTAGTCTAGTAAAGATTTCCAAGTGATACCTAAATGGGTACATGATAATGATGAGTATAATAATAAATTCCCATCATCACTACTCTGCAACCCTATTGCAATTTAAATTGACTTTTATGCGTCTTTGGTTAATAAAAGCCTGACCTCGCTCAAACCTTATCAGACTCTCTTGCAATATTTTTATAGATTTTCAGCATTAAATTTGCACTTAAAATGCAAATAAAATCGTCCTATACTTCACAATTAAATTATATCCAGATATAATTGACAATTTAAATTATTTTAACTGTTTTAATTTAAATTGAAGGTGAAGCTGACAATTTACTCGAAATTTTTAACATTAAAATTTGAAAACATAACTAACCAACGTAATTCAATTCAGAGAGCCATATAAAATAATTTAATTTATATTAGTATAGCATCAATCCGAAACATAGGGGTTAAAAAGATGAAAAAAAAAAAAAATATGCTTAAATTTATCGGTTGTGAATGAATGAATCGAAAAGGAAAAGAATTGAATTGATTTTAAGTTAATAAAGATGTTTTTTTTTTTGTTTTTTTTTTTTTTTGTTTTTAAATAAATTCAATCCTGATGATTTCAATTTAGATTTAGATTTTGTATTTGAATTAAATAAACAAAAAAAAAATACAGAAAAAATATTGTCTCTATTCATGATATTTTAACTAAATTTTAAATTTATTAAAAAAAAAAAAACAAAAAGAAACAAAAAAATTCAAAATAGTTCAATTTGCTTGAGTGATCCAAGGATGCTGAATCAATTCAATTTGCTTTTTTAAATCAAAATTTGACTATAGACAAAAAAAAGATTTATATATTTTTTTTTTTTTTAAATTTAATGTCAATAATAATTATAAGAATGTTGTTAGAGAATTTATTTGAAATTGGCTTTTCAGCAATTCAACTTAGATTATAATATTGTATAGTTTGACAATGCAAGCAATGGTATTTAGGAATTTATCTATGCTAAAAATTTAAAATTAAGTTAGTCGATATAATAAAATTTAATTTGTAATTAAAATTAAATTAATTTAATTTTAAATTTTCAATTTTAAATAAATAAAATATATAATAATGTGAAATTTTTATTTTTGATACTGTATTTTGTTTTTCGACCCTTTTTTATGCCATTTTCTAATTTTGCAATTTTCTGTTATATTGCCATCATCTATTTTAATAATGCCATTTTCTGTTATATAAGATGTGCCAAGAGTGGGGCTTGCCAAAGGTAGGATATAACATTCGTCCAGATCTTATTGTGATATGATGAAGCAAATCGGTATGAGATCACACGTGGCCTAGTATCATAATAGCAACGGATTGTTATTGCTGTCATTCTTCTTTTAAATAAAACTAAAATTAGGAGTGCAATATGCTTTTAAAGAGTTTTTATTAATCGATTTACTTTTGCACTAATTTTTTTTTTTTTAATTTATCTTTCGTAGATATATCGACTACCAAGAGATGATAATTAATCTATACCAAGAGATAGTCATGTCAATCATATATCGAGATAAGATATTATTAGATGAAATAATTTGATAAAACAGCTATCGGTTATTAGATTATCGATATTTGCCATCAATAATAAAATTATTACTGATATTTTGCAACAGTACAAGTAGTTGAATATTATCCAGATATGTTCTGGTGATGTTAGCTGTGTTCTATTTATAACATTTAAAACTATTACGAATCAAAATATGAAATGCTAGTTAATAACAAATGTTAGATAATAACATTTAAAACTATATTATGAATCAAATATTAGTAGTTTCCGGAATAGTTCAATTAATTTAGAGTCCGATAAAATTTACAAATTCATAATATACCATATTTTCATTTGTGTTCACTAATCTTATCTTAGACTGGTAAATTGAGGGTTGAAGAGTAGAAACTGTTATGTTATAAAAATAAGACAAGAAATATTAATAAAATATTGAAATTTGGAGTGTATATGTAAATGGATATAAAATATAAAAATTGTATATGTATGTAATATAATATATATATATATATGTATGTATATTCAGGATTATTTTAATATAAATCCATAAAAAAATTGGGGATATCATATTTAATACCAAACAAAATTATACCTTAAGGGAATTTTAGGTTTATGTTTTTCGAAAACAAAAATAACTTTTTTTTTTTTTGTTTATTATTTACTGTTATTTTTCTTTTGTGTTTTTTTTTTTTTTTTATATCTTAACTGTAAAAAAAAGTAGAAAAAAAAATTTATTACAAAAGATCAAGAATGCTAAAAGGATCATAATAATCATCTGTGAAAAAGAAAAGTGTTATAATATATGAAGAAGAAAGTCAATAGAGAATATAATATTATGATTTTCTTTGAAGAAAAAATGAAAAAACAATGAAAATGAATTTTTATGTTGCAATAAAAAATTTGAATTATTATTTTTTGTTTTTCTGTTTTTTTTTTTGTGTATTATTTTTACTGTTCTTTAAAAATAATCCTAAATGTAATAAATAATTATTTTTTTGTTTTTTATTTAGAATTTCGAAATAGAAATTAGGTTGATGAGATATTTTGAAATGTAAATTATTCAAAATAGATTTATTTGAGTTCAATAAGGGAATTAAGGATGAATGTCCTGAACATTAGGTGTGTCTATTACTTAATAACCTTTCCATTGATAAGTATGTAATTAGTAAATAAATAGCAAATGTGTCGAGTGTTATGTACATTATTTTAATAAATGTATAGACGTGTCCCTAAATAGAGATATAATTGCTTGTAATGTATTGGTACAGGTATAATAAGATAATCTGATAATGTATTCATTATTTTGAAGTATGGTATTCGTAATTATATTTAGTTAGTCATAACTTAGTCTTAAGTTATGACTAACTAAATATGTTTGTATATATATATATATATTTCATTAAAGTACTAGGCTAAGAAATTTGAATTAATTTGTTATATCATTTTGTGAATTTAGCATGTAAGTTAGCTGTAGTTGTTAATGAAATAAAAAACTATATTTTAATAAATTTTTATGTTTAACTTAGTTTTTAAGTTTTAGGTTAAAAAAAAAATTTGATCAAAAAGGTTTTGCTTGCCATTTTCCCTTAAAAAAAAATATATTATAAATAGAATAGTGTGTAAATACAGTAGTCATAGGTGTAAATACATTAGTATAAGCTCTTAATAAGGTAGAGATAATTCAACTGTATAATTTAACTAAGGCATAATAAAGAAATAATAAATAAAAGGTAAAACATAGAATAATAAATGTACAATATTAAGGAAATTCATTTTCAAGATATTATTATTATTATTATTTTATTATGCCTTAATTTCATTTTACAATTTTCCTTATTTCTAATTTTAATAATTAAGAGCTTATACTAATGTATTTACACCTATGACTTTTAATTTACTTAGACTAACCTGAACTTTTCTATTAACAATATATATATATATATATTTTTTAAGGAAAAATGGCAAGTAAAAACCTTTTTGATCAATTTATTTTTATCCTAAATCCTAAAAAAACCTAATTGGTAAAAGCTTAATCTACAATCGCTCTTATTAGCGGATTTACTGAATTTAGACAGCTCTCTAGAAAGGCAGACGCTATCTTTGCTATTTGTTCGGAAACAGTATTGATATTTGCTATGCTATATGCAATCTGTTGGTGGAAAAATAAAAAGGTTTAGCCAAGATTAATTTTAGGATTGCATTTTGTTTTCTTTGTAGCACATTTAAGTTTGTTCTCGCAGCGCTCTTCCATATAGGGAGCCTTCGAAAAAAGAATACTGCGAGAAATGGCTTTAAATATTATTAATTTGTTTTCTACAGTTAGCCCGTCTTTTTTATTTATAATTGGATACAACAGTTCTATATATATATATAGATCTATTTTATTGACTGTCTTAGTTATATGTGCTTTAAACAGTAATTTTTTGTCCAAATGTATACCAAGATATTTAATATCATCTCTTTCCCATATTATTTCATTATTATTTAAAAATAAGTTTCTGTTAGGCAAGTAACATGATTTCCTTCTTTTTGTGAAGAAGATCGAGTTTGTTTTTTTGCCATTGATTTTGATTTTCTATTTGTAATAAAATTCAAGATATAAATCAATAAAATTAGTTTACTAGAGCATAGTGTGGACGTGCACTATCCTTCATTATTTTTTAAGTAAGACTGGAAAATTTGTTATAACCTGTTATAACAGTTTAATTTCAACAGTAAAATGTTATGTCAAATTTAGTTGAACGATATCCCAAAATTATTATACACGTATGTTTCAGTATAAATTGGAATATTTTAACTGAATTTTATCTTATTCCTCTTGTGTTAGACTTGAGCCTGTTAATCTTGAAATTTATAAGCCCAAATGTATTTCAATATCTGATTGATGGTTATCTATCTGATGATTTGCTACTAAATTGCATCTAAAATAGTCTTTGATCATTAAACCGTGATCATGCCAGCTTTGCTTCTGTTTCTAGTTTGACCATATCAAAAGTGTTACATGCATTTTGTCTATTTCTGATGGTTTTTTATACTGCAATATTTCTTACTTGTTTTATTTTTTATCAAAAATAATTTTTATTTTATTGATATCAGTTCTGGATTATACTGCGTACATCATAACTGGTATGTGAATGGCATTATTTATTTAACTACATTTTTATTAACAGCTAGTTTGCCTTTTATATGTGCTTAACCAACAAAATTGTTTTATCAAGTTATATTCATATTCCTACATTCCACAAATTTTTATGATTGCATTAGATTTTAACATGATTTAAATACTATTAGACTAATGGTTGGTTGGAGCAAGCCATCATACGTCTATTAGAGATAAAATCTTGTTATACAGTTTTGTGCATTATTTATCGTCATTCAGTGAGGTGTGTAGAACCGTTACCAAATGTTTACACCGTTAGAAAATTAAATAAAAAACTAATATTAATAGAGGTAGGTCCAATCACAACGACACGATATTTCGCGTATGTCGATAAAATATATCAAATTGTGTTTTGAGCAAAAATGTGTATTTAAATGGCATCATAGCAAATGGTATAACACTACAAAGTTTGCGATAAAATTTTTTATCAAAACTGAAAATTTGTCGTTGTTATACTGCGACATTTCATTTTGTCAGTTCTAAGTCATTAAATTAAAAATAGTTTTTTTTGTTGTTTTTTAATTTTTGTTTGAAAATGAAAATGTCACATTGATTGGATTTTCTATGCAACATTCTATGCCAACAATCTATTTTAGGACGATAATATCGTGTCATTTTCATTTGACTTCAGGCTGAAATATCAGGTATTTGTACATTAGATTAGATTAGATTTAATTTATTCCGAGAGAGATCCAGTCCCTACATCACCGCAGCCACAAATGGGCTCATTGTGATAGTATATGTATATAAAATTATTATCAATATATTTTCGGCAATTAAAGTTTTCTTGAGTAAGTCAGATTTACAATGATTAGAAGTCAGATTTACAATGGTTAAATTTATAACATTGTTACTTGATAATAATTATTCTGTATCAAACTAAGTTTTATTCAATTAAAATATAAGAGTTGACAAATTTGGCAATCAAACAGAAAGTTCTATATAATTATACCAACTACTGAAATAAATCTGAAAATGTGTTGAACCATTGTGCAAAACTCATTTGGCTAATCAAATCCAATTTGTTTCTATTATTATTTATGTTGAATAATTTTTTGATTTATACTAAATTCTATTTTATACCCAGTCATAATACAGTCCTACCATCCTGTCATAATATATAGTGAAATTTTATAATCTGCAATACTAATAACATTTTTCTATTCAATTCAAAATTTGATTCAGAGATCATCGATTTAATTTAGCCATTAAAATTTGATTCAGAATTGTTGAAAAATTCAAAATTTAATTCAGGACGATGATTGCGTATGATCGATCATCTCAAGTGTTTCAATAATCCTGCATCGGCCTCAACTTCTGTTTTCAAAACATTTGATAAAACTTTCTAACATAAAGTAGATTCACATATTATCCTACTCAAGATCCTTACCAATATCATCATTGATATTCTTGATTAGATAGTTAAATTCATGATTCAGTACGACAAATACAAAATTTGATTCAGGATGATTATTCCGTATGATCGATCATCTCAAATGCTTGAATAATCCTGCATCGGCCTCATCTTCGGTTTTCAAACATTTGGTATAACTTTCTAACATAAAGTAGATTCACAGATACCTTCCTCAAGATGCAATATCATTCTTGATCTTCTTGATTAGACAGTTAAATTCATAATCACTGCTTTTTGTTTGTTTTGTGAGTCGACTTATATTAAGCACATTGAATTTAATAATTTATTTAATTTAAATACATAAACGGTGTATATGTATTTGTAATATGTGAATCTATATACAACTGGAATAAATAAATATTTAGTTTAGTATATTTTTTTATAAAAAATTTTGACGAACGTGATGTGATCAGAAATACTCTGAAGGCTTTTAAAGATTCTTAAAGTTTTCCTTTTATAATATACACATATATTATGTACTTTGTATATATATATTTTTTTGTTTTTCATTTTTATTTATTTTTTATTATAATAATGCTAAAGTGTATATATATATTTTTGCTTGATGGATGGTAAAGTCTATTTGGTGAGTGAATTTTCTTTATATTTTTTTCCTACTTAAGATATTTATGTGTGTGTGTGTGTGTCTGTTTGTTAGAGCGTTAGAATGTTAAATTTTTTTTTTTTTTTTTTTGATATGGTCTTCTCCTGTTTATGTTATGAAGAAGTGAATAAGGACCAATTCATCTTTAAGTCAATTAAGGATGAATATAAAAATGTAAAAAATTGTATATATATATAAACATATTATATATATATATATATATATATATACATTTTTTAAATGAACCAGGAAGTGGAAAGTCGGAAATTCTAGCTTTTCATTTTTTTTTGTTGAAAAGTTTTTTATTTTATTTTTCTGCTTTTTGAATTATGAAAATCACAGGTTTTTTCTGATGATAACTATTTAAGGTGGTTGTGATGCGATGGATGATCATGTTATAAAGCAAAAAAAGATGATGAAGAGTAATGAAGGAAACAAAACTTTTTCGAGATTTAATATTCTAACGGTACAAAATGTTTTTATTTTGTTGTTTTTATTTGCTGTTATTATTTTGTTTATGATAATTCTATTAGGAATTGGTGGAACATTATAAGAGAATATTTTACACTATTATCTGAAAATAGAAAATAAAAATAAAAAAAAATAAAAATAAAAAAAAATAAAAAGAGATAGAAATATTTTTCATTGTTGTATCACAACAAGGTAATATTGAATATGTTTATGTATTTGTATAATAGAATGTAATGTGTTAGGATTTAATTTAATTTTAAAAATTGTTTTATTTTTTCATTGTGTCATCTTCTCTTTTCTATCATATCAAAGGTATAGGATGAGTTCATTAAAAAGAGACAGAAGACAACAATATATTGAAGAAGATACAAGTTGTTTAGTTTTTGGTTCCATTTTTCTGTTTCATTTTGTTTTCATGTGGAAATTTTTTATATTTGTTTTTTTTGTTAATTTTTGAAATTTAAGTAAAATTTTTTGATTAATATTGAAGTCAATTTCTGTTTTTATTTATTTTTTGTTTTTAATGTTTGCAGAGCGAGAAAATGAACTTTTCAAACTTTTCAATTTTAGATTCATCTTGTTTATTTTTTTTTTTTTTATTTATTTTTTTCTTCAAAAACTTGAAACAAATAACTTAAATGACATCCGAGAATACCTACACTGCCATTTTTTGTCATTTTTGTAAATTGAAAGGAATAAATTGAAAAATAAAAGAGCATAATGTGAAGTGATGTGAAAAATTGGATGTCTTTTATGAAATTAAAATTTATAGAATTTTTTTTTGTAAATGAACGAATGAATAAATGAACAAATGAATGAATATGAATTAATTATATATGCTGATGATATTTAGTGCACAGAAATTGAGGAAAAATAAAAATAATTTGATGGTACTTGACATATTCAAAAAACAACAAAAAAAAAACAAAAAAAGGAAATTAATTACAAAGTTGAAAAGAACTTTTGAAAATAAAAAAAAAAAAAAAACAAAAAAAAGGAAAAAATTACTTAATTTGGTCGTATTTTTGTTTTTTTTTAACTTTGAAGTTAAAGTAAAAATTAAATCTAAGTAATAAATTCAGTTTAAGTAAAGTAAAAGAAAAATATTTATATATATATATATTTTTTTGTAATATGACCTTAATGAATTATACTTGAAATGATTAATTTAATTTTTCATAAAAATGGAATTTTTTTTTTTCATGAGGTCGATATAAGTTTTATTTGAAAAATCATAAAAAAGATTTTGAACTTGTAAACTTAACTTTCCTACAAATATTTAAATTTTTTTTTTTAATAGCTTTGAACTTAACTTATTTTAGTAAAATTATTTGTATTTAATATTTTTTTCAATTGGGTTGACAATGTCCTAAAATAGGAATAAAAATGGTAGGTATTTTAGAGAAATATATAAAAAATAAATATGATAATGATTTATGGTTCATTTTGAAGGTGATTTTAAACAAGATTGTGTTTCTTTGAATTTAATTTTGGTATGTATTTTAGTTATTAAATAATTTAATATTTATTATGTTTCGAATAATTTTTCGTTGGTGTCTTTTTACGTGGCTGAATGGCCATTATGTATTGCATTGTATCAAATATATCTGGGGCACTGACGTTTCAATAGTTCAAGACAATTCAATACTTTAATACAAAAAAATAAAAATAATTAGTAGGGCTTTCTGTTCTGCAGCTATAGAAAGCTGTTCTAAAACAAACAAATATATTTACTCTAATTTGTTAACGATATGTGTCGAAAAATAATTGTTGTATAAATTATACTAAAATTAGTTAATATTAGTAAGTTGTAGCATTGGTGTTTTTAAAGAGAAAATTAGATAAATGTTGATTCGAGTAAATTTTCTTATTAAGCCAAATTCATAAGTAATTCTACTTGAATATTTGATATATAATTTCAATATTTATAATTACAATATAAAAAAAATTGAAAATGTATAGAGTAAAAATTTATTTATTACTTCACAATGAAATAAGTTATTCTAAATAAAAAACTAAAGTATAAATATAACTGAAAATAAAAGAAAAAAAAAATGATAAAACTATAAAGTAAAGAAAAATAAACAAAAAATTAAACTTTGATAAACATTTTTAATAAAAGGGGAGATTCTGAGCGAGATGTTGTATCAGCGTAGGACCTAATGACCATATCCCAATGATAGCTGGAATTCTTAGCTTTCCAAAAATATATGTCTTTACTGGCGTATTTTATCCTTTAAGGACGAAAAGGACATTTGAAAGTATCCTTGTTGTTTTGATGTTTTTGTATAAAAACTGTTACATCTGGGATCTCCGAGACATTTATATATATTAAGTTATACATTCTAGAAAGATAACGGATTCGATCATATTTTAACATTTACTTGATGATGATTGGTGCTGCCGTTATTTACATATTATAGTTCAAAGTAGAACATTTTGGACAAAAACAACAATCTTTATTTTCTTTCTTGAAAAACCAAATACCTCAATATTTTACTATAAAATTCCTGCAAAATTTATATACTGTTAGAAAAGTCTCTTTTTTTTCTATAACTCATAATATTTTATATCTATGTCGAATAGTTTAGAAGATATAAGCATTTATTAAAAAAAAAATTTTTTTTTAACCTTTTTCATTATAAAACTAGGAATGTGCCTTTTACGAAAGGACCTGAAGTTGATTTGCAGATTTATCGTAATTACGTGTACATTGGTAGTTAATGTGTTAAAGCTGGCTGATTTCATTGTCCATTTTTCCATGTTAATAAATTTGATTTTTAAGTTTTTATAAAAACTTGTTTTCTAGCGTTAGAGTACATTTTTTTTTTGTTTTGAACTGTCACTGATTATTTTCATCAAAAATTCTTTAGTTCTTTTGAAACTGTTGGTGGAATTGATTTATTATTATTTGTAATTTATTTAACTATTCTATTCATTAAATTTGTATACAATTATAGAGACTTATCGTCTCATGTAGATGCAGAAATTAATAATAAAATAAAACAATCAATAGAATAGAATAAAATTTAAAAAAAAATGTAACAAAATTAGTGAAATAAAACTTATGCAACTTAAAATTCGAATAAAATAAATTTGCATTTTGTATATATTACTGGTTCGATTATATTTTAATAGTATATGTACTTTGGGCTACTACAGCTAATTTGACTTTCTTAATTTTCTATACTAAATTAAATAAATTGGAATTGGCTAACTATTGACAAACTAGTTAGTTAACTTATGAACATTGTGACAACCAAACTTTACAAAAATACTAAATTTAAAATGTTCGCTAAATGCAGTTGTATAGAATAAATTGTATGTAAATCACCTACATAATATACTTTGAAATAGTATTGAAAAAAATAAATTTTAATACATATTATCAATAATCGATAAAAATATTTTTTTTATAGGTCCAAAACAATTAAATTCATTATTATTACTTTAACAGAGTTTTAGTTTGTTAGTATATATAAATCTGGCCTGTATCATCAATTTGTCAAACCATTATTATAATACATATTCATCAATTACAAATTTACGACTATTATGCATCTAAATATTAAAAATTTATTTATTTCAAAGTATATTTATGTAGGTGATATTTATATAATTTGTACACATTTATATTACATACAATTTATTCTATATATACCACTGCATTTAGAGAACATTTTAAATTTAGTATTTTGGTAATTCATTTTATTTACTAAATATTAAATTATTCCTAACTATCTATACCTACAAATATGCTAAAATTCAATAAATCACAATATATATATATATAAATTTTTTTTAACTATAATTCACAACTTTTGTGAATTGAAATTTTAGTCCCTGACATTTCATGTCACAGAAAATGTTCAGAAATATTTTTTTCTGAAAATGTTTTTTTTTTTAATTTTACCAATGTAATAATCTATATTATTGTAGGTTGTATATTCATACATAATATTATATATATATATATATATGTATGTATATATATATTTATACATCAAAATATAATATAAATGTAAATAAAAATATGCTGATAAAAATACTTAAATGTGTATGCACCCTTGCCAGCAATTGTTTAGATTCCCGTGGGTAATATAAATAAATCAGCAGGCGGTACTGCGTTATCCTGATGGTTATAAAAATAAAAGTGAAATAAAAATACAAAATATTGAAATAAAAAAAAAAAAAAAAAAAAATGAAGTAAATAGAATTTCTTTAGGGAAAAATGAATTATGAATATTGATCAATTTTTATTAATATAGAAATATTATATAAGTGATACTACTGGAAAAAAAAACAAAAAAAAAAATGGGACGAAAGGAAGGAATGAATTTTGAGTGATTTTTAATTTATTTATTTTTTTTTATTACAGAAAGAAAATCCATTTTTTCATTAAACAAAAAAAAAAAAAAATCTTTCTTTTAGGGTTGAAACTTTGAAATTAGAGGATTTCATATTATTGTTATTTATTTTATTTATTTTATTTTATATGACTGAGCTTAATAGCCCAGTCGAATTCTTGGGCTCGATTTTATTAGGTATGTGCATGTTGTTATAGTATATTAATATTTTATTTATTTATTTATTTCAACGATTTATGCCTGAAGAGATAATTATCATATAAGAAGGCTATATAATATACGTATATAGAATTTGGAAATATACAAATTTATTGCAATTGTAGCAATATATGCACAGTATATCACTTCTTAAAGCGTAATCAATACAGTCAGCTCTTCATTTTATATTTTTCCGAAAAAGCGCTTTCGTTTAGTGGCTTTTAAAGCCATTTTGAGGCTCGTTTGATGATTTTCTTGTATATGAAATTTTGTTTTTGGAATGTAGATACAATTAATGAACAAATCACAATTGTCACTATTCAAATGATATCGAAAATGTTATGTTTTATAGTATATTACTTTTTATATTTATAGACGAATTTTAAATAAATTATTACTCCCCTAGAATTTGATTAAAATCATTACTAAGTACTTACATTTTTTTTGCAAATGTAAATACGAAGTACTAGACATTTTATTTTTCACTTCATTACATCCCACTCGAATATAAAATCCATACAATTCACTCATCATATTCTGAGAACCTACAAGTGATATTTTTCTAAATAAATTTAATAACCCAAGCAATTAGTGGTGCAATTTTTCTTACAAAAAAAAACAAAAACCATTTTATTAAAACAATTTTCGATATTTATATTTACATTTTTATTATTTAAATAATTACAACTTGCGTAAAAAATCAAGAAAAAGCAAAAAAACGTCAATGATAACATTTTTTTTGTTTTTTGCCTAACAAGACAATTGTTTTATTATTGCACATTCATTGTATCCTCTCAACACAACTATAAAAAATATATATATATATTTTTTTTAACAAAAAAATTCACCAAAAAAGAAACCAACAAAACACAAATAAAATTATTGAGATTCCGTTGAAATATGAATTTTTTAATAAAAATTCATAGAGCGTAAACTTCAGCATAAAAATTAAAAAAAAAAAAAACAAAAATAAATAAATAAATAAATGAAATAAAAGAATATATTTAAAAATATGGGATATGAAAAATTCGCATAGGAATTTAAAAAAAAAAAACAAAAATATTTTAATTTCAAAAATCTTGAATTAAATAAACACGAAAAAAAAATGAAGACAAAAAAGGACTCGTAAAAAAATTGCAATTGCAAATAAAAATGTGTAAATGTGAGTTCAAAATGAAAGTTTTTTTTTTTTTTTGATTGAAAAAAATATATTTGCACGTTTTTTAAATGTATAGACATTATTATTAAATACACATTGATTGGTTCTGAAGACCACAATATTGGCCTTAAACCTTTTAAATATTTACCTATAAATTTTAAAAAGAAAACAAAAAATTTTTATAGTCCTTGTAGATAGATGGTTAACATTTTTATTATTTTTTAAGAGAAATCATTTTTGATGATAACTAACTGTATATACGTTTTTGTTCGTATTACAGTAATATATCGATTTTCACCTAATCGATAGGATGGCAGAAAAAACCAATATGTATAAAAATGTAGCAATCAAAGTACATGAATGAGTACATTTAATGTTGCTTTATTGCACTTAAGTGTTGGTATATTGCACTTACTAACTAACCTATTCTGTCGTACTAAGAAAATAAGTCCCAATTCCATTTAGATAGTTATGAGCAAAATTTAACTTTCGCTGTTTTGAAGTTGTTTTATATAATTATCCTACTTAATGTCGCTTGTACCTTCTATATCGTCTAATAGAATAGGTACTATAATTACCATATTAATTCTACTGTGCTCCAGAAAATAGTAACATTATTTATTTTGATAGTACAAGGTATTGTGGAAGACCACCCACAATATCGTTGGAAAAATAAAATATTGACAAAAATGAAACAATTTCGGCAGAAATGAATGAGTTAAGTCAAGAACCTACATTAACTGTTTTCCATCTAAGTAAGTTAGTAATATATCTCAGTTAGTAGTGTATATCACAGTAATAACATATCTTATAATATATACTAATTTTGTTTTTGTCTGAAGTAGGTGCAGGTAAAATTAAAATGTATTGAGAAAATAATATTAATGCGATATTTATATTTATTTATATTTTTTATTTATGCTTTATTCAAACATATTACAAGTTACAATATCTTAAGTTAGTAAAATGAACAGAAAAAAATCAAAAATTTAAAAATAACAATTAAAATTACATTAAATATTTTTACAAAAAAAATAAAATAAAATAAAATAAGGAAAAAAAAAGTCTTAAAATATAGAAATTACTATTAAAATTAAATTACATACATATATAAATATTATTACAAGTACAATATTATAGATTATGGTATAGATGTAAATATAAAGTTTTCTTTAAATTCAATTTACTGAACGAAAAATCAATAAAATCTTTATACTCATAAACATTCTATTAACTAGTTCATATTTCCCATAGTTAGTTCGGTACCAAGTTAACAACATTTTCCGATCGGAAACGAGCACTTGTATTTAAATGGGTGTTGATCAACTGCTTAACAGCCTGTGAATCAATTTCCCCATTGATGATGATTATATAATGAATAATATGATGAGAGATATCTGTATTTTGTATTGTAATGTGCATATACTTTTTAAACTGCACCCAAACTATACTAGATTAGCAATGTCATTACACTAGTTGTATTTAAATTTCAATTTGTTCGTAAAAAATACGAATTCATAAATTGCTGTAACTGGCTATCCACCAGAACAGACTGATTTGAAATTAACTACCAAAATGAATGGAAATTCAAATAACTGCAAATTGAAAAAAAAAAATGTTCGAAAAAACATTACATATCCGAAATTAAGCAAAAAAAAGTTATTTGTATAATTCAATTTAATGTATAATAATGTATATTCGGTATGTAGGTATATATAATTCGGATGATAAGTAAAAAATAGGAAAATTCATATTAATACTTGCCATTTATGCCATTTAATCATAATAAATTGTAAAAAAAGCTTTGTTTGTTTAGGAAAAGTCCAATACATGGTTGCGATGTGGCTTAAATTAAACATTTAGTACCAATACAGATATAAAACTTCCGGTTCGAATTGAACCATCGATTTCAATTTTTAATTATTGTCACTTACGTAATTTTTTTCTTAGGATAACATTACTTATCTATTATCACCCATGTATTATAATATACAAATCAACTAATCTATTTTCTTCAGTATAATATAACTAAAAATATAATAATAACAAATATATATACATAGATATAATACATTAGTATAGCCTAACTATTTTTAAACATTACAATTAAATTTATTTAATAAATTTTAAAGGTCACCTTAGTTCTTATTTAGGTTTTATTTATTTTTTTTATTATTTATAATTACAATTCCCGAACAAAACTAAACATACGAATTATTTTAAAGTACTCATGGCTAATATAAAAGTAGCTCTCTTACCCATTTAAATAATATATAGTATAATAAACATTCTCATTAGTCTACAAATATAAAAATATTTTTAATTTAAAAATCAATCAAATTTATTTTTAATTAATGTTCAAAAATAAATAATGTTTATAATTATTATTATTATCGTAATTAAAAAATTAATATGTATTTAAAAAAGAAAAATGTTTTCAAAAATTTAATTAATTAAATTTAAAAAAAAAAAATTTAAATTAAATAAAAAAAGGATATTAATAAATTGTATATATTTTTATTAATATCCTTAAAAGACTATATTCATAAATTATGATCTGAAAGAACCCATATGTTTCTAACAAAAAAATGTATTTATATTTTTTTTAAAAAAAATTTCCTTAAATATCTAATAATTATTTAAATTTAATAGATATTTTTAAATATAATATCCTTGTTTCTTAATTTTCTGTTCAATATTTTTTTTGCAATATTTTAAAACTAAAATTGCAAAACAGAAATAACTATGGTATAAATTTGAACTTTTTTTACTGTCTCCAATTCATATTTTATTTCAATACATATACATATAAAAAAAATTTGCAAATATTTACTGTATTTTATATTGTATCCGTTGAATAAACAATATCTTTTTTTTTATTTCTTTTTTGTTATGTTTTTTTTTTTTTGTTTTTTAGTAATAATGTATTTTAATACCAAATATGTGTATACATATACATAAAATAATAATATCCTTAACAAATATTGACCAAACTACCATAAATTCATTTTCAAAGAAATAAAGTGTCAAATAGAATCTTTAGATTCGTTACTCCTTCTTCTCTATTCTATATCTACTCATTTATTCACATTTTTTATACTCTCTTTCTATATTATTATCCTTATTTATTCCGCTTATTTTTGCAAGGAGTTTATTAAGTGTTTAAGAATTTCTATATAATACATATATATATATATATATATATATAATAATATATCATATTTTATTATATAAACTTAGAAATCAATAAATTATCCTCAATTCGAATTGAATCCTTTGCTGTTTTTGTTTTTTCTATTTGTTTTTTTTGCTAATATCATCAGAAATTCATTCGTATTTAACAATTCTCCATATATTGGTATAGAAAAAGCGGAAAATTTTATTAAAGCAGTAAAAAAAAAAAAAAAAAAAAATAGAAATAAAATAAACAAAACTTTTGTACAAGATATAAAAAACAAAAATAAAAAAAGCAATAATAAAACCAATACATAACACAGTAACATACCTACAGAAAGGATAATAAGTAGCTTGTAGAAAAAATAAGAATGTCATTATTTTGCAAAATTTATTGTTCAGCAAAAGTTATTACTATAGAGTACAGTTAGCCAGCTTAGAGTTTATTTAGTTAAGAAAATGTCTGACTTTAGTGTATTTTTGTTTTTTTTTTTTTCTATTATATATTTTGTTATATTTTCTCGTAATGTCCTTCGAACACACTAATTAAAGACTTTATTAACAATTGGACACTTTTATACATTCATTTATTTTGTTTTTATTTTTATATACATATTATATCTATAAAATAATAATAGGATAAAAAGATATATACACCTATATGTATATGTATATATGTATTGTATAATAAATATGAGATTGTTCAAAGAAATTATATCAAGGATAATGCAAAAAACAAAAAACAGAAAAACTTTATGAATTAAGAAAAAATAAATTGAATTAATTCAATGTACATTATAAGAAAATATAAAACTTAAGATGAAAAAATTCAACTTTTTTTTGTTTTTTTGTTAATCCTATAAGGATTTTATCAATTTCCACGTCCAGACACTATACAATCTCTTAAAAACTTTTTATTTTTGTATTTGTATATTTTTTTAATGGTGTATTTTATTTATAAACATTTTATACTCATATAAAATATTTCAATTCAAAATTTATATTTTTATTGTTATTTTTTGTGAATCTGTCATAAATTCTTTGGCTAGGTAATTAATTACAAAATGTAGGGTTGGTTAGGAATAAAAGAAAGCAAACAAAAAAAAAAAAACAACACATTGATTAAATTCTTTAGAAGAGTTTTGTAGAAAATTTATTTTTATTAAACTTAAGAAAATGTATGGAAAAATCAATGAAAATTTAGATTACATTGGAAAATTATATTAGGAAAATTGATTGTAGATTTTGTGTTTAAGGTATAGATTAAATATAGATTGTTTTTAGTATAGATTTAGGTATAGATTAAAACGCTATGAAATAGATTTTCCGAACCAATTAAATGATGTGTGTGGTAATTTTTTAATTGTTCGAAATTATATCAACCAATCAAAAATATAATTATGTTGGTAAACATTAAATATAATTATTAAATAAATATAAGCATTAAATATAATTATGTTGGTAAGCTCTATACCCGTATCAATCGTGATATCCTCTTTCTTATATATTTTAATTGTAAACTGAAAACTTCTGATGGTAAATGCTGATGATTGGCTATAATTCAAATTATGATCAATATATAATTTTATTGTTATGCCTTCAATTATTATTTGTGTATAACTATTAAATCAATTTTTCAATAATTTGATATTAGCGGGCCATAATGATTTTGTTATTAAAGTTAGATATGTCACAAGGATTTATTCGATTAGAATAGGTTTTAATTTAATTTAAGTTCTCATTGAAATATATTAGGGGTAATACATATATACCAGTTTTATGTTGGGATCTGATATTGATATCAAGGCTGTAAAACTAATCGTGAACAAAAAAATTGTTCTATTATAATCTGATTAATATACACTAGAGCGGATCCCCTGTGCAATTTTACAGAAAAATTTAGTTTAATTTTCTTGCTTAATACATTATCATTTAAATACATTGGAATATAGGATAGGATAGGACCAGTGATTAGATATTAAGGCTGTAAAACTAATACCTAACAAAAAAATTATGATCTGATCTAATTAATAAAATATGTAGATACTAGAGGATCCCTTGTGCAATTTTACATAAGAATGTGGCTAAATTTTTTTGGTTAATATATTATCTTTTAAATACTTTAGTATAAAATAGACTATCTAGTGTTTAACTTCTTCCAAAAAAAATCACTCTTTTGATTACTACTCAGTCGAACTCGCTTAAGAGCACATCGAAGATAGCACGCAAATTTTGTGCACTTAAGCAAGTTGTGCTTTTAAACAGACAAGTCCTAAAATATTTTTTTTAGATCAATTTTAATTATGTAGGTGCTATGTTGTAAATAAAAGTATGAGAAACATATTTTGTACATATTATGTAATTTATATTTGAATTTTTGTATCTATGTATTTGTACATAGTATGTATGACATCAAACACACTGCAAAAATTACTAATTGTCTGTATTTTTATTCATTTTAAAGCTGGTCGCATTATATTTTTGTATTGTCTCAACACATTAACAAGATTTGGCATCATGTGCTATTAAAATACGCGAAAAGTATGTAGGTTTATAAAATATTATACAGAAATTTATGCATTTAAAGATATTTTGCTTTTGAACGAATTGAATTATATGAAAAAATAAAATAAAGCGTTCGAAATAATATGCACTTAAAAGGGTTTGTCTTTTTAAGCGAGGTGCTTTTAGGTAGACTCTACTGTAATATTAAACAGAATTATTGTAGACGAGATGAAATAATTATTTGATTTACATTGTTGTTAATCTCAGAATAATGTATTTTGACTCATGTATTTTTTTAAAATATTAAATTAAATAAATTAAGAAAAAATAATTCATTTTAACGTATTCATTTTTTGGGCTCAAGCGACATCAACTCCAGCTTCTTGTTAAATAATATTGGTTATAAAATAATTTAATAATAATACTTGATACTTTAAAATGTATTTATAAGAACTGATGGCGCAATATTGTTAAAAAATTAAACTAAAAGAAAAATTAGTCAAGAGTTATTTTCGAATGCATGGGATTAAAAATTATATCTAATGAGATCGAATTTAATATCTTCTAACTGAAACTATATATAATTACATAATAATTAAATTGTTTAATAAAAAATATCTACTTAATATGTGGAATAATAAAAATTCAAAAAAATTTATACAATAGAATATTAAACAATAATAAAATAAAATAAAAATAAAAATTTCCTTCCATATCCTTGATATACATATATTAATAATACATATATACGTATACATTAAAATTAATGGAAAATATTTCGTCCATATACCAATTTTCAATTGAATCAATTTAAATAAGAAAATTTAATTCAAATGAATCTCTAAATTTTATTTAAAATAATCATATGGGTATCTCATTATTGTGTTGAGATTCATTAAAACAATACCCTACAAAATGTATTCAAATAATATATACATATACAATAATTATATATATATATATAGCTATAGTAAAGATTTTTAATAATAAATAAAAAGGACTTTGCCACCTTGTTTATTATAAAACACCGTATAAAATATTTTGCCAAAATAATACAATAAAAATAAAATAAAAATAATAAAATAAATAAAACTAAATCCAAAACACAAAAAAAAAAAAAAAAACTGTTCACGTTAAAATCCTTTTTCAAATTAATGTATTCAAATTCATTAACGCTTAAATGTTACTCATGTGTGTTTGTATTGCGGTTTAATTCACATAAGGTTATTATTCTGCATAATGTGTGTATTGCCATAATGTACATAATATATAGGTAAAAATATAAATATATAAATACAACTAAAAAAAAAAAAAAATTAAAAACAAAAACCTTCAATTTTTTTTTTTTTTTTTTTTTTGTGAATAAAATTGAGAGTAGGTATAGGTACCAAACTAATAATATATAAATTTTTATATTAAGAAAGTCATATATAAATAAAATTTATCTTTATTAGAGAACGCATACACACACTCATGCAAACATATTATACTCCCTTTAACGCATATTATATAGAATAATTATATTGTTTTAGTCGCACTTCCTATACTGGTTTAACATTAAAACGCAGAATTTTCCAACACAAATATCTTGTCCCACTCTCTCTCTCTCTCTCCCCATTTCCAATAAATTTCTAATGTTATACGAAATAATATAACTCGTATAATACAAATTAACACATGCTATATGCATTCTAATATTATTTTGAAATTTTGAAATATTATCTAGATCGAGAAGTCTCTGTTCATTGAATATTTTCCGGACATTCCTAATTCACAGTATGACAGCAAGATAAAGAGAGAGAATATTTTTGGTTGAATAAATTTGAAAAGAAAATTGTTGCAAACAAAACCATTACCATGACTATACTAAAAACCAAAAAAAAAAAAAAAAATTACCATTTCTACGTCATACATACATAAAACATATACATTCAATTTACACGAGCCTTCTTTTGCATCCGATTTCATTTTAATTTATAGGGAATAGGAGAGATGAGAGATATTGAAAATAAAAAAAAACTCTCCAATTAAAATAGATTTTTCAATAGATTTCAATTTAAATGAAAAATAGTCTGATGCAAAAGAATGTGCGTGTAAACCGGGTTTAGTTTTTTTCAACAAAATTTTTTTTATATCTATCTCTTTCTTTCTTTCATTTATTGTTTTAATGCATTTAATTTGTATTTATTAAATTAAAACTATCTTGTTTAGATGGTGGTCCATATAAATTTATTCGTTTATTTGTTATATCAAATTATCAGTAAGAGAACAGAATTCAGTTAGAGTTTAGAACCTATTCATTGATTTTTAAAGAGTTGATATTCAAAGAATGGTAGATACATTTTTTTTCAACTTCACGTCATGCGATTAATGAGTAAAAAATTTTTTTGTTTTATTATTTGAAATACTTTTTATCATTTTTGATTCATGGTCCTTTTATTTAACTCTTATATGCATTTATAATGAAATTTTATATGTTGTATTTTAAATATTAATATATTTAACCCTACACTGCTTGAGTTTTTATATGTTGTTGGAAAAATAGTTTTTAGGTGCAAATACAGTTTATAAATATGAAAAAATACTAGAAAATATATATAAATTTATAATAAGGTGTTATTTTTAGACAAATTTAGTTGTAGCATATCTGATACATAATATGTAAAAGCGTTAGTAATGCCTTATTATTATAAAAACAAATTTTTCGCTTTTTTTTATTTAAAATTAAATTAAATTAAATCAATAACAAAAAACTAAAGTTCATATTATAAAATAATATTGCATTTTAGTAATTTCAATATGAAAAATATAATAATTATCAGTTTTTTTTTACTTTGTGTGAAATTTTATAAAGCAGTTGTTATTTTTGTCCAAACACAAAAATGCAACCCACATTTAGAGCATTTTATATATGAAAATATAATTTACATTCTGGAAGTTTACATCTTTGTCTTATAGACTCATACGCTGGCCAGTGGTTAGTCAAATCAAGTCGAACATTTTTTTGTGGTATATAAGCTGTTGTTGAAGATCTTTGTGATTCTTCCCCTTTTATTTGTATATGAAATGCCTTGGTAGATAAACAGTAAGCTATTTCAACTCGAAACTTAGCTAAAGCAAGTGTTTTTTCATTTCATTCTATAGTAATTTTTCTATGTACTAGCCAGCTATTAATTATTGTAACATCTAAAAGATGATAAAATAATCTATGGTACCATTTTTTTGTCCTCATTTGAATTTTGTACCGTCCAACTAAACTATCTAACAGGGCAACGCCTCCCATATGCTTATTATTTTTTTTGACTAAATTTGGACATTGAACAGAAATACATTTCTTATTTTTTTTATCAAAGCGTTGAACGTCAGTGAAAGGAATTTGCCCCGTAAAAGTTGATAATAAAGTTAGAGTCTTGTTATCTTTCCAGCTAATAAGAGCTACTTCAACACCCTCAAAATCACAGACATACTCATGTGAGCTTCCACGATTTTCTCTGTTCAGTGCTTGTTCACTTGGGAGTTTGCAGTTAGCAATTCTGATTCTTATTACTGTTCCAAGTGGCAGTATTTCTTGTTTTGCCAAATGAAGTTACAAGGAAACAGAGATGTGAAAGTTGTCAAAGTACACTCTGTAGTTTTCGTAAGATGGTTTTGCACAAACGTAAAACTATGTTCGCACTAGATCCTAAATCTAGTTAATCAGCCTTACGAAATTTTGGATCATTCTCAGAGCCAGTATATATAAAAAATGAATAAGGTGTAGAAAAATTTAAAATTTCTGGAGGATATGTAATTGTTCCTCAAAATTGTTGAGCGTTGCTATCTCATATCAAATTTTGTTTTCTCCAAAACAGTTTCGAATATTGTTCTTTTAAGTCTTTTGCTTCCTTTTTTGAATTTCTTTCAGTATTTTGTAAATTTTGATTATTCTCATTTTCAACTTCCCTAACTTCTTCTAAGATTGTACCATCTTCAACCATTTACCAGAAGCCATTATAATGATTAATTAATATAATAATAATGTTTTACTATAATTATTCAATTTTAGAACTTTTCATAAAATACACTAAAACATCAAAACACTACCCATAAGATAAAATACCTATAACAAAAAAGAAATAAGTTTTTTTATTTACATTAATGATACAACCATATTCAACACTTCACCTACGCTTTAAAAAGTTAATCCAATGTATTTTTTTATTTGCATTTGAAATTATGCTAAATTTGTTCTTACTGACATTACAAAAATTTAAATTTCTACAGCATAAAACTAAAATATAAACAAGATTCTCTTTTGTGTTTTCTCTTCATTATAGTTATCTTCTGACAACTGCGATTAAATGCTCATTTTCTGTTTAAAATTTAAATTCTCTGAGAAAACCTGTTATTAATGCAGCAGTTTATACAGTTGTAGCTAATCATCTACATATCGCATCAAGGAATATTTATTATATGCTTCAATTATTAAGGGTTTTTTAGATGTTGTATCAGATATGATACATCAAGCAGTGTAGGGTTAAATTATAGCCACATTTGCAGAGAGAAAATGACTTGAAGTTGTCTTACATGTTCTATTTGCAGACTTACTAAATAAATAAATAAAATTTGGATCCAAATATATCTGCAGTAGTACTGAATCAATAAATAAATAAATACCTAAAGTGAATATAAGTAACATTTATTGAAAAAGAAGAATATATCTAAATACATAATTAATTAATAATTAATTCCATTTTATGTATATTTTATTATATATATATATGTATATACATATATATATATATATATATATATATTTGTTTTTTTTTTGGTACATAAATAATTATAACAAAAATAGTTCAAAATGTATATTATTATAAAAAAAAAAAACAATTTGATTCAATTTGTGAAATCTACAAAATTTTAAACAAACTTTAAAAATTGGTTAAAAATTCACCCGACAGACACAAATGAGTTAAATTTATATGTTAAAATTTTTTATTTTTTTTTATTTTTTTGTTTTATGATATTTTGAATTTGAATTGATTTTAGATAGGCATACACTATTATAGAAATGAACCATTTAATGTACTTTTTTTTTTTTTTTTTTTTTTTTTTTTAATGTTATTAAATATTTTAATTATGGAACCAAGACCTGTTCAAGTAATAATTAAATTTTTATTGAAATTCATGATAATTTAGCAAAAAAAAATATATGAAAAGGAAACGTTTCGTTTTTGTTTTTTTAATAATAATTCACAATTACTGAAAATCTATTACATACACATACGTACACACACACACACATAATATTATTATATTTATCATGACTTTGTTTTTAATAGCAAAATAAAAGTAAATAATAATATAATATTTTAGATGGGTTGATGAAAATACATAAATCTACAATGATGGAAATTTATTCATAGAAATATTTGAAAATTTAAAATAAAAGAAAAAACAAAAAATAACAAAAGAAACCAAAAAGGAATAAACTGTGATCGTAAATTTTTGGATTAAAAATTAAATATTTATTATTGTTATATTATTATTATTATTATTATTATTATTTTTCATATGCCCGTATAAATATAAATAATGCATAAAATAAATAATAAAATGGTTAAAATTTCAAAGTGAAGTGAAGTGAAATTGTTTTAGAATATTTATATGGGTATTTATATATATATATATATATATATATATATATATATATATATATATATATATATATATATATATATATATGTATGTATATTTTCGAAGTTGAATTTATATTAAGTATTTAGAAAAAGAAGAATTGAAAAATATTAAATTGAAAAATTTTCAATTTATTCGTTGTCTGTTTTTAATGTATTCAAAAATTTATTATCTATTTTCTTTTTTCAATTTTCTAAAAATGAACTTCTTTTAAAACTAGCATATACATATAGTTAGTAAAACATAATGTTAATAATTATTTTTTTGCCATTCCATTGATGTTATAACTCTTCTGTTATTGTTGACAATAGGATTAGGTTTTAGTGATGTATTTAGTATTAAATTTAAGTCGTAAATTGCTTATGTTCAGTTGTTTATTATGCAGATACTGATATATTGGAAACAATACACTTGTTTTGTCAATGTTTATTTGTTTTGTTTATCTTATCTCTACCAACATATTTTACAAGCATATTAAATATTTAATGGTGCAAATATAAGATAATTATATAAAAAATGTACATTATATTTTACATATACAGATGCATTACCTGAGCGTAGACAAGTTAAGTTTAAATAAATAATATTCATCAGCAGCAATTTTCTAAGCTATTGTTGAGTCTGTTATTTACTTATTCTCTATTGAGATATTGCTAGGCTTTCTGAAATGCCTAATTTATTTTATTTTTCTAATATAGGTACCGTCTTATTTGTTCTTTTTTTCTATTCTGATTTAGTTTCATGTTCCACTACATCATACCCAACCCAAGTTTAACATACCTCATCATATCTACGAAGTCTAGGTACCGTATACATACAGGTATCGTCTTATAGATTTTAAATTGTTTTTTTTCAATTCTGATTTAGTTTGACGTTTCACTACATCATACCTAACCTAAGTTTATCATACCTCATCATACCTACGAAGTTTTGGTTTATTGACCTGTTTTTATTTAGTTATTTTAAATTTCTATAACCACAACAAAAAAATTGTGATCTGATCTAATTAATAAAATATGTAGATACTAGAGGATCCCTTGTGAAATTGTACACAAGAATTTGGTAAAATTTTCTTGGTTAAATTTCTATAACCATTGATTTTGATAAAAATTTCAACTTTAGATTGACTCGTACTAAATAAAGGATAACACAAACTTCTGATTATTTTCATAAATATTTTTAAAACCTAACTGTATTATTAATCTTACTAAATATTAATTTTTTTTTTATGTTATAAGCTTTTATTGTGACCATTCAAAATCCAACATTACAATTTTCAATTGAATATTAATAAGATATTAAATTTCTTTTTTAAATTCTAAAGGTGGTTTTGTTATACACAAAATATATTAAACATTTAATTTTGATTAATTAATTATGTTTGACATTTTACCGTTGTCTTGCAAAAAAAAATTAATTCAAATGTCGTTTTAAATGTGTCAAATTTTGATATTATGAAATTTTATTACTAAAAGAAAATTTCTATAAAACAAAAAAAAAAAAAACACAAAAATAAAAATTTCCAATTTAATAACTGTAATTTAATAATGTGACATATTCTTTTCCTATTTCACATATAATATTAATCAAATTGAATATTATTATGAAAAAAATATATATGTACACATATCTCTAAAAATTTTCTGTAATTTTTTTGTTTTTGCGTGTATGTAAAAATAAAGCTACTTACAGTTGAAAAGTGGAAATATGTACGAGTATATATGTAGTAAGAAAATTGTTTAAGATAAATAACAGTCTCTAAAAAAATATAAGAATTTTGATTATTTTCGTATTGGAAAAATTTTCTATTTCAAATTTGAAATTGAAACGTTTTTTATGATAATGGTAGAGCTTTTATATTGATCGGAAATATTAAAATTTCCATGTCATTTTACTTTTAATAAAAAAAACAACTTCGATTTATTAATTAATATTGATACATGGACATTTTATGTCACCATTCTATCTATAAATACTGTTATTATTTGTGTTAACAAACAAAATTATTTTTAGAAATTGTTTCGTTCATCATAACGCTATTAGAACTCATCAGTAGATATTTATAGTGATAGTGTCAGACTACCTATACAAGTCCTATTTTCATTTTAATTGATTTTCTTGCAATTTTGGTCGCTTTTTACACCATCTAATAAGTTATAAAATCAATCAAAATGAAAATAGGAGTTGTATAGGTAGTCTGACACTATAAATACCTACTGATGAGTTCTAATAGTGTTATGATGAACGGAACAATTTATTAATTACTTTATTTGATAGCTCATTTTGCATATTTTAATTATCATTGTTTGTTTTTTTTATATTCTTTTTTTGTAAATCTAATTTTAAAGTTAATTATTCATACTAATTACTACAATTTATGTTGTTCTCTTTATTTATAATTAATATTGAGGGGCAAATTCTGAAGCAAATATTGTGACCGCGTAGAGTAAATGACTATACCACAACCTCAAGGATAGGATCACAACCTATTTAATTTTTTTCCATGTTATTTCCTACTTTGAACTACAATATCACTACAACGGCAGCATCTATCATCATCAGGTGAACGTTAAAATATTTTTGAGACCGTTATATTACTAGATAACAAAGCCGAATACTCAAACAGATATAACGGTTTGTATAAAAATACATTAAAAAAACAAGGATACTTTCAAATGACCTTTTCGTCCTTGAAAGATAAGATACGTGATTAAATATATGTATTTTGGGAAAGCTGGCAATGCCATGTATCGCTGAAATATGGTAATTTGATCCTATACGGATACAACATTTCCCTCAAAAGAGCCTTATAGTTTTTTTTTATATGTCTTATTACTCTGAATTTTGTAAAAACAATTTCTTTTAGTTAAATAAGTTTATTTAATGTCGATTGTAGATCATAAATTCGTCTTTGTAATACTTTTCAGGACTAATGTCCTGTTGATATTTACTATTTTGATATTTTTGTTGGAAATATTGGAACAAACTACTACATAAATTGTGTACATCTAAAACAAATGTTTATATATATATATACAATGGTGGAGACTAATCGTCTCATGTATATTGAATTTGAATAAATTGAATTGAACTGAAACAATTAGATATGTGCTTTTTTTTGTTAATATTTAAAATTGTTATTATTAGCGTTTTACTGGGGTTTTAACTGCATCAAATTTTGGCAATTTCATTCTACACAAACTATATATACCGAATAGGATTGTTAATTTAATTTATTGAGATTATAGATGTACCGTACAATAACAAATAGTGCATATATTATATTGGCTGGAATATCTATAGGTACAATCGGTTATTTTTAAATTTACTCGTCAAAATTTAATTTCAAAACTAAACTCAAGACTATTAATCAAAACATAATTTCAAGACGCAAAGAGAAGCATAATTTTAATTTTATTCTTAAATCAATAAATTTTTAAACCATCATAATATTTCACTAATTTTGCAATTTTCATTGGTCGCCATTGTTAAAGTATGAAATATAGTCATATGACAAAACAAAGTAGACCTAGTTGATCTAGAATATTGAATAAATTAATGCGTACATTATTGTGTATACATATTTTTATTTTTATTATTTTTAAGAATGTTCAATTTCTCAATAAATAATTTTTTTTTTGTATAACAAGATTTATAAAACAAAAAGAAAAAAAAAAAATCAAAACTAAGAAAAATAGAAAATCTGGTCCTTTACCAACTTCAACTTTATTACTCTTCAATTTTCACGATGAAAGTAAATTTACATTAAAATTGTATACCCACCAACAATCATACCTACCTCCCGCCACAATCACATGTTACTTGTATTTTATATTATAGAAATCGCTGGAATAACAACAACAGCAGTGCCACAAAAAATAAATGTTTGATTTGACACTTTGGCAGAAATCATCAGTCAAAAACAATTTTTTTTTTATTTTGCAACAAAAAAAAAAATTTGGTACAATATACAACAGTAAACAGGAATAAAGATTTCTTTTATATCCTGAAAAATATTTTTTTGACGATTGATTTATTGCCTTTTGACGTGCAAAAAATATTTAAAATTTTTCATTTTATATAAAAAAAAAAAAAAAAAATACCAACTGTTTTTTTTTCTTCTTATTTTACAGTTACATCTTGAGGTTGCTTTCATTTTTTATTTCGTATACAATACAGAATAAATAAATACTGTTGTCAAAACTACATAAGAATAAAATTTCCATCAGGATGACTGTGAAGGAGTCTTTCTTTACTTAAGTACCCCCCACCTCCACCTACCTACGTTCGTACTACTACCGGAAATACGTTAAAATTCTTATTGAAGCAAAAACAAAAAAAAAAAAATACAAAAAAAAACAGAAAATTTACAAATATCCCAGTTATAGATTTACCGTTATAAATAAAGCATTGAATATTCGAATAACTGTATTCAGAAAAATACAAAAATGGCCCTAAGTAAAATAATTTAGATAGGCACGTTTCCCGTTATGAATACGTGGTTGAACTCTAAAAAAAAAAAAATAAAAAAAAAATAAAAACAATAATCACAAACAAATAAAAAAATAAAAAAAATCAAAACGAAAAAATAAAAAATAAAACATAAAAAAAAACGCCGAATAAGTGAAACTGAACTGAAATCGTATACGTGGAAGGTCTTTAAAGTGATAAAATATTCTTTTTTGTATTGAACACAAATCGTTTGAAATTTTCTTTGTACAAAAATTGTATATGTTTAAAAGAATTAAGTTGGATTGCGAAAAAAACGAGAGTAGTGTATATTATATTGGAGTGTAAATATAAATTTTTGGAACAAAAAAAAAAGTAGGAAGGTATACGTCTTTTTTCCGTTAACTTTGGTTTAACAAATTTTGAAAAATTTCACTGATTTACTGAGATTTTATACAACTTTAAGTCAATTTCAATTGGATCAGGTGATTTTTTTTTCAAAAAAAAAAAAAAAAGCCAAACAAAGAACAAAACAAAAATATTGATAATAAATTTAAGGATTTTCGTATTTTGAAGAATAAAATTCAATTTTGAAAAAAAAAAAAATTCAAAATTTGATGGTATTTTTCGCATTTTATTAATAATTTTTATATTAATATAATACTATTATTATTGTTGTTTTGTTAATAATAATTATTATTATTTTAATAATATATTATCATTATACTAGTGTCGAGTATAGAATTAAAATAAAATAATCATTTTAAACTGTTCAAAAAATTTATAATGATATAAATCGAATATTAATACAAACACACACACACACACAGAAGCTATTCAAAATAAATTTATTAGATTTGCACACTATACAGATCCTATTTTGGAATGATCATGCAAGAATATTAAACCGTTAAATCTCTCAGTCTCAAGTTACTCCGGAAAAAAATTGTAAGTAGCTGATGTTTTAATTATTTTTCAAATCGTTAAAGACCTTAAATCAAAATCAACTATTAACACAAATAATCGCCTATAACATTCAAATTTGTTTACAATCACGTTACACATGTAACGGTACCGATATCTCAAGTTTAATATAAGTAGCCACATCTAATATCCAACATGGAGATGTGTAGTAGAAATCAAACGATGCCGATGCTAACGTTAATCAGAAATGTAATCGATGCCTACAATGATGCCAGTTTCATAAATGAAACAAGATAGATATTTTTCTAGCAATATGTAATTTTATGTATTAAATAAATTGAAGTAAATAAACAGAATAAATTACGGTAAATACAAACCCATTAATAGAATTTTAATAGCTGGTTTAATAAATAATATGAGTTATATTTTAAGTATCTAAATATACCTTAATATGAAACTAATTGAATATTTTGTTAATTGATGTATCGTTGACAAAATATTTTTTATTGATTTATCTTAAACAACAACCTAATTGATGTATCGTGGACGCTATATTTTTATTGATTTATCTTAAGCAACAACCTAATTGATGTATTGTGGACGCTATATTTTTATTGATTTATCATAAACAACAACCTAATTGATGTATCGTGGGCACTATATTTTTTATTGATTTATCTGAAACAACAACCTAATTGATGTATCCTGGACACTATGCTTTTTATTGATTTATCTGAAACAACAACCTAATTGATGTATCGTGGACACAATATTTTTTATTGATTTATCTTAAGCAACAACCTAATTGATGTATTGTGGACGCTATATTTTTATTGATTTATCTTAAGCAACAACCTAATTGATGTATTGTGGACACTATATTTTTATTGATTTATCATAAACAACAACCTAATTGATGTATCGTGGACACTATATTTTTTATTGATTTATCTGAAACAACAACCTAATTGATGTATCGTGGACACTATATTTTTTATTGATTTGTCTCAAACAACAACCTAATTGATGTATCGTTGGCACTATATTTTTTATTGATTTATCTTAAACAACAACCTAATTGATGTATCGTTAACACTCTATTTTTTTATTGATTTATCATAAACAACAACCTAATTGATGTATCGTGTACACTATACGTTTTTTATTGATTTATCTTAAACAACAACCTAATAAATGTATCGTTTGCACTATATTTTTTATTGATTTATCTTAAACAACAACCTAATACGTAATCATTTATTTAAAAAAATCAAAATTAAATTTAAATCGCGGGTATTGTAATTTGATAAATCAAATTTTTTATATGTTAAAATGACTTATTTATTATTTGGTAAACTTTTAAATTGAAACCTCTGATTAAAAATAAAAAAAAATAAAAAAAAATATTTGAATTCGCTACATCTCTTTTTCAATATCTCTCATTTTGTACTTCAATTATTATAATATGTAATGTACTATTGAACTGTAAACTACTATTTAAGCTAAATATTGTATGAAAAAAATTAAAATCGATTCTTAACTTGTCATTCTTGCTGTCATAATTTCAATCCAATCCATTTGGTCGCTTGGCAAATAGTAAAATAATTTTTATGTATATTAGCATAGAATTTGCTATAGCTTAGCGGAAGAAGAATTTCTTTAAATCTTCAGAATGGTAAAATTGTAATAGCGACAAAGATTAGCGGAAGAAAATTTTTTAGAGATATAAATGGAAAAATCGAAATAGCGACAATACAGTGACCTGGAACTGACCATAGCTTAGCAGAAGAAGAAATTATGGAGATTTAGAGAGATGGACAGCCATAAATGAAAATGAAACTGTTAGCTAGTTAACAAAGTTGTTCATCATCATTGTTTTGTAATCCATTCCGTGGGGCATAGCGGTGCAAAAAAATGTTTCCATCGGTTCCTATCTGCAACTACCCTTTCCAATTGTGGCCACGTTCTTTATATTGGGTACTTGTTTTGGCTAAAACTGTTGTTCTCCATGTTTTTTCCAAATTTGTTGGATTTAATCAGTTTATTTTGATTTACCCAGACAACGTCTGATGACATTGCTAGTATTTCCTAAAAAAAAAAAAACATCCCCGACTATCGGTTGGTAAAGAAAAAAATGACTTGTGATATTGACATAATTTTTTTTTTTGCATTGTTTTATCAGTGACTTTTCTTCTTTCCTTCTAACTAGACTGTAATTACATTTTCTTCCTTAAATTTAATTACACACACATACAAAATGTTTGGGTGTGCATTTAACGGTAAATCCGAAATTAAAATATCCTTTTCAAAATAATTAAATTTTTGGTCGGAAAAATCCTTGGTTTTTTTTTTTTTCTATTTCTGTTCTGTTCTGTTTTCTCGGTTGATTCTATTATTTTTCTGCTAAATCATTTCAAAAATTTCATTTTACGAATCACTGACTTTTCACAGATCTACCATATTTTTTGGTTATATTCAATTCTTATATAATATTGTTATGTGTGTGTTTAAGTTTATATATTCTGGTTCTTTTCTTAAATAAGAAATAAAATTCTGAATGAAATGAAATTAATTATGTATGGAGAGAGTTTATGCTTTAAAAAGAACTTTTTAAAGACTATATTTAAGTTGATTAGTAAAAAAAAAAAAAAAATAATAATATAAAAAAACATGTTTGTGTTGAGATGGAATAAAGAAGGTATTCTTGTTGTATATCACAAAACTAATAATTTCTCTTGATCATAGTTTTTATTTCTTAAAATTAATTATTCTTTTATTAATTAATTCGAAGAAATTTGTTGGTATTATTTTATGAGATATTTTTTTTTATAGTATTTTAATTATTTGAAAACACCATTAAGCTGTAAAGAGAGTGGAGAATCAAGTAGAAAATTTCTATGGTAATTCAGAAAATGAATTAAACTAGTTTTAGAAATTAGTTTTTGTTTTTTTTTTTTTTTTTTCGTTGAATCATTTGGAATATATCTGAAAAATTTCTAATATAATCGAATTAAAATTATTTTTGCAATTTGTTTTTGTTTTTATGTATGTCATTTAGTGTATTTTGTTTTTGGATGTACGGTTTGACCAAATTTAAAAGAGTATCAATTATTTCCGCATCCATTCTCAAATAATTACATAAATCTCCTTAAGTAATTTCACGTCACTATATTTTTTTTTTGTACTTTTTAACCACTGTTTTTGCCAAATTTTACGTTTTTTTTTTAATTTTTAAATTTTATATATTTTAAATAAATTAAAGCAAAAACTACAGTTACTTTACTTGCACTAATGATTAAAATAACCAGAAAACTGTTCGATTTGAATTTAAAGTGTTCAAATTTTACCACACGCCACTCCAAAATTTTAATTACAATAACAATTTGTATGCATGAATTTAAAGCTTTAAAACGGACAGTATACGCGCAGGTAAGAGTGTACAGTGTATGGGTAAACAATACGTCAGGCAAGATTGCAGGAAAAATTTACACTTTCGCGTACAAGTTTGCGCGTGAGTAAGAATTTGTGGTGTATGGCTTGCTATTGTGATAATTAGAGTGTAGTGAACCTGCGTAACAACCAATCGAATTCAAACAAATCTAAATATATCCATATTCGCTATCATTTTTGCAGAGAAAAAAATAATTTGGGTCAAATCAAAGTAGAACTTATACCAGGCAAACAATGACAGCTGATATGTTTATACAAACCTTATCAAAACCTTAATTAGGAAATTGTATAACATTGATAAACATGAATTGAATATTTTTATTTTTTTGAAACTTAATCTAAAATAATAATTTGAAATATATAATTATGTAATTAAGCTTACAAAGCTGTGCATGAAGGTCATTGATAGGGGAAATGTTGAATTTATTTTTGTATGTATTACCATCTCCTTACACCTATGCTTTTTGTACACATTAAAGTATTAATCATTGTTAGTGAACATTCATATTTTGTATAATAATTATTATATTAAGAAAATATAATATAAACCAAATAATTAATATAGTTTAATAAAAAAGCCCACATTTCGAAAGGGAAAAGGACCTATAAAGTTGGACTACAAATTTATCTGTACGATCAACTGTTAAAATAAATAAATAAATTATGTTAAGAAAATGTGTGAAGCTTTACAAATAAAATAATATTGTTTAATTATCTATATATGATGATTTACTGTACATTCTATAATTTTATACATATTACATTTTATATTTAACCTACATTGTACACTTTTTTTTAATCTATAATAAGAATTCTGGAAATAAAGTTATTATGAACAGAAAATTAATATTGCCAACAAACATAAATCATTTTAGATTTCATCTTCTATTTCATATTTTAATCAATTTATAACAACAATTTAGAATAATGATTAAATAAATATTATATTTTTACTAATAACAAATCACCCTCTCTGTTTCACAAAGTTATCCATTTTCTTTAAAACAAATTATCCGAGTATTAATAAGAGACCAAACATATCAAAACAAATTTTGTTTACTAATACTGTAGCAGAGGTACAAACCAATATAAAATCGGATGGAAATAGTGATTGTGCTACACCTATTTATAAATATATGTAATTTGTAACTGCTTCATAACTGCTTCATTTAAGCTTGAAATAAATAAATAAATAAATAGCTACGCAGAACATACAAAATAATATTGACTAAAAACTGCGGAACAATTAAAGCATAATAATTGAATATTTTTTTGCCACTAATACTTGTGAAAATGAAGCATCCCAAAATTAAACAAAAATTATTATCTATTTATCATAAAAAATTAATTTTTACTATTTCGTATAATTTACCAATGATTGTGACTCTACTACCACTATTACTACTATACTATACTACAACATTGTTACTAAATTACCATTCACTGCATCAAATTAACCCAAAACAACTTTAAAGTTCTATTTTTTTCTGTTTCGAAGTTTTCTGGGTTTTTTGCGTTTCTAATTATGCCTAATAAATTATTTAAAAAAAAAAAAAAAAAAAAAAATACGGTTTATTTACACAACAAAGATGTAGAGAGAAATAAACCGCTCAAAATCAAGCAAAAACAAAATAAGAAAAAAATAAATACCAAAAAAGGATAACAACTTCATTAGAAAAATTAGTAGTCCTGGTTTTGTTTTACAGAAAAAAAAAAAACAAAAAAAAAAAAAAAAAAATTAGTAGTCCTGGTTTTGTTTTACAGAAAAAAAAAAAAAAAAAAAAAAAAAAACAAAATCATTTTTGTTCATTTGTAATTCATTGGTATACCCGCAAAACTTTACAAAACAAAATAAAAAATCCTTTTTAAGTTTTATTTTTTGTATATTCCAAAAACAAAAAAAAAATAAAACAAGAGAAACCTCCACACATCAACCATATCATATGTACAAAACTAAATTTTTAGGATAGAAAAACCAATGAAAAAGAACAAATTTTTTGACAGAACAAACGAGTTTTTGCAATATTCACAAAATTAACAATTTTTACTCTTTCGAATTTTTCTTTTTCATATATATAGTAGTAGTGTTGTAGATTATCTTCTGTTTCACTACTTTTATCCTATTATTTGACAAATTCATTAATTATACATTTTTCTCTTATTGTTTAATTATTTTTATATTTTAGTTTTTTTTTTTGGAGTATCAAATTGGCTAAAGCAAAAATATTTGTACTCTGTAAGTCTAGTAAATTTGTTGAATATTATTTTTTTTTTGTATGCATATTAAATGAAATGATTTTCATATGAAAGTTGAAGATGCTAAACTTAGATCGTATTAGGGAAATAGAAATTGTATGAATACGATATGTAGTATGATCAGTATTATATGTAGTTCATGAATAGTATAAGATATATCAAGGTCTGTAGGTCTCACGAATAATATTTGATACCAAATTCTGTTTGATATCGAGTAATTGAGTTAACAGAATGTGGGCTGGATCTAATAAGTTTGATGTAAAATTTTATTTTGAGTAATTTAATTGACATATTTTGGATATTCATTAACAATTAAATACTTGTTTTATGTTCTTTTAATTCCCGTTGGGGTAATGCAGACTAGTTACAATTATAAAATTTTGAATTTGTAATAATTTACTGTTACATAATTTGTGTATGTTCTATTAAATATGTGTATACAGTACGAACTCAAGCACAATCTTATATATATTAATACGCTTAAACGTCTGTTAAACTTTTCACAAAGCTTTTTTCAAGTAGATTAGACAACTTTATTAGAGCTATTACGAATTACGATAGTGTGAAAACAATTTTTTAAAGACATAAACCACAAAACGATAAAACCAAATAAAACCAAAAACAACTTAAAATTAAACTAAAAATAATTCACCTATTGAGCAATAGCATTGACTATATCTGATTATGTGAATTAATTTAAAAAAAAAAAACTAAGTAGCAAAGACAAAACCCGAATTATCAGAATATAATTATTATATCGATTTATAAAAATAGCTTTGTTAAAATATTACGATATTACGATATTACAGCAAAATGACCATTATAGATCGTAGTTAACTCATGAATGATCATTAACTTATGAAAAGAGACATCTATTAGAAAAAAAAAGTTCGAAACATCGTAATTCAAAAAAAAAAAAAATCAAAATTTGACGTTTTCACATCAGCAACATTTTCGATTTTAAAAAATGTTGTTGTTATATTGTAAACATACGATTATTTTAAGTTTTAGTAATAAATATTTTGATGTCATTGTAGAATCGTTTGAGATTGAAAAAATTATTAATGATGGTGAAAAATAACTTATAATTATTGTAAGTAAATTGATATAAACAGAATATAATATTATAATACAAGACAAGACAAGAAAATTTAATTGTAATTTGAGTGAAATATTTTTTTTTAGGAATCAACTACTGCAAGTGCGTCAGAACGAACTACCTCCTCAACTGCACCAACAACTTCAATAATTACAATGAAATTATTAAGCAGAGTTTTGTATTCGTAAAAACGCAATGAATTACTTAAAGCCTTGCTAGAACTACAAAATAAAAAGTTGGAAATATAGCAAAAATTAACTGAATATTTAATTTCAAAATTTTAAACTGTTTTAAACTAGAGTTGCCAGAAAGGAAAAGTTTAAAAAGAGATTTTCTTCGGCAAAAAGAGGACAAAAAGAGATGGGTGTATATAAAATTAATATATATATATATATATATAAAAATATATTATACCAAATAATTAATATAATTTAATAAAAATAGACCCACATTTCGAAAGGGAAAAAGACCAATAAAGCTGACCTGCAGATTTATATGTAGGATCAACTGTTAAAATAAATAAATTAATAAATAAGACTTTATTTCATCAGTTGTTTTCTTCAAATATTTTATATAAATTAATTATGTTTTATATTAATATAATATACTTTATATTAAACATAATATAAATTTATTTCAGCAACAAATCACAATATTTCAATTTTGCAAGCCTCTGTTTCATAATTTGTCGTTTGATTTGAGTTCATTACTTCTATTATAAATTTATTACCACATTTTATTTCATTGTAATATTCTTTGCAGTTTGTATATTTATATATAATTGCATGTGACGACTAACACTGTCTATATTTAGACGGTTTCTGTCATAAAATCCTACATTTTTGCCTTTGAAATATTAAATCCATTTCAGATTTAAAGGTTTTTTTTTAAATTCATGGGATGAAATATTTTTTTCAATGAAGATTTTTGACATTTTTGCTCTTTTTCTTTATAAAAATAATATAAATTCAGTTTAAGAGAAAAAGAGAGCAAAAAGAGATACGAAAGATCCGAACGAAGAAAGAGAGTGAACAAAACGATCGTGTTAAAAAAAGAGCAAATGTCAAAAATCTTCATTGAAAAAAATATTTCCTCCCATGAATTTAAGAAAAAGCCTTTGAATCTGAAATGGATTTAATATTTCAAAGGCAAAAATGTAGGATTTTATGACAGAAAACGTCTAAATATAGACAGTGTTAGTCGTCACATGCAATTATATATAAATATACAAACTGCAAAGAATTTTACAATGAAATAAAATGTGGTAATAAATTTATAATAGAAGTAATGAACAAATGGTTAAATAATGTGCTCATATTTTACACAATTATAATATAATATTTCACTAAAAACACAATTCTCTATTTCACAGTTATATGTTGCTTTGTCTAGAGTACGATCTTTTGATAGGGTTAGTGTAGTATAAAATATTATGAAATGTTTGAATAAGTATTAAAATGTTAAACTATTTTTCAGATATTAAATAAAGTGAATTTTAGTTTTAAGTTTTTCAATTTAACTTATTTATTATGTAATAAAAAAATATATTAAACATTGATTTTTTTTGAAGAAAATAAATAAATAAAATAAATTGTTTCATTTATAATGATGCTAATGCTAGACCGGCGAATGTTACGCCGGGAATAGCTAGTTTATTATTATTATTTATATAACACTGATATGACATTCCATGTTTGTATATAAATCTATTGAAATTTTAGATTTAAGGAATCCAACATATTGTAATATCCAGCCAACCATAGTACTTCACAGTACACCAATACAGTAATTGCTCTATCTATAGAATAGAGACACATAATTTCCACTTGAGGATTGGTCATAATTGACGTTAGTCATTTGCTTCCTAATGAATCAGAAATTAGTAGTACTCCTTGAAGCATAAATTAGTCAGATTACATTTGAATTAGAACTATATCAAGCCAAATAATAAGTTTTTTTTTTTTTAAAGTATTATTTTGCTAAATATTTTGCCTCCTCCAAACCAAAAATTTGTATATTTTAGCAATTTAGCAATTATAGCACACTATATTTGTATATATATAAATTTGTATATAAAATTATAGCTCTGCTTAATTAATAACTTTACAGTTTAGCAAAAAAAAAAAGAACAAAACATATTCAAGGAAAATATTCAATAAATTTTTCAAATGCAGGACTTTAAGGTATACAAGACACCAAACCTCAAATTAATAATTTTAGAATATTAAACCAATTAAAAAATCATATAACATTACCTACTGCTCTTTAAATGCCTTTTTTTACTCCGGTTATTGGCGATATAAAAACAAATTAAAAACCAACCAATTTTTGTCTGAATAGAAAAATCACTTTTGTATCGTAAACTGAAATTTTTTTACTCAATTTCATTTCATTTTTATTCTTGTCAACAAAATTTATTTTATGGTAGGTCGAATTTTCTTTACCAATATTATTATGGTTAAGAAAGAACAAAAATTGATGGTAACAATAAAAATAAAAAAAAAAAAACAATCAAAATAAAATGTAAATTAACAAAAAAACTAAATAAAATAAAATTGAAAAACTGAATTGGAAATGAAACCAAAAAAAAAAAAATAACATTGTAATATAAAATAATATAAAAGTAGAAGAGTTAGTAGCAAAAATGGTTAGAAAAAAGAAAATAATATAACCAATATAGGACCATAGTTTGAAAAGCAAAACAAAAAAAAAAAAAAATAATAATAATTCGAACAGGAAATTTTTTCTTGTATTAAGTCAGAACTTAGAAAAAACTCTATCCTTACCTATACATATTTTTTACTCTACTTTTCTTATTATATTTATAAAATTCAATCGTAATCGTTTCATCAATCGTAATAAACAAAGGATATGAAAGGAGTTCATCTAAAGCAACAAAAAAAAAAATTAAAATAAAAAATGCTTTTTACTAAAGCTCAATAAAAATTTTAAGTTAAAAATTATTTCGTATGTTCAGTTGTCTAATTAATAAAATTTTCAAAATAAAAAATTCTAATCAACTGAGATTTTGTAAAAAACAGTATAAATCAAAAATTTACAATAAAACAATAATAAAGCAGTTGAAAAAAGGATGTAGAAATTGAAAGTTAGAAGAATTATCAATTGGTATGTTTGAGTATGGTCGGAAAGGAGAACAATTACGAACGAAAGTGATAGTGTTCGTCTTGAATCTATATGTTGGTCAGAATAACACATAAGATGAAATTTGGTTACACATTCGGTATATTGAGATTATAAACGAATTTGTATAACTTGGTTTCTGCCGTCAACGAATTTCTGCTGTATAGGTGTAAAATTTAATTAAAAGATGTAGAAATAAAAATTAGAAAAATTATTAAACTTGTGTGCTATTTCCACATCTTTAATCTTAATTAATGAAGTTAACTGTATATTAAATGTTTACATCGAATTACAACTTGAATATTACATTTTTCTTACTATATATTCTCTCCCCAATCAGATGACCATTCTTAGGGTTATATCTATTATTTTGTCTGAAATCAGTCATTTCGGTTATGATAATCTTCAGATTTATAAGTGATATTTCTGATTTGTATTCTCACCACGAACTGTATTCCCACCACTTTCTAATTCTCACCACAAGGTGTATATTAGTAAATTTGAAAATTTAATTTTTGTTTTTGTATTTAAAATATTGAAATTTTTTGTGGCATTGACTTTAACAGACTAAATTTGGTGAAAATGAAGTAAGTAAAGTTAACAAACATTTGTTATTCTCACCACAAGGTGTATATTAGTAAATTTTAAAATTTGATTTTTGTTTTTGTATTTAAAATAATGAAATTTTTTGTAGCATTGACTTTAACAAACTAAATTTGGTGAAAATGAAGTAAGTAAAGTTAACAAATATTTCTTATTCTCACCACAAGGTGTATATATTGATAAATTTTAAAATTTGATTTTTGTTTTTGTATTTAAAATAATGAAATTTTTTGTAGCATTGACTTTAACAGACTAAATTTGGGGCAAATGAAGTAAGTAAAGTTAACAAACATTTCTTATTTTCACCACTAGGTGTATATTGATAAATTTTAAAATTTAATTTTTGTTTTTGTATTTAAAATATTGAAATTTTTTGTAGCATTGACTTTAACAGACTAAATTTGGTGAAAATGAAGTAAGTAAAGTTAACAAACATTTGTTAATCTCACCACAAGGTGTATATTGGTAAATTTTAAAATTTAATTTTTGTTTTTGTATTTAAAATATTGAAATTTTTTGTAGCATTGACTTTAACAGACTAAATTTGGTGCAAATGAAGTAAGTAAAGTTAACAAAAATTTCTTATTCTCACCACAAGGTGTATATTTGTAAGTTTTATCAGATTATATTTTAAAATTTAATTTTTGTTTTTGTATTCAAATATTAAAATTTCTTATGGAATTGCTAAATGCTTTAACGTACTAAATTTTGGCGAAAATAAAGTATTATTTAACATCATAGTCAGTACAAAGCTGTTATATTCACTATAATATTGTGTCTGTAATGAAAATGTAAGTTAGATAAACATTCACTAATAAGAATACAACAATTGGGAGTTAAATTTTCAAATATTATTCTTCAATTGGGTTAATTCAATACAATGGTGATAATATTAGTTAAGGTTGCATTAAATATTAATTTCAATTAATTGGCCTATTCTAATGGTATTGAATTGAAATATTTTAACTCCAATAAATTAAAATGATATAAATCAAGCTTATTTAATTATTGCAAATAGTTTAATATTTTATTTTCAATTTTTTTTACTATAAAATGTAAATTTTTAATAAAATCAATTTTTCTATAAACTTAAGGTTGTTTACGTTGATTGTATCACACTTATTATCAATAATATCAAGCTTGTATGCAACTCAAAGAAGCACGATATTCGTTATTATTCAAAAATTATTTTAAATCAAAAATCCACTAATTTTCTATGATAGCAAATTGTTCGGACTCAAAAAATTTGAATTATTTTCTCTTTCCTATGTATGAATTGTGTTTTTATTAATTTGTAACCCCTACAGTTATGCAATCTATTCATACCATAATAATTAAATAAAAAAATATATTCAAATATAGGTGTATTTTGTTACAATTAATATAGCTTATTTATCAAATCACAACTATTAAAGTCCTTCTTTATATCAACTGACAAAATATATTAAAATTTTTTATTGCTATTTTATATAGTTACAATTACCCTTACTCCATAATCGTATTGATCCATCATCAATTTATTATCAATAATTACGTGATTGGAATTGTTTTTTATTTTGAAAATACATTGTTTGTATGTAGAAATGGCAGCAGGACACTTTATATCATAAAATTAGAAAAGTTCTACTAATTGTTGAAATCTCACAATACAAAAAGAGAAAAAAAAAATAAATAATATCAAAAAAAAAAAACTAAATTTTAAGCAACGATAATTTAGAGAAGTATAAACAAACACAAGCATTACAAAAATCTAAAATTCTACAATTTAATCCACTTGTACATATATGTATTTATATAACAAAAAAAAAAAAAAAAAAAAAAACTAGTATTTACAGTTATTTGTTCCTTTCTAATTTTCTTGTTTTTGTTGTTTTTGATGGGTTCATTTTTTTTTTTTTTTGTTGTTTTTTTTTTTTTTTTTACCCTTTTGGGTGTCATTAATATTCAATACTTGTTTTGAATATCCGTTCCAATTTTTATGCTTACGTGTGATGTTTTTATTTGTTTTTCTATTTGTTTATGTATACATATGTGTGTGTTTGTGTATATGTGTTCCTGTATAGATTAGTTAATAATATAATATGTAAGTATCGGCTTAAATTGGTTATTCAGAAGCTTTTTTTTGTTTGCCCCTTTTTGTGCTATCAAAGGTATATGTATTTATAACGGTAAATTATTTCCTAGTTTTTGTTAAAATATTGTTAAGAATATTTTTATTACACAAAGAATATATGAAAAGAGTTAGAAAGAGATGGAAAATTAGTTAAGAGAATGCTATAGAGAAAGGTGAAACAAACAGAGTTAGGGAGTAGTAGTGATAGAGGGAGGAATTGAAAATAAAGGAAAAAGGATTTGTTTTTGTTTGTTTTGTTTTTTTTTTTTGGTTTGTTTTTGTTTTTTTTTTTTTTTTGTGTGTATTTTGCTTTGTTGTTTTGTTTATTTTAAATAGAGGAAAAGGATTTTTTTTTTATTTCTTTGTTTTTTATAAGTAGGTTGGCAAACAACAGAAAGGATAATAAATTCGATTTGTAGAATACATAAAATTTGTACAAAAATAATAAAAAAATAAATAAATAAAAACAAAAAATTGTTTTTCTATTATTATGTTTTTTTTTTTTTATATCAAAAAATGTGATTAATTGGTGTTTTGAGCGGAAATTTTTTGTTATTATTTTTTTTTTTTTTCATTTCTATGAATAGAAAACAAGCAAAAAACATTAAATTATGAAAGTGTTATTTTATAAAAAAGAAAATAAAAAAAAAAAACAGTTTTAAAACTTTGAATTTTTTTTAACTAAAAATAAAAAAATAAAACTGACATTATTCAAAAACTTTAAACGATTTTAGATTAAAGAATTGCGTAATTTGTTAAAATTGTTGTTCACAAATGAAAATGGATAAAGCTGAGATGAGGACTAATTATTTGTGACAATTTGTAATTTAAAAAGTTATTTAAAATTTGAATGAAAATTTGAAAATATATATATATATATATATGTATGTATTTTAAAGTTTCTGATTTTAAAACTTCAATGTATTTTATGATAGATACTGAATATAGTTCCTATAATTAAACTGATGAAAATTCGTTGATTTTGAATTCTAAGTATTATTTTTGTTAACAAAATTATGAAGAATATTTTTTTATAATTTAAATTTTTTTTAGTTTGTTTTTATATGTATATATGTATGTAATATTTAGTATTTTCTATAATTATATATTATATTTATATTATATATAAAAATCTAAATAACCACTGTATATTCAGAATTATTCATAAAGTGCAAACTTAACCGTGCAGTTTTAATCTGCTGGACGCTGGTAGCTGTATTTTGTACATTTTTTTTCAAACATTACACATTAAAATCTTCCCTCTCTTTTAATAACGTAAAATTTAAACCAGCAAAGTAAGTTAGACATGGGCTTGTGGATATTTAATTTCTGACTTATACAAATTCCGTTAACGTGATAAAAATAATAAGATTTAAATAGTAAGACTCTATTAACTTATTATTTTTAATAAACATTTCTCATTACGTTTATTTATTAGACTGTGTAGTATTCTGGACTAATCAGAGGTTGGGAAAAAGTTTAAACAATTGGTATAAAATAATATATTTAAAATAATTCAATTATTTAAATTTTGAATTGATTGAATTGCAATATTTGAATAAAATTTATATAAAATTAAATCAACTGATTTTTAAATTTTTAATATTTTTTACTCATTTTTTTTTTTTTTACAAAATGTAAAAAATAGTTTTTTACATGAGTTGACACAACAGTGGATACAATTATTATTCATGGAATTATTAACATTTTTTTTTTTTGTCATACATATATATGTAATTGAAAATGCTAGTATGACAATAAAAAATACTAACAGCACTTGATTTATATATTTTTAACATTTTTTACTCAATTTCATACTTTTTTTTGTTCCTAAATTTCATTATTTTTTGTTTTTACACCCGTTTTTATTCTTGTAAAAACAATTTGTCTTTGAAATATTTTCTAATAATGAAACATTTTAATGTATTTTTTTTTTATTCAAAATCTTTACCATTTTTTACATTTATATTTTTTTATTATTATATTCATAAAATTTAAATATAATAATTTTTATAAATTATTTTTAAAATAATTTATCTAAATTTTGTTGAATACTAAATTCGACAGCTGTTAAAAGGCATTTTTAATTCCTTTCAAGATTTTTTTTTTAAATTTTGCCAAATTTTTTTGCATGTTTATTATGAAATAATCGTTTGAGGCATGATTTGAAAATGAATTGTGGATTTAATTTTTGATTATGCAATTTTAAGAAATTAATATGTTAATAAAAATAAAAAAATAAAACGAAAACAATTTTGTTTTACCGCCAAGGGCATATAAAATATATATATATATATATATATATATATATATATATTTAAATCTCTCTTATAAATAGGCTTTTAAGTGTATTTATAGTTGCAGTTAAACGTGTGTAGTTTTATATTGGAACAACAGATAAAGAAATAATAAATAATTGTTGTAAATTAAAATAAACTAGCCAAATTTGTTCCAACTATAACTGTCCTGTAAACACAAATAAAACAAATTTAGACACCTTTCCATAGTTGAGTTTTAGTACAGAACATTGAAGAAGTCTGAAAGTAATTTAATCTATCTGTATAACAGACGTGTGTCCCGTATAATAAACATTTTAAGTATGTCAGCATAAATATTCTACTATTTTCAATCAATAATTAAACAAATTTTATTCTAAAACTGAAAAATAGGTTTTGCCGAAGATGCAATCTATCAATAATAATATTAACCTATATAATATTAAAATTTGATTTCCGTATGCCATGAAAAAACGAATTTAGCTTAATTTGCTATACTAAGTATGTTTTTAGAACATTTTTTTACCATTTCTATAACTTCATATTAAAATTTCATACCTACTGTTACAGCAAAAATTTTTATTCATTCTGCGTATCGCTATAACTGCAGCCTTAACAAAATATTTTCATGTAATTATTTTTAACAACACAAACAAACAAAAAAATACAGAAAACGTTAAATTTGTTTTATTAATTTCCAAATTGTATTATTGTTACTGTATTTTTAAAAATTTTAATTAAATTAATTTTATTAATATGCTTAAAATGTTCAAATTTAAATAAATATAAATAAATTTGCATTAAATATTCATTTTTAATTACATATATTGTATAATTTAAAAATTAATTATTTTATTTAACACAATTATAAAATCTAATATATACTTTTATATTCACACTTAACGTGTTTAAATGTCATAAACACAAAATTTAATTTATTTTATTTAGTTAGGTAGCGTGTTAAATAATGTTTGGATTTTCAAATCTCAAAATTAAAATAGAAAAGATAATTAGAAACGAAAAAACAAAACCAAATAAAATGATTTGAATTTAAATTTGTTTTGCACGAACTGACCTATCAAGTGTCAAATATAAAATACTTGTTCAACACCCTGTAATTATATGAATAACCTTTAATCATGATTATTAACTTAAAGTTCACACAAACAAAAAAAAAAAAAAAAAAATATTTACCTAAAAATAGAAATTACAATCTTTCATTTGTACATTTTAATTTCCGTTCATTTCTAACTATATAGAAACATTTTTAAGAGAGTAAAAAAATAAAAATATTTTAATATATAGCTACATATAATATTTTATTTAACATCATCAACAACATAATAACATCAGAGCAACAACAATACATCATAACAAAAAAAAAAAAAAAAAAATTGTATTTAATACCGGAAGTTACCCCTGTTTATTTCCAACATTTTTTTTATTTTTTTATTTTGTCTATATAATTGTTAAAAAATGAAATCTAACAGAATTAACCCAATCATGGCTGACGTACTTTTACTGGAAAAATTTAATTATGAAAAACTACAAAAACAAAAAGCAAAAAAAAAAAAAAGTAAATCATAAAAAATTCTCTTCAATAAAACCTTTCAACCGTTCTGGTGAATTCATTTAGGAAAAGCAAAATTAAATTTTCCAACAATTTTTCACTGCATTCAACACAACGAAACGAAACGAAACGAAACAAAATAAAAATATAAAAAAAAAAAAGAAAAACCGAAAAAATGAAATAAAAAACATTTTCATCCTTCCATTTTGTTTTCATATTTCATTTTTAATTTACCGTTTTATTTAGAAAATATTCTTCATGTTTATAATATATATGTACATATTATTACTTATATATTACATAATAATGTAAATAAAAAAGTAAAGTACCAAGAAAGCAAAACTGAATTTTTTTTTGTTTTGTTCTTAAAATCCTTAAGAAACTTCCCGAAGGAATACTGTGAGGAAAAAAAAAATTTTTTTTTTAAGTAATTTCTTTTTTTATTATTATTTTACAGTCTCTGATGCTGTTGCATTTTGGTTCCTGTAATACTGGGCTATATATTGCTACTTACTGTTACTGAATATTGTATTATAATGCTGCTGTGTTGTGCAACACAATTTTTGTTATTTTTTTTTTATTATTCTATTTTAACCATTCCAACCATTACGTTACGGTAATATTGTGCTATATTCATATATATATATGTATATATCAGTGACGGGGCGTGGAATTTTCAACTGGAGAAGCACTATAAAAGGAAGCATCAGTTTGCTTTGACTTTTGTTTTTCTATTGAATTTTTTGCTAATTTCTACAGTTAAAATTGTTCATATTATCTACTTCTCAAAGTAGTTTTAATTCTATTTAGGCAGAAAAACGATCGCTCAAGTGAAATAGTTGTTATAGAGGAAGTGTTATTATCAATTAACAAAGTTGGGAATATTTATTAAAAGAATACTTTAATTCTGTTTCAATTAAAAATTTAAATATATCGCAAATACTGTTTTTGTTATTAAAATTTTGATCTGAAAATATAACTTTAATTTCAGTTCTGACTTTAAGAAAGCAATGTAAAAAAAGTGTGAATATATATTTTCTATATTTATGTTTGAAAATACCAAGTATACGAATTAAAAGATTTTTCTGAAAAATGCTGATTACATCCATCTTTTAACTTTACTTCATTACTATCCAATATTAAAAACGTTGATTCGTCTAGTACTTTCTCTTTTAGAAATGTCTCAAATGATGAAGTCTATGATGCTATTTTTAAGGTTAAATCCTAAAGTACCAGATTTAATTCCTTTGAAATTTATTAAACCGATTATCCCTTCTGTGCTACCTTATATTACACACATATTTAATTTCATCTTGACTACTGGTCAATACCCTCTAATTTGGAAATATGCCAAAGTTGTTCCCGTTCCTAAAAAAAATAATCCAACGATTGATGACCTTAGACCCATTAGCGTACTGTCCGGTATTTCGAAATCTTTTGAACGGTTATTGCATGCACAAATGATTCAGTATGTAAGTGATAATAATCTCTTATACGAATTGCAATCAGGTTTCAGAAAGCAGCACAGCACTACCTCAGCACTCCTAGAATTAACAGATAACATTTACTGTGAAATCGATAAAAAACATGCTGTATTATTGCTTCTTCTTGATTTCACTAAAGCTTTTGATTGTGTTAATCATAACTTATTATGTTTAAAACTTAGCGCAACTTTTAATTTTGAATCTTCTGCTACTACTCTCATTCAAAGTTACTTAGATAATAGAAGTCCATTTTGTGTTTCTAAATGGTATTAAGTCTAATAATCTCTACCTGTTGAATGTGGGGTACCCCAAGGATCCATATTGGGTCCCTTACTCTTTAGTCTATTTATTAATGACTTACCCCGTTGTTTGTCTGAATCTCATTGCCGGTTGTATGCAAACGATGCTCAACTCTACATCAGTGGTCCTATAGCTGATATTAACCGCTCTATTGCTAAATTGAATGATGATCTTGATGCTGTTGCTTTCTGGTCTCTAAGCAATGGTCTTCGATTAAATCCGTCAAAATCCTAGGTTATGTTAATTTATGTTCGTAATATTGATACAACTAATCTCCCTAATATCAAATTAAATAATTCTGTGGTAAAATTTGTAAGTAAAGTGCTAAAAACTTGGGTGTTGTATTCAATAAAACTCTAACCTGGAATGATCACATTAACTTTATTTCTAGAAATGTTTTTTGTAAGTTACGAAAACTCTGGAAGTTCTTTTGCAATATTAACGAGTGGGTAAAAAAGAAATTAGTTATAACTTTAATCTTTCCACATTTCACTTATTGTGAAGTAGTTTATGCTGGGATGAGTATGGGCGAGTTTTCCAGGCTCAAGGTTATTTTCAATGCTTGCACTCGATTTGTAACTAACCATCGTAGATTCGATGGCATCAGAGATGTTTCTAAAGTTTTGCTTGACTGTACTTTCGAAAACTATCTAAATTATAAGTACATCTGTTTTATAAAAAAAAATCCTATCTAAAAATACGCCGGTATATCTTCTTAAGAAAATAACCCCTGGACGATCATTAAGAAGTGCAAATTTAACTATTCCTAGACACTCTGGTAGATTAAGACATCTATCCTTTTTTGTAAGGACTGTCGGATTGTGGAATTCTGGTTGCCGAACGTAGTCAGGTGTGAGTTCTCTATTTCTAAATTCTTTGAGCTTTGTTGGGTATATTTTAAGGAAAAAGTGTAGTTATTAATTAAGAAGAATAAAAATTCTGTAGAATAATGCTTGTTAGGTGTGAGACGTCTGAAAGATAGTTTTGTTTGGAGGAGAGATTGTTTTTGTTTTTGAACTTTTGTTATTTTATTACTTTATCTCGATATTTTATAGTTTTAACTTTAATTTGTTCTTGTTTTTTCTCTTTTTTTTTTTTTTTTAATTTTTTTTTTATTTTATTTTTATTTTTGTTTTTCTTTTTTTTAAATTTTCATTTATTAATTTCTTTTCTTTATAAATTATTTTCATTATTGTTAATTTCTTTAGGTTAAGGTTTAATTTAATTTGATTTAATTTAAGTTAATTTAATAATTATGAATTTGCTACACATTATACTTTATATATACTCCTATAGAGACTTACCGTCTCATGTATATGTACGAAATAAAATGAATAAAATAAATTGGAAACATCGTTTTATTGTTGTTGTTATTATTAGTAGAACAAGCACTGGTTTACCATCTTTAACAATTAATAATTTTTCCTCAAAACTTCTCTAACCGAAAATGATTTTTTCTTAATCTTTCAATAACACAATCACAATTATCTATTTTAATTATTTATAAATAATAAAAAAAAAAATATTTTGAATTTTTACATTTGTTAACAAATTGTTTCAAAACTGAATAAAACAAGATAGCATTCAAAATAAACAATGTAGCATTCAATAACAAAAAACTACAGAATTACTTAGCACAAATCAATACCACTCTCTAACAAAAACCCAAAACTACATACATTATTTATATAAATATTAATTCTCATTTAAGTCAACAACCACAGTAATGCACAAAATTATATCATTCCTTGCTACTTTTTTTGTTTGTAATTTGATTTTGTGTCATGCGATATTTTGTTGTTGTTTCCCTAGATAATCTATTTTCTATCAGATATTTTCTAATTATATCAGGTAGATTTGGAATGAATATCAGCCACTCATTCAATTTTTATTCCTTCTAAGATTTTATTTTATTGTCGCTTCATTTATTATTTTGTTGTTGTTGCTAGGAAACTAAATAGAGACAGAGACAGTGTGTTTGAGTGTATGTATATTATAAATGAGGAGAATTATATTTAATTTGTCATTATATTTTTATGCTATGTAATATGTATAATTATTATTATAGCTACATATATTGGTTGGTAAGAGAATAATGATTTTTAATAGGCATTATTTTCAAATATTTTAAACTTGTGGTTGTTGAATATCTCTTGTAGGCTTGTATGATTGAAAAGAATAATAGAAAATAATGATGTTTATATAGGCATTATTTTCTAAACATACATAATGTAGTTAATATCTATGCACACAATTTTTGCTTGAAATTTTTTTTTCATTAGATTTGAATTTTTGTAGTTAAGCAATTTTTATATTAAATATATATTTTATATTAAGTTGTAAAAAATAATAAATAATATTTTATTTGGGGAAGCACTCATTCAATTCATTATATGGACGCTTCGTACCTGATTTATATATATATATATATATTATGTATATATATTTGTTGTATCGTATTGTATTTTGTTACAATTTTCTTATAGTGTTGTTTCCTTAGAAGACGAAAATATTAAATGAAAGTATTATACACTTATTTATAGTTTATATTATATTCTATTATCTAACTGTTACCATTATAACTATTATGTAAGAAGTGTGTAGTTGTGTAGTAAATAGTAGAGAAAATAATAGAGAGTGGCATGTTTTATTTTACCCAAAAGGGAAAGTCATTAATGTAATTTGAATTACTTCTGAAGAATTTTATTTATTTTTTTTGTTTTTGTTGTTTTTGTTGTTTTCTATTCTGAAACGCTACTTCAACTCTTCAAATCCATTTTCTTATTTTATTTCTACATTTTTTTTATTGTAGTTTTTAGTTTTTTGTTTTCATATTTTCTACGATTCGTTGCTTTTGGAAATTTTTAAAGATATTTTATTTTTTATATTCGTTGTATTGCCAGTTAGATTTATATTATTTTAGATAGAGAGAGAGAGACATATCTATTTTCATTTCATTAATTTTTTATTAGAAAAGTTCATTAATATTGAAGATGGAAAAATGTAAACTGCCCTATTGAATAAATCTCGAAAAATTTGATGATGAAAACTTTAAAGTAGCATTTAGGAAGGAAGAAAACCGATTTGAATAATGGTGTTTTTGCCAAAATGATGTCCTAAATAAATATTTTTATAGTAAATAAAATATAAAATGTATATAACATAGTTTTAAGTAAATAAAAGTAAGCTTATTTTATTCTGTCAGTTGTTGTAGAATGTGTATTTTTAATAGTTGGTATTGTTTTTTTTTTTTTTTTTTTTTTTTTACATTCAAATGATTAATTAGGGTTGAAAATTAGAAGATCGTTAAATGGGGTTTAGAATATTTAATAAATTTTACTTTGATGAGTAGTGTGTATATACACTCTACAGAGAATGCAACGATAACTTTTTTCTATTTTTATTTTTGTATTTGCATTGTCACTCAGGAACATGGAAAATTAAATTTTCCTGGATTTGGTTTTAAGTTTTTAGAATTTTGTTAATTTGTTTCAAATGTTGATTTACACATCATAACATAACCCTTATGAAATTTTTATTTTTACCTTGGCATAATTATAAATATTAACGTAGAGAGAGTGCGAGGTCATACTTTGATCAGGATATGGAACTTTAACATAACAAACAACACAAATAAATAACACAGAGTGATTAAGTGAGAGGACGTGGTGGTGGTGTATACACAAAAATATTTTTCAATTATTTTTTTTTTAATAGAAAATGTTGAGATTTAAACCTGTATTTTAATACAATTTAAAATCGAATTGTTTGACCATAAGGTTATCGAGAGTTTTATATAATTAAATAAAATTTTATATAATAATATTTTTTGTGTTTTTTATACTACATAGCCACAACACTAGTTGGGGGGATCTTTTATACCGATTGGTATACGTTTGGCTAGAGTGGGAAAGAAAAACTAGAAAAAGAGAAATGTAGAAGGGAAGAAGGACAATTGCAAACGAATGTGTTCATGTTCGTTTTGAATTTATATAGGTCATAAATATAGATTTTGTCATGTTTTGGGACATTAACATCTACATTCGGGATGTTAAAGTTATAAACGAAGATGAGCACCTGTTGCCCTTTACATTTCCCGGGGGAAGCGCTTAAATGGTGGAGGTAATATAGATTTAATTTCCGCTGAGCATATGCCTGTGCCTACGAGATATATATATAGAAAAGGAAGATAGTTCAGACTATACGATGATGTCCAACAGGAACGAGATGAACAGTGACATTTGGGTCATTGATTAGACGAATAGCCCGTTTTTGGACTTAATCCAAATGTTTGAACACATTACTAGAACTGCCAGCTCATATGTGAGAATTGTACTCCATTTTAGATCGCTTGAAAGTTTTATAGATTTGCAAGGGGTCGCAGGAGGAGAAGTATTATGATAACATATTATGATCATTCCCGAGTAATTTTCAAATTGAATGCCTACCTACTAATTTATACTTAAGCTTTCAGCTAACCGTTGAAGTTTATCTTCCTAAAACAAAAGACTATGATCAAAAATAGATAGATTTTAGAATAGATTTTTCTGAAGATTGTACAGCTCTGAGTCGTAGATGTGTTAAGCTCGAATCTATTTTTTAAGCCCTAATTAGCTATTGCAACCAAATCATTGGCTGAGGGAACTGACCATGATGTCTATTTTGATTGATACAACGATAAATGTAGCTTCAACTTTTTTATGAAAATCGTAGAAGTAGAGCTACTAGAATGCTGTCGTCTGCAAAGCATTGAGGACTGGATTCAAAGTGGCTTGGAGTAAATCATTTGTAAATTTGAGGGATAGCGTATATGAGAAAATTGAGCCTTGCGGAACGCCAGCGTTAATTTGGAATTGATCAGACTTAAATCTATTAACTAAGATTTGAATTGTACGATCGTAATTTCAATCCATTTGAGAGAAAACAAACTTAGACCTCCATTTTACTAATAATGCACTATGCCATATACTCGATCGAACGCTTTAGAAATATCCAGAGTCATAATTTTATATCATTTATCCTGCGTTAAGGATTACAACAAATCAAAGAAGTATGATCAGCAGGTTTAGATGATGTTTTCATTATAGTATTAAGGAATAAAGCAAATTTAGTTTCGGATTTAGATTTATTTTAATTGAGGCAATAAGATGTCAGATTGGTGTTAATTTTGTTTCTAAAAATTATATTTAGTTTTTTTTTAATAAACAATCGAATATTGAAGAGATTTAGTACTGATACTAGTACTTTTAGCAGTTTAAAAACATATCCAAATAAATTTTAGTTATAAATAAACAACATTTGGGAAGAATTAAATCAATCAATCCAATAGAAAAATTTTATATAAACTACATTTTTTCGAAAATTTAGAAGCTTAAAAAATTTTTTATTAAAAATCATAAAAGCGGAAAATCATTTTTTACTTTAAAATTTATTGTCATCGTTTTTTTGAGATATCATTTAGGACTATTAAAAATTTTTAAATCTGGTTAGTAGTTAGTAAAGCATTTAATATTGTACTAATATACAAAAGAGAAGAAGTCGAAGATTTAATAAGAGCCTTACCTCCAGAAGCTTCAGTATGGTATACTGATGATTCAAAAATTGGGGACAAAACGGGTGCCGGGGTATTTGGACCAAGGTTCAGGTTTAGCGCGGCACTTGGCACATATCCCAATGTCTTTCAAGGTGAAACCTATGCCATCAAGGTATCGACATTACAGTGCAGTTAAAGGGGGCACAGAGGTGCCAACATATACATAATTTCACATAGCCAAGCTGCCTCAAAAGCTCTGGCTGCCCCAATTTTTAAATCAAAGCTTATCTATAGCTGTTACAAAAGCTTAATGAAGCTAGCCGAACGAAACAGAGTTACTCTTATGTGGACTCTTGAAGGAATACAGTACAATGAAGAGGCAGATGTCCTTGCAAAAACAGGTGCGAAGAGTCAGTTCTTGGAACCAGAGCCAAGTATTGCTCGTTCAAACGCCTACCTACAAGGAATTGTTTTCCAGTGGGAATCCACAGAAACCTAGATGAACATATGGGATAGATGCCAAGGACTTATGCAGTCCAAATTCTTTTTCAAGCTAAATATTCATGGATTGAACCAGATAATCAGAGAGACTAGACTCAATGTCAGAATCATCAGTTCATCACAGGTCATGTCCCATTTAACAAACATCTCTTCAAGATTGGTAGATCGAGCATAGACAGATGCAGATTCTGCTTAGAAGGGGAGGAGTCCTCCTCCCATATTCTATTTGATTGCGACGCTGTAGCTCGAAAATGATATAAACACTTCCAGGGATACAAATCGCCTGATTCTGACTTTGACATCAAGGCAATAATAGTGTTCATCAAGGACATAGACCGGCAATTCTGAAATGGACGGGGAAGTACAATAGATCTTAAAAAGTCGCAGCTACTTAGAACTCCCCAAATTAAAAAAAAAAAAAAAAAAAAGCATTTAATCATTGATGGTATAATGTTCAAGTAACTATACATATACATCACTATATACATATTCCATCCACTTCTGGCACAGTGTGACCATTTCACGATATCTTACAGTTAATATTGTGGCCTCATTATTATTTTTAATAGATTTTTTAGACAATTATTCAAAGCTCCAGAATTTCAATTTTTCTACTACATGAATCGGTAGATCGCGTTTTGAAGTCCAAATTTTATAGTTTTCAATTATTGTAAATATAACCACTAAAACAGTTTGAGTGAAAACCGAAATACATTGAGAAATACTACAAACAAATCACATTGACCTAAACCCCTTCTACGAATCAACATCAATCACCCTCATTTAAATTATTTTGTCTCATAACGCTATAATACGTCTCATCTCTCATCATCTTTCCGTTTTATTAAAACCATTTAAGAACTATTTTTATTCACTTTTCATTCTCTCAAGCACTATTAAAAAACAAAAATATTCTTTCCCTAACAAGCCAATAGAATAATACACTTGAAAGTCATTTTAAGTGACATAAAAAATAAAATATTAAAATAAAACAAAAAAAAAAAACTATTTCATTTGAAAATCAATTAAATTAAATGAAAAACTACACGAAAATTTAAATGAATTGTGATGGAAAAGAAATAAAAAAAAAATGCCGTACTATTTTTTGTTATTATTGAAACAATCCGAACCGAAATGAAATAACTAAATTATTACATCAAAAAAAAAAAAAAAAAAATAATAAAATAAAAACTGAGACTAGAAAACTGGAAAATTACATTTAATTTAAAAAAAAAAAAATATGACTGAAGAAAATTATGCAAAAACAAGGATGAAAAATAAAAATAAAATTAATATTTTTGTTTTTTCATTTTAATTTTTTTTTTTTTTTTTACATATTTTCTATTTCCTTCATAAACATCAAAGGAAAATAATAAAAAAACAAAAATACAAAACAAAATGAAATAATATAAAAAAAAGGAATAAATTAAATTTCCGTTTCCTATAATTCAGTTTCAGAAAAGTTCTAAGAATTTGTTTTTCGTATGTATATGAAGAATGACAGAAATTATTTAACGGTAGTTGTAAAATTACAAATTTACAATTTTAATAATTATTGTGGTGTTGATAAGAAATTTAAAATTTTTAATAAAATTTTGAGATCAAAGAATTTCATTAGTCTATGTACAACCGTTAAATATAGTAATTTTTCATTAATACAGTACTCAAAAGAGCTAACAAGCTCGTGTAGAGTTTTACATATTTCATCAGTGCAACAATATTTACAATTCTATTAATTATTATACTTATACTCATCATCATCATCATCTTATAGCGCTACAGCTCTGGGTGAGCTTTGGCCTTCATCACTATACTCCTCCAAAAAGGTCGATCTTGTGCCGCTTGTCTCCCATTTGAGATTTGTAGGATTTGAGCATCGTTTTTCACGTTGTCTGTCAATCTACTTCTTGGTCTTCGTCTACCACGGCTGCTATCGGGCTTTCTATTCAGTACCACTGCTTGCTTTCGGCTTTCGTTCATTCGACTTACGTGGCCAGCCCACCTTAGTCTTTGGGCCTTTGCAAACCGTACAATGTACTCACTATCAATCATATTATTGAGCTCGCTGTTGCTTCTGATTACATATTCTCCATTCTGTAATATATTTGGGCCGAGTATTTTTAGGAGAATTTTTCTTTCAAATATGCGTAGCCTATTCTCCTCGACCACGTTCATAGTCCATACCTCGCATCCATACGTCACTATGGGTCGTATGAGAGTTTTATATATCGTCATTTTGGCATTTCTTGATATTAATTTTGATTGAAGCAACTTTCTGTTTGCATAGTAGCATCTATTTCCGGCCTGAATTCTATTATGAATACAGCATTGCATACTATTATCACTTTTTATTGTTGCTCCGAGGTATGTAAAGGTTGTAACTCCTTCAACATTGTACTCTCCAATTGTTATATTCTGAGTATTTCTTATTTATTCATTTCTGGACATTTTTAGATATTTTGTCTTATCTTCATTGATTTTTAAGCTTCTAGTTGTACAAATACTTCTGCCATATATCTGTAATTTTTTGCCATGATTACTATGTCATCTGCATATGCCACTATTTGTGTTGTCATATTGAATATACTGCCTTTCTTTTCTAATTTTCCTATGGCGTAATGTAGTATTAAGTTAAATAATAGTGCGGATAAGGCATCTCCTTGCCGTACTCCCGTTTCTATTTTAAATTCACGGGTTATTTGGTTTTGTACTATAATTTTAGCTTTTGATTCATGCATTGTCATTATGATGAGGTTTGATAATTTCTGAGGTATTCCCAAATGTCTTAGAGCTGTTAAAATTATGTTTCTATTTATGCTGTCAAATGCTTGCTTGAAATCTATAAAAAGCATGTGAAGATCAATGTCGTGTTCATAACATTTCTCCATGCTTTGTTTCATGACGAATATCTGGTCAATCGTTGATCTTTGGCTTCGGAATCCGCATTGGTACTCTCGCAGTATTTCTTCAGCAAAGTAAGCTAATCTGGAGTATATGACATTGGATAATATTTTGTAAGCACAGCTTAATAACGTTATCCCCCTGTAGTTGCTGCATGTCATTTTGTCTCCTTTTTTTGTGAATTGGACAGATAAGCCCCACCTTCCACTTCTCCGGAATATTTTGTTGCACCCATATTGTACATATTAAGCTATATATCTTTTTATGTTGTTTGCTCCCTAAAAATTATGTTGAATTATTTTCATCATCAAATAGAGTTTTTCGAGTTAAAAATGAGAATGAATCTAAAAGATATAAAATCTGGAGTACCGCAAGGTAGTATACTGCTGGGTCCAATTTTATATTTGTTATATACCTCTGTGATATACCCGAAGTAGAAAATATAAAAATAGCAACCTTTGCAGATGACACAACGTTGATGGCAGTAAGTTCTACTATAGAAGAACTAACAAACAAAATGCAAAAAACTAATGAGAAAATTTCCAACTAGTGCAAAAAAATGGAAAATTAAATTAAATGAAGCCAAATCTAGTCATGTAAACTTCACCCTACAAAAACATAGTAACTCCTCTCTCAGTTAAAATTAATGATGTCGTGATTCGCCATACGAGAATAAAGATAAATATCTTGGCATGACCTTGGATGCATAACTGAAATGGAAAGAACATGTGAAAATCAAAAAACAAGCCAGTTCAAATATAGAGAAATATACTGGTTGATTGGGCGGAATTCTACTGTCTCGACCTATAACAAAATTTTGATGTATAATCAAATATTGAAGCCAGTCTGGGCATATACGGTATTCAAATATGGGGATGTGCTAAACAAATCCATATATTCAAACTATCCAAACGTTTCAAAATAAGGTACTGCGCCATATAGTCAATGCTCCATGGTATGTTCGCAATGCCGGTATTCATCGAGATCTGAAAATCTCATCTATAAAAGACGAAATAATGAAATGCGCTGCACTGCATAAAACTCGTCTGATCCAATATGTCAATATCGAAGCTTAATTGACAATCAAAACTTTGTTAAGCGACTAAAACGATGTACAAGACCACTTGAGTTAGGTTAAAACCTTTTATCTATTAAAACCTTATTGGATTTTGGTAGATCAAAGGTATCGTAGTTTATTTGAGTTAAATGTAAATTAATGGTTAGTCTATAAGACTAGTTTTAATGTTGCAAAAGTGGTAGGAGTAATTTAACCTTATTTGAAATTTTATTCTAGTCCAATTTTATTTTGGACTATGGAATATGGTGAAAAATAAAAATTATTTACACACCAATATTAACTATATCTGTTTATTTTAATCTATCGATAGTAGTTGTTGGCACGACTTGATTCATCCATTTTAAGATTTTTTGAATATTTGCTTAAATTCATTTAGGTAGGCCTTTTTAACAGTTTAACAGAAATTTTCACTTTTTCAATTAAATTTCTGATTCACTCAATGGATATATTGTGAAATTTTGATTCCATAATTTTTGTTATTTTAAATTTCAATTAATTTTGACAATTAGATTTAAAATTTCGAGAAGGAATATGTACCCTATATCACCCCAACCGCAAATGGGCTTATTGTGATATAATTTTGATAGTACAACACTGATTACAGTAGAGTATAAAAAATATAATAGCAGTTCAAGCCAGTAATTTAACAAGACTCTAACAACACTAGTATATGGTATATTTTTTTTTACTTCCAAGATATCGATATAGAACGAGACTAGTATTAGAATAAGATGTAGAATTCCTACAATGAAAAATTAATTAATTTTAATTGATTGAAAATTAATTTAACCCAAATTTTATTTTTTATTTTAAATTAACATCAAAATCGGATTTGTTGAAGTTTAAAATTATGATAAAATAATTTTTACTTAGAAGAATAAAAAAAAAAAAAAAAATGTATGTACAACAGCAATAATATATGTATATAGTATGGTATGTATATATATGTATGCTTATATTGATTATTTTATGTTTAGAATACAATTAAAAAACAACAAATTGTAAAGCTTAGTTAAAGTTATATTTAAAAATATCCGATTTGGTAAAATTTATTGTTAAACAACTAAGGCTAAGATTTCTAAGCAAAACTATTTTTGTAAAATTAATAAGCTTATCTAAATAAAGAAAAAAACCCTGCGAAACATTTAAATCCTAGAAATATTCCTGGTTCAAAAATTCTGAGCTCTATTGTTAATGCATCATAGTATGTGAGGCATAGAGTCATAAGATGATACTTACAAAAACATTCTTTATTAGAAAGCCAATACTCATGATAAACAAAAAATGTTGCACCAGAATTAGACAGAATCAAATCCTATCTATTCTATCTAGAGTAACCTAAAATAACAGATTGAAGCAATACAGATCTTCAGAACTACCAATAAGATTCATAACAGAATAAAATATCCATAAGGCTTGATTCGCACATCCAATTAAAAATATAATACGAACAAGTGGCTCAATGGCAGCTCAATAAACAGCTCAATATAAAATTCATTGATAAAATTATTATTTAATATCTTTAAACCCTTACTATATTTTTGTATAGTTCATATTTATTTATATGTTTATAGAAAAGGGGGCCTACGCAGATAAATCTGAGTAGGATGTAATTAATCAAATGAATAAAAACAATTAACATTAATTTATAATCTTGATTTGTTTAATTTATTTAATTATATTTAATTTAATAACAATAATAACGCCATCGGTAGTGTATTAAACAATTCAATTATTTTGATTTATAATGTCCTGCAACAACATATTTTTTTTTAAATTTTATTTACTGTTTTATTTTTATTTACTAATTTATTTTATTTAGCTAGTACTAAATTAAGTAGAGCATTTAAATTATAGGTAGGTTAGGTATGTACACCTATAATTGTATTTTTGAGTTAATTTAAAAACAATAAATTAAATTTCTAATATCTTTTATAAGAAAGAACAATTATAAGAAAGTTTTAGAAAAATTTTCTTGTGTAGCAAAAAAAAAAAAACAAACAAATAAAACAAATAAAAAAAAAAATAATAATAGAAAATTAAATAAGAGAATGTTGAAAAAATTTTCCTTCTAATTGTTTTTATGAATCTTTATGATGATTTTTATTGCTGCAATCAAAAAAGTTTTATTTTTTACATTATTTTCTCTTACTCAACAAAAAAAAAAAAAAAAAAAAAAAAAAAAATTAGCTAAGAATTTTTTTACAATATTATATAAATATCTATTTATATACACATAATATATAATTGTATACCTACGAGAAATATATATGAATATACAATTGTTTGAATGACCTGAAATTATAGTCATAACTTTTTATCGTTTTAATGAGATCTCAATTAGAGTTCGTTAAATATGAGATTATGGTTTTTCATTTTCATTTTCTTGTAATCTCCATTAAGTTTTCCTTAAGGAATACAGAAAAAGAGAAATAGAGTGAGAGAGAAAGAACTAAAAATAAAATGAGATTTTATAGAAATAGGTATGTTGTTTTTGACTTTTATATACTTTTCAATTTTCTATTTTTATTCATTAGGATTTTTCATATTTAATTTTTGTTAAAAATTTATTCCTCTGAAAGTATAAAACTTTTCAACTATAAAGTCTGAGTCAAAATTATATTAACATGTTATATAAAAAACAAATGAAATATTTTATTTATAAGTATATTAAATTAAAATAATTTATAATAGAACAACAAATATTAATAGCAAATATTTGGCACAGAAGTATAGTTAAATTGAAGTTAAAAATATTAAGATTCACTGTCATGACACAGAAAAATATTTAAACTTAAGTTAAAAATAATATTCAGATTCATTGTCATGACACAGAATAATATTAAAAGGTAAGTTAAAAATATTAAGTTTCACTGTCATGACACATAAAAATATTTAAACTTAAGTTTAAAAAAAATATTCAGATTAACTGTCATGACACAGAAAAATATTTAAACTTAAATTAAAAATATTAAGATTCACTGTCATGACACGGAAAAATATTTAAAATTAAGTTAAAAATATTAATATTTACTTTCATGACACAGAAAAATATTTAAACTTAAATTAAAAATATTAAGGTTAACTGTCATGAGACAGAAAAATGTTTAAACTTAAATTAAAAATATTAAGATTCAATAACATGACACAGAAAAATATTTAAACTTAAATTAAAAATATTAAGTATCACTGTCATGACATAGAAAAAAATTTAAGCTTAAGTTAAAAATAATATTGAGATTCACTGTCATGACACAGAAAAATATTTAAACTTAAATTAAAAATAATATTCAGATTCACTGTCATGACACAGAAAAATATTTAAACTTAAATTAAAAATATTAAGATTCACTGTCGTTACACAGAAAAAAATTTAAACTTTAGTTAAAAATAATATTCAGAAGCATTGTCATGACACAGAAAAATATTTAAACTTAAATTAAAAATATTAAGGTTAACTGTCATGAGACAGAAAAATGTTTAAACTTAAATTAAAAATATTAAGATTCAATAACATGACACAGAAAAATATTTAAACTTAAATTAAAAATATTAAGTATCACTGTCATGACATAGAAAAAAATTTAAGCTTAAGTTAAAAATAATATTGAGATTCACTGTCATGACACAGAAAAATATTGAAACTTAAATTAAAAATAATATTCAGATTCACTGTCATGACACAGAAAAATACTTAAACTTAAATGAAAAATATTAAGATACACTGTCATGACACAGAAAAATATTAAAACTTTAGTTAAAAAAATTCAGATTCACAAAAAAATTCACTGCACAAAAAAACCCAAAGCCAGAATCAGAAAAATGATAATAAAACTGTTAAATAAGAATTGTACAGCTGTGAAACGTAGCAATTAAGCTTAACAGTATGATAAGTATTATTAGTAAGCATGCAATCTATGTACAAATAGTATTTAAAACATTCAACTACTGTCAAACGTTGAAAGTAAATGAAATAACTTTGTAACAACTACAGCAAGCTTTGATTTTAAAATTGGAAAAGCCAGGACTCTTAAAGTAGCCTGAATAAATGCTTGCGGAGTATAATATTTAATTTTACAGTGAAAATCTAGCTTCGTACCTATAATAAGCCAATATATAGAGAGAAGAAAATATAATTAAACTCACTTCATATATCAACAAAAAACATTGTGCTAACCGTTTTTGAATGAAATCTACAAGTTAGTTGAGCTAGAGTTAAACAATATGCAAATACATGAACACAAAAAATTATCCTTCATACAAACTATTCTAATAATAAATTCTGGAATTGCACAATATGGAATTACACAATTGATCCCCTATGTCTCCTCACGAAATCATAAAACCACATTTTATAAAATTACATCTATTGTATTATATTTTTTATGCCCTATGATTTAATTAAATTGAATCACTGTCAATATAATAAGTATAGACCTGATTATTCTATTAGGTGTAAATTACTATAGGTTTTTTTACTATAGTGTAAATAGAAAGAGGATTAAATATATTTAATTTTCTGCTGCAAATGATATTTTAATGAAGAAAAAAGTTGGTTCACTTCATCTCGATGTATTTTTACCTTCGCCCAGAACATAATAATGTAATATTAATAATCTGAATGACGTATATTTAAATACATTTTCTTGAAATCTAACTTGCAATAATAATATTGTAAATTTAAAGGATATATTTTAAAATGTTTTCTTTTAATAATGTAAATTGTTGATGTTGATGTATGATGTAGAAATATTAACTCTAATAATAAAGTAAGATTTTTTATATTTTAGTTCGTTCTAAACTACTTTTCAAGTCAAATTAAGTCTCCAAAAATTGAATCACGCAATCTAATAATGAAGTAAAATAATGTGTGTATGAATGTTCGTTCTAAACTCAATATAGCCTAAGCTCTTTCCAAAAACAAAAAGCCATTTTTAAACTAAGTATTCAACGATTAAATCAGTTCGATTGAATCGACGATTTTATTAAGGAGACTGGATTCAATATCAGAATGCTGACATATGGTTTATCACAGCTCATGGCACATTTAACAAGCATTTGTTCAAGATTAATATGTATTCGATCAATAATAGCGTTATATCAAATTAATAGCGTTCGATCAATTCATAGACATTGACGTACAATACTAATATAATAAGCGAAAAAGTACAATATAGATCTTGGATACAACAGTATAATAGTACTAAGAGTATCATGTTTACTCCCCATTAAAAAAAAAATCAAATACAGTAAATTACAAGTTATTATTTTATATTTTATTTTTATTTATTTCGAGTTCAAATGTCTTATGAGAAATTAAAATCTCGTTTATAAGCTTTATACAAAGTTCCATAGCATGATCAATTTTATTATTATTATCGTGGACCTTAAAAAACATCTCAGAATGGTAAAATGCATTCGTCGTAAATTATAAATACAAAGTGAATTAACAAAAACATATTTTTTAATCTAAAGTTGAATTTCTAAATCAAACATTTCTGAAAATTGAATGATGCTACTACTATTTTATTATGAAAATACACTTTCACAATTCTCTTCTTAAACTGAGTGAAATTAAAACAAAAAAAAAAAAAAAATGTTTTCCTATTCAAATAAAAAAAATTCAAAAGTTTGGTTTCCTTACACTCACTATTAATACATTAAACATTAATTTCAAGTGAAATATTTTTTAAGGATTTATTTTAGAATTATAATATGTATATATATATATATATATATATATATTATGTATTCACATAATTATATAATAAAATTTCATATATTATAATTATGATAAGTTTGCCATGTACTAATTTTGAATAATGAATTTCTGGAGTAAGAATACGAACAAAAAAAAAAAAAGCACTTAAGTTACACTTAAACTGTATTTGTTTCTATTATTTAATAAATTAAAAGAAATCCTTAAGGTCTTACTCAAAGTATAAGTAAATAGAGTTCATTGAGGTTATGTGTTTTTTTTTGTTTTATTTGAATAGAAGTTTATGAGTTTTGAAAATGTAAATTTCAAATAGTATTTAAATTTTTTTTTTTTAATTAGAACATTTTTTTTCCTAGTTTACAAAATCAATTTATTATGTAAGAATTTGGTAGTGGATGTTATAATTTGCAAAAATTACATAATATCAAAAAAATAAAACAAAATAAAATGTTAATATGAAATTAAGTTAACTAGGTTCATATAATATCCATTTACAATGACATATTACTTCTCCTGATTAAGATAATAATTGATTCACATACTAAACCTAGTACTAAACCTAGAGACATTTTGATATGAGATGTATAGGTACTGATACAGAAATTATTGGAAAACAAATTGTAACTGTTTTTGGAATTATTTTTTTTTTCAGAGATGATGCAAGAAGTAAACTTACTTCCACAAGATATCAAAGAACATCAAAAAAAGTGTTTTAATTGTTCCACGATTTATATTCCTACTTCTGAAAAGTTTATATTAAATCAAAAACTTCAAATATAAGGTGAAAAATGAGCTTTTTTTAATATTCTATTTTCTTTAAATTTTTTATGAATTAGCTACAATAATCTGAATACTATCGAATTTTAGAATAATTCATTTTCTTAATTATTATGTGTATAATTTTCTGCATTTATCTGGATGTTTGTAAGTTCGACGGAATACCCCAACACATATACAAATTATAATATATATTTTTGTCATAAAGATAGTATCTGTTTTTTGTTGCTTATAATTACCATCTGTTATCTGTCATCTGTCATTTGTCATTTGTCATCTATCATCTGTCATTTGTCATTTGTCATCTGTCATCTTTTTTATGTGTCATTTGCCCATCATTTCATAATGATTTTCATGTCATTCAAGTGTTGAATTTAGATGGCGTCATATAACTTTTTACTTTTATTATGTCTTAATTAATTTCATTGTGCTGCTATGATTGTAAAAATATAAAATTATTGTAAATTTATATTAATATAGTTAGATTTTGTTTTCATTAAAAATATTATTTGAATTTAGTATTTCTATATTAATTTAAATTTAAATTATCTTTTTGACTAACTTATATTATAATTAATTGAATACAACAGAATGTCTAAGAACATTGATTATTTATGAATATTATCTAAGAATATTCCAATGATGGCAAATAAGATGTCGTTAAAATGATCGAGTAAATAATCCTTATCCTTAGGGAATTGAAAATTTTGCACCTTACTACAAATATTCTGTTTATATGGTAATTAAAAGTATTCTAATAATTCTAATAAAGGTATGATATTGATAAATTAGTAAGCAAATATTTATTTTTCTTAAACTTGAAATGAAAAGTCTAATGAAGGTAGAAATGCTAGAATTTATTTTGCTTCCGTCATTTATGGCGGGTTGCAAAACTAGTTTTTTTATATAAAAAGAAAATGGAATCAGAAAAATCATACAGAGGGTTTAATTTGTACTAGCAAATCACATCAAAGTAAATATATTGTAAGATAAGTATAAATAATTAAAGTATAGGTTTTCAAACTAACAATTCAGAATGTAAATAATAATAATTATTATCAAATTTAATAATGAATTTATTTGATTAATTTTCATGTTGAAAAAGCTTAATCAGGATGATAGGTACTGGAACTATTGGAACTATTGATAATGGATTTTAATCTATACTTGCTGTATTATAGCATTATGAGAGCTGAAATTAAAATCCTTTAAATTGCTTATTGAAACTATTTTAAATAAGTACAAAGAAATATTACACTGTCTTATTGATTTACCCATCACCAGTATAATATAATAGAAAATTGAGTTATTTTTAATTTGTATCAGTTATATAGAAATTATATTAAAGCCTCATGAATGATAAAATACAATTTTTAAAATGCTTTATTGAAATTATTTTATATATATACTTTTTTCATTCAAATTCAACATTTTTTCAAACAATAGCTGTGTTCTTTTCATACGGTCAAGGTTTAGGTTTTATTAAAGTGAAAAGAACGATGGATGTGGATAACTTTTTTAAGTTGGCAAGCCTGTTAATTGAATTGTCAAATATTTCTATTGAAAAACTATGTAAGCGCCACTCGTGATAAATATAATTACTAAATATTTGAGACCTGTATAAAAACCAGATAAATATCTCGGTTTTGATTTGTTATTGTAATTTCATATTAAAGTATTGATCTAGATCGTGAACCGGATGAAAAGAGCACAGCTAATATGATAGAAAAAATGTTGAATTTGATTAAAAAAATGTTGAATTTATTTGAAAAATGTTGAATTTGAATGAAAAATGTATAGATACAAAGACCAATTACTGTCTCGTTGGTTTTTTGTATACAAGAGACATGTTGTATGTAGAAGTACCACCCACAAAGTATAAGACAATAGAAAATTATATAATTTTATATTAACTAGTCAGCAACTGTTTATTTATTAATCTAATTGTTTAGTTGTTTTTCTTATTAATATATTTAGTTATGTTTTTCTCACACTTGCAAACACAAAACAAATCTAATGTTGATAGGATAAAAAATAGGTAATAATAATTTGTAAAATGTGTTCAAGCCAATATAAAAATCAGATTAGAATAAAATCTAACGCAAATCTGCCACTGAAATCTATCTTCATGTTTAAACGTTTGCCATTGGCCTGACTGTATTATTATTAAAAGATCAAGATGGCCAAAAATGAAATTATTGCCAAAGAAACAACTTTTTATTATTAATCTAATATCAATTATAAGAAATTATTTGTTTAATTTATATTTGGTAGATTTGCTAACCTAAATCTACCCTCATCAACAAGTTTTGGTAGATTTATCCCACTTTTCTAATCGTTTTAACATACATAATATCCCTGCTTTCGGTAATATCGTCTGCGATGCAACTATAAAAAAATCAACTGTCATCACGCTTTTGGTTATGCAACTGCTGACAATTGACGATCGTCATGTTTTCGGTTATGTAAAATGGAAGTCAAATTTAAACATACAAAGCAGCAAAAAATTTTATGATTAATTGTTGATCGTCATTTATTTTGTTCTTTGTAGTAACATTTTTTTTGATGGTTCTACATCAGGTTTTTAAATATGAAAATATGTAACTTCAATCTATTGGTTGCAATTTTTAAAAACGGATTTAAAAAAAAAAATCAAATAAAAACCAAAAATACACACAATAAATATTATGTTCGGTAATATCTAAATATCGGTCATAAATATGCATTTGTCAATTTGACAGTTGATCGGTCGCATCAAATGTTAATTGATTGATTGTCAATTCAGCATTATCGAAAGCAGGGTATATAGAATAAAAATTTTGCAATGCTTGTCAAATTAACAAAATATTACAAACTTTAATATTCAATTTTTGTTTACAGATACAAACATTAGAACATTATAGTCGCTGTTTCAGTACAATATTTTTTTTTTTATAAATTTGCTGCTTACAACAATCATTAGAAAATTGGTAGAACAGAAGAAAATATCTAAATTTTAATATAAATTCGCATATTCAAATGATTTCTTTTTTTTTGAAAATTTATTGATATTTTGTTCCAGTTTTATTCCAATACAATATAAAAATATGACTAGCGACCCCTGCTGAGTAACTATAATTTAAGTTGAAGCTAAATTTAAAGTTTTTAACAGAACAACAATTTACGTACTGACATACACTTCTCACGTTATAATAGAAACCACTCATGTTTTCATAAAAATTTAGAGGTTAGTAAGTTTTATTTAGGTAACATAAATACTGCTCCCTCATATACTGTTTCGTTTCGATATCGTCCTATACTAAGTGGCATTTAATGGATAAAATCACTTAAAATAAATTTTTTTTGTAATTAAAGATGTATACATCATATAGTTACATATTTTTAACCAAAACTATATGATTACTACAAATGATCAAAATATAAAAAACAATAATTTGAGACTAGTAAAAAATTAATAGAATAAATTTACTTTAATTATGTATAAAAATAATAAGATATTGAGTGACACAAAATGACTATATTTTATTTAAAAATTTGAATATTATAAAACCAAATAGAAATTTTTTTGACCCGTATGCGCATTTCTATTGTATATACAGCGTATTTACATAATAATATGAACTGCGCAGGTCCTTAAATGCTTGTCAATTATAATTATAGATTTAATTTGATAACATACATAATATGTATATGATGAGAAAAAAAATCAAATCAAATATATTGAAATTAATTTATAATACATGTGCTTTATTTAAAACTAAAAAGTATAAAATAAAATAATACATAAAAATAAAATTTTTAATATAATATACTTTTATTAAAACAAAATTAACCACCTAAAAAGTAGAAAATAAAATGGATGATGGTCAATCATCAGATTCTAGAAATAATCCAGTGATAAACTAAACTTGCTGAAATATTGCTGATGTAAATTTGGAATATTTGGGGCTTAAAAAGTTATGATAAGCTTTTAAAATTCTGTTAATGAAACAAAAACACAGTTTTGTTTTGATAAAAGTATATAATATATATTGAAAATTTTATTTTTACGTGTTATTTATTACTTAGAACTGTTAGTTTTTGTACATATTAAATGTACTTCATTTATTAATATTATAGTAAAGACTGACTACACACATTAGAATTCACTTTAAATAATATAAGGTTAGGAATAATGATTTAAACATGAACATGCATACAGAAGGTATACATGCAGATGCAGTAAATATTATAATACATTTACATTTATGTATATGTGTATAAAGTGTATTGATTTGTGTTGTAAAGGGTGTTTTTTTTTTAGAGTGATAGAACTTTAAATTGAAATAACACACTTTTAAATTAAGATTGAAGACACATTTTTTTTTTATTTGAAATATAATTTTATGACATTTATGTTTTGAAAATAATTTCCGGCATATAGTCACCACGACTAGCTCTGAGGAACCGCATTCGATCAGACCAATTTTGGACCTTTTTTTCAAGTAATTCAGGCCTTATTTCATCAATAATACGGGTTATGTTGGCTTCCAAAGAATCTATTGTTTCTGGTTTATCAGCATAAAGCAATGACTTCACATAACCCCAAAGAAAATAATCCAATGGTGATATGTCGCATGATCTTGGAGGCCAATTAATTGGACCATTTTTCGAAATAATGTTATCACCAAATCTTTCTTTCACTAAATGTATTGTTGCCGTAGCAGTATGTGGTGTAGCACCATCTTGTTGAAACCAAAACACTTCCGGGTCGATCCCAATCAAATTTCGAAACAGAAAATCATTGATCATTTATCTGTAACGAGCACCATTCACTGTAACATTTGCTCCATCATCGTTTTTAAATAAATATGGACCGATGATACCTCCAGCGTGTAAACCACACCATACGGTGCATTTTTCAGGATGCAATGAAACCTGCAGAATTTCTTGAGGATTTTTTTCGCGCCATATACGTAAATTTTGCTTGTTTACGTAGTCGTTCAACCAAAAATGAGCTTCATCACTAAACACAATTGTTCGATAAAAAAGTGGATTAACTTGAAGCTGTTCTAGGGCCCAATCAGCAAACAAACGACGCTTATTATGGTCAAGTGGCTTTAGTTCTTGAACCAGTTGAATCTTATATAGGTGTAGACCAAGATCTTTACGTAAAATTTTCCATGTGGTTGTTGCACACAGTCCAACTTGTTGGGAATGTCGACGAATTTACAAATTTGGATCTTCATCAATCCTAGCTCTTACAGCACCGATATTTTCTTCTGTACGAACAGTTCTTTGTCTTGTTGTTGTTGTTGTTGTTGTTGCATCGAGTAGAGAAAATGTTGTCCGAAATCTATCGATAGTTCGACGAATAATCTGCTCTGATGAACGATTATGTAAACCATAAATTTCACGAAGTGCTCTTTGAGTTTGGCGAATAGAACACTGATTTTGAAAATAAATTTCAACAATTTGTAAATGTTGTTGCGGCGTGAGTCTCTCCATGATAATTTGTCAATGCTTACTGAACAGAAATGTCAAAACTACATGGCTTCTATCTTCTGTCAAATCACAGTTATCCCTATCGAAAGTTCTATCATTCTAAAAAAAACATCCTATACAATTCTCCAAACATAACCAATGGGTTACACTAATCATATATTTAACAAGAACTCTAATCAAAATTAAAAACAAGAAAATAATATTCATTTAATTTGAACAGAAAAAATACTTTTTCACATACCAATCATCCCCCAGTGAGTTGACATCAATGAGTTGTGTATTATTACTAAATAATACTCTCAATATTTAACTATACAACAGCAACGTGGTCTTTAATTTTATGAGATTTATAATTTTTTTCCTACATCTCATTTTTACAAATATTTTTCATTACAATATATCATTTTTAATGTATATACTGTATCAACTATAACTCAATTTCCTGTTATCCTTTTCATTATCCTTATCAATTTAATTTTTACACAATTTACTTCCTTTAAACATCGCCCATCAATTTACAATTTTCATACTCTTATATAACATTCATATCACTTTGTATATTATTATTCTCGTCTTTATTTTGATTTATTATTATGTCTTTTATCAATTTTTTATTTTCATTTTCTTTTTCTTGTGGTTATCGACAATTTAATCTTTGTAATCCTATTTTGTCTAGTCAATAGTCTAGATCATTATTCTTAATTAATTTCCATTTGAACATATTGAACAATTTATCAGTACCAAACAACTCTAATCTACTGTGAATGTTAAATTTAAATGAACTTTTACTATCTCTTCATTATCATTTGAAATTAAATGAAATACAAATCTTATTATTAAAGGACATTCTTAAAAATTTAGATATGATTTTTTAGTGTTTCGTATAAGTTTATTTTTTGTTAAGAAATTTCATTGAGCTTTAAAATAATAATGTCCATTTGTTAATTTAAAATAAAAGCAGAAAAAAAAAAAAAAAAAAATCTGGTACAAAAGTGCCAAAATATCAATCAATAATGAATAATATATATTTTATTTTAAAACAAAAAATTTGTTTCATGTGCCTGCATTATCTTATATTATAAATTATTTATAAAATTCTTTTAAACCACAAAAACAAAAACAAAAAAAAAAATTCGAAATAATACCAAAGGGAGAAATTATTCGTCAGAAACAAAACTATTTTCTTACTTTTCAGCCATCAAAGATTCCACAAAATTGAATTACTCTTTCTTTAAATGAAAAATTTTACTCTAACTCAAACCAATACAAATACCAATCCTTAATATCGAAAAACAGAACAATAAGCAAAAAAAAAAAACAACAACAAAATTTTAGCTACAGAGTCATTAATTTTGTGTGCTACACACAAGATACACATTTCAAACTTTGAGTTTTTTTTTTTTTTATGTTCGTTTTGGTTTTCTTTGGAAAAGCACAAAGGACTAAACAGTGAAACGATAACTGGTTTAAGAATAAGATAAATTATCCATGAAAATTTTTGTGTGTATAAAATAAACCATAAAAACATAAAAAAACTTTTATATGTAGGTAAAATCAATAAAATACTTTTGATAACCAATCATTTACAAAGTCATTAATCCTTATAAAAACAACAAACATAATAAAAAAAAACATAAGAAAAAAAAAGGAAGAGATAATGTCTAAATACTATCTAAAATGTCTTACGGTATATGTTTTTGTTTTTTTTTACCAATAAAAATGTATTACAGTTCTATTTTACGGAAAAAATATAATATACCCTTGTACCTATATAGCCTTACATAATAATGTAGTGCCAAGTTTATTCTCAACAATAATTAAAAACATTTTATTTTTAGGTCATTTTGACTCACCTTACCTTCTTAATAGACAATTTTCTTTTTAAAATTAAAATTCGTATATAACCTTAAAAAAAGCAAAGCTATTGTATGTTATTTTGTATTCCAATCTCTGTGTGTAAAAGCAATTACCCCAACACCGTTGTTCATCCCATAGACTTTGAATTGTATAAAAAAAAAAGTTATAGGCCATCTAAAATTTTGACCTACTGGAAAGTGCCTACAGTTTATCTGGATGTTTGACGGAACGCTGCAATACATAATACTGTAATCAGATGTTTTTTTTAACATAAAACAAATATATTTCAGTACCTAGAGTGAAATGCGTTAAATATTAAAAATAATTAAAATTAACAAAAAAAAAAAAACAAATAAAATTTTGCAGACCTAAAAAATACCACCGTCATTGAAATGAAATTAACTATTTCAGACGATTGTGGGTACTTACTTATATTTCAGTAACGCGCGTTTTAATGATGACAAAAAAGATGTTGCTAAATTGAATTGATTTAGTAAATGACCCTTACGGTATAGAAAATTTTCCACCCTACTACAAATATTATATATATAATTTATCTGGATGTTTGTAAGTTCGACGGAATACTCTAAAACATATACAAATTGAAATATATATACAAATTGTAACATCATGTAATTGTCATAAACATAGTATCTGTTTTTTATTGCTTATATATGCCATCTGTCATCTGTCATTTGTCATTTGTCATGTGTCATCTGTCATCTGTCATCTGTTATCATTGTCATTTGCTCATCATTTCATAATGATTGTCATGCCATTCAACTGTCAAATTTAGATGGCGCCATAGGACTTTTTACTTTTATTATCTCTTAATTAATTTCATTTTACAATTTAAATTTTACAGTAGAACGCAGCTATGATTATAAAAATATAAATTAATTGTAAGTTTATATTAATATAGTTAGATTTTGTTTTCATTAAAAATATTATTTGAATTTAGTATTTCTATATTAATTTAAATTTAAATTATCTTTTTGACTAACTTATATTATAATTAATTGAATACAATAGAATGTCTAGGCATATTGATTATTTAGAATTATTGAGGTCTTAGGATAATATATGTTTAAATTTCCAATGATGGCAAATAAGATGTCGTTAAAATGATCGAGTAAATAATCCTTAGGGAATTGAAAATTTTGCACCTTACTACAAATATGATAATTAAAAGCATTCTAATAATTCTACTAAAGGTATGATATTGATAAATTAGTAAGCAAATACATATTTTTCTTAAACTTGAAAAAAAAAAATTAAGGAAGAAATGCTAGAATTTATTTGGCTGCCGTCATTTATGGCGGGTTACAAAACTAGTTCTGTTTATATTTTAATTAAAAGCGTTATAAAATAAAAAAATTAAGGCATGAAAGATTTCCTATGTAAATAAGTATTTTCTTAAATTTGAAATGAAAACTCTAATGAAGTAAACCAAATTCTAGAATTTATTCTGTCATTTATGGCTGTAAGGCGCCATGTAAGCTAGTTAATAATCAACTTCGACACTATGATAACCACAAGATAATTTACTTTTGAATATAACTGTTAAATATTATCTATTTGTTTTTTTTCAATTTCGTTTTTGATTATCACTGCTGAGTTTTCCATAACAACAACAACAAAAAAAAGTAAAATAAACGAATTAAGAGGGATATTTTGGTTTTACAATATTAATTGTTAACGTTCTTGGATGTTAGAGAAAATTTGTTTTTTTTTTTTTTTCTTAATAATTATTGAAAATCACCTTAACATCTGGATATTACATTTTTGATGATATTTACAATTATTTGTTTATACATGTATAAATATGTATGTTGAATATTATATGTAATAATATTTGGAGAATGTATAACAAAATGATGATGAACAACAGAATTAGTTTAATTATATCACAATTTAATCGGCTTCAAAATTGAATAAAAGATTATAATTTAGTTGATTTGAACTCTAATATTTTAAATATATTCTAATATGTAAAATTTTAGAACTAAAAATAGGGTAAGAAGCATAAGAAGAAAGTAATATATAGCTAGTACGTAAATTATTGTTCTTAAACCATCTTAAGCTTATTAGATTTTTTGCCACTATCAAAATACTCAAATTGTGCCTTACAATAGCAATCAATAATAATAGGTTATTTCTACTCAAAACCAAGTAAAGTTAAACAGATTTCAGTATTGTGATAACCTCAGTGATATCCAAACTGATTATACTGGTACAATATTATATTATCACTGATAATTTATGTTTTCTGGTCATCTGATACCGTTCTGGTACCGTTTTAATACTGTTCTGATCATCAACAATTTTACAATATTAGAATATGTACTTCGGAGAAGAAATATGTTAATATCAGTAGTGATTATCAGAACTCAGAACAAAAATATGCTCACGTGTTAAAAATTTTATTTATATCCGAATAAAAGTATATGTTATAATTATATTAAAAGTATAATATTCAGCCGTACTGGTGAATTTGATAGAATAGAAATTGAGTACTCGTTCGTAAATTTTCAACCAGCGAATTCGATTTAAAAAAAATTCGAATATTTTTTATCGAAAATTTTCTCGTTCAAAATTTTATAATATTATTTTTATTTTTTTTTTTTTATACGTATGTATATATGTACTTTAATAATTTATTTCTGAAACAGCAATCTAAATTTAGATTTTTAATTTAAAATTTAAACTTATTTGACATAAAAGTCATTACATTTCGTTATATTACAATGAGTACAAAATTACTCTTTCGATCGAATTCACCGTTAAGAAATTCTCATCGAATCGAATCGATAAATTCGAATAATTTTATATCGGATCGAATTCACCGGTACGGCTGATTATATACCTGTACTTGAATATCAATTTAACTTGAATAATTTTTATATACCATATAAATTTGAATAAACTAAGTACTGAATATTACAAAAATAATTATTTGTAATTCTAATAATATCCTTTTTTTTATATAAAAATAAAATTCTAAATATATTTTTTACAAAAAAAAAAAAAAAAATATAATACTTTATTAGAATAAAATGTAGATAGAAATGTTGTGTGATCTTATTATGTCTTTTTTTTATATAAAATGTATATGTGAGTGTATAATGAGTAAATTGTTGTTGTAAAATTTTTGAAAAAAATTAAAACAAAGGAAATTTTAAAAATATTTTCCGAAAATTTAAAAATAATAGTTTCTTATTTATATATTCTTTTAATTGAAACAATAATCATTAATATTGTTTTATATGTGTATCTTTAATTAGTTCAAATGTAATAATAATCAAATTAGAACATTGTCGATTTAGATGTTGTAATTTCAATAATTCAAATTTCTTGTTTGCTAAATGAGAGTGAATTTGTTCAAAAGCCTTTGCAGCACAAATCTTTTTGCATTAGTTGACTTAGATTTAAATTTCTAAAAACTTAGACTTAATGCCCAACAAATAATTTGCGACCGATAAGACACATGAGACGTATGCGACCGAAAAATTTTTTGCGACCGATAAGACACATGAGACGTATGCGACCGAAAAATTTGTTTTAGTCTCATGCGTTTACATGCGTAATGTTTAAAATTGAATTTTAAACATTACGCATGTCGACGCATGATCTTAAGATCTTTTCATCATTTTCAAATTTTTTTTTTATAATTTTGTTCCCGCATGTTTACATTTTACTATTAATGTAATACATATTAAACATACAAGTGTGAGTGAGATGAATAAACAAACTTTACTAAGTTCATAAGTTTTATTATACCTGATCATAAGACATAGATCATAGACCCATTTTTTTTTTTTTTCTTTTTTTCTGTTACTCCTCGTGGGAGCATAGGGCATCAACTTGCCTCCTCGATTGTTCTCTATTGTACGCAATGGTCTTTATCTCCTCCCAAGTTCGTCCATATCTTGTTACCTCAGAAGTCGCAGTCCGACGCCAGGTGTTGTTGGGTCTTTCTCGCCTTCTGCTCCCTTGGGGATTCCATTCTAGGGCCATTCTTGTTATATTATTTGCTGGTTTTCTTAGAGTGTGCCCTATCCATCTCCATTTTCTGCGCTTAATTTGATGCATTATCGGTTCTTCACCTGTTATCTGCCATAAGTCCTTATTGCTGATGGTGTTTGGCCAGAATATTCTGCATATTCTTCTTTGGCATTTGTTCGCAAATACTTGAAGTTTTTGACTGATGTTATTTGTCGTCATCCAAGTTTACCTGACATACATAAGTGTTGACATTACACATGCTTTGAATATTCCAATCTTTGTTTTTCTAGTTATTTGGCCATTCTTCCATATTGGACTTAGTTCACCGAACGCAGCTTGGGCTTACGTACTCTGTTGTTAACATCTGCTTCTGTACCTTCCTTTGGTTTTTGGAATGTTACCTAGGTAAGAGAAGCTTTCCACATATTCGACTGTTTGACCTTCTATGGTTATGGTGTTTGTGTTGGTGTTATTTATCCTCATGGCCTTGGTTTTATCTATGTTAATTTCTAGCCCATTTACCCATTACCCATGGACCCATTTACCCATTAGAAATCACTTTATTAAAAATTATTTAGAAAGAAGATTTTAATGCATTGATATAAGTTTTAATGGCTCTTTTCTGAAATATTTTCATGTAGATATGGAAATCCAGGAGTAAATAAGTTCACGTGCTATGTCCCATGAGTACAATAAAATTATAATTTAAAATGGTAATGATTTTAGTTTATAAATTTTATTGTACCTAGTCATGAGACATAGACGATGGACCCATTTGCCCGTAGAAGTGTTGGTAGAAGTGCTGAAAAGAAACTATCGAAACAAAATAAGAATGGAAGCCAAAGAATGACCCGAAGCACCGTGATCGACAACATTGCAGGCAGCAGAATATACTACTGATGAAAACGGTTCATCATTTAGTTATTTGTGTTTATGTGCAATAAATATTTGTGTTTTTGATTATTTATCGGATTTTGTTTTTAGTGGTATTTAAATTATATTTCAATTAATGTTCTTTCTTTTCAGTAATATTTTATTTGTATTTGATTGCAATGATTATTTGAGATATAACTATTTTTTATTTATATTAACTTTAATAAAATAAAACAGAATAACAAGCAAATATAAATTTAATTAAATATTTTTTGTTAAACTATACTTTGAAATAAAAAAAAAAAAAACATATGTAAAGAATTAACAAATACTTATTATTACTTTAACTAACCACTAGAAGCTATAGAGTGCCAATACAAATGCATGAAACGCTATTTTATAGACTCTTATCCACCGCATTTGTACATTGCATTGCTAACTCATGATGCGATATAATCCCTCAAGATACTGCCAAATTTGATCACAAGAGCAATAATTGTGCTTGACTCAAACCTATTCTTGCATTCAGAATCCGTCAACCCGGAACCATGTAGCGGTATTTTCTGACTCTTAACCAGAAATGCGACGACATATGTTGAGCTTTTGTGTGGTGGTGTGTGGCGACACACATTGAAAATTATTTGTTGGGATGTTCGTTACATAAATCCTCTGTAAATTTGATGTTCTTTTACAGGTATTTTTGAACACCATGAACTTTTGCTTTAATTTGTTGAAATCTTCTGCTTGTGCAGGTTCTTCCATTGTGATTTTTTTTTAAATTAATATTGTGAGACGGATTTTTCATTGATAATTATTGGCTTCAATTGTTAAAGTTGGTATTAATATTCTTGGTTAATCGTTATGTGTATTCAACATACAGTTTCGGTTTAGTTTTCTTATTCAGTCACTTCAACACCAAACATTATTTTCATTATATCTCAAACTATCTTCAACATATCATGGGTACATTGAAAATTATCTCAAGTTCATAATTTCAAAGACACACACGGAGCATTTGATTCCATATGACCAAAATTTAATTTAATTTAATTTAATTTTTATTATACGGCTGGATAAATCCGGACCGCTAATATTAGAATCAAAATTAAGCTTGAAATTGTTTTGGCTGTATACCGACGATTATTTTTGATAAAAATTAATAATTGTAAGAAGTATAAATTAAGTCGCATGACATAAATACGTATTGTTACAAAACTTTCCACCATCTTTAGAATCGAATTGTACCGCGTTCTCCTAAATTGGATTTTACATAATTTTCACTTTTCATTTCAATTGCAATTCATGTCCTAATCCACGGTTTTTGTTTTACAATACATATTTTTTATTGTTGAATATATTTGAATATTTTTTACGCAGTAGTCCACAAATGCCAGTGCTAGTTACAATAATGTCGGCCCAACAAAAATAAAATAATTTGATGTAAATAATTATTTGGTTTTCAAGAGTTCAAAAATATTTTTGGAATGCTTTAAAAGTAAAAAAAAAAAAACCGAAATCGACTGAAATCGAATATCAAAACGAATTTCGGTTCGGTTCAAAAAATTGGGAAACCGTTTTAGTACAATAATAATGATCAATAATGTAGAAATATCTGAATTTTCTTTTTTTTTGAAAAATGACTAAACAGTATGTTGTGTCACATTTTCTTTTTATGTTCTTGACAGTAACTTAGGTAGGTTATTACCTTGTGCTTGCTTAATTAAGTACGGTACTGCAAGTTTTATACTACAATAATAATGTCGTGCCACATAATGCTTAGAATTGTTAATACTCTGTTTGATTACAAAAAACAGAAAATACTGATTCTGGTACTGATTCTGGTACTGGTATCCTTCTTTTTATAATATAAATTCAAGTCTATGGAATGAACACTCTAATATTGCTTTTGCACAGATATTTGACATACTTGCATATCATCTGATTAAAACATCCAATATGTGTACAGTCACTTCGGACAAGATTATTTCTTGTAATTAGATTAATTTTTTAAACCAAGTTTTCGTTTTCGGATATTGACTACTTTAGACAGTCATAAAATATTTTTAACATACATTTCAAACATCAATTTTGGAATTTTGCAAACTTGTATTTAATTAAAAATTGGATAATGAATTCCCAATGAATTTAATATTTTTAACAACACTATAGATATTAAATCAAATATTTTTAATTTTCTGTTTTTCTAAAACTCTACTTAATATTGAATAGGGACTAATATTTGTAAGTCCCTATTCAGTATATTAAAACTATTTTGTGTGCAAAAATTAATGCATGCATTTTGAATATTATTTCCAAAAATTGTATTGTATTGTATCTCATATATTCTGGTATACAAATATAATAAAAAAATCTACTAGAATTTTTTTTAGAATGATGATTTTTATTATTTTTCTTTTTATTTATTTTAAGTCCTTAATGGTTTATAGTTGGACATATTGTTTCTTTGCTTTATAAATTGTATGTAAATGAGTATTGTTTTGAATATTTAACAAAAAATGTATATTAGTATAGTTGTTGAGTATCATTGTTAGGTTTTTAATATATGACCAATTTTATAGATATATATTATTATATATGTATATATATGTATATATATATAAATTTAGTATATAAATAACAGACGCTCAATTAAATATTGATCTTGATATCATCTATTCTTTTATGTTGTTTTTTTTCTTTTTTTTTTTTTAATTATCTTTTCTTGTTATATTTATTTGTTTACTTATGTGTTTTACTTATATATTATAATTCTCTATATTCAACATTAAATTAAGTCCTAGCACAAAAAAAAACAAAATGGATAATAATGATTGGTTTAATGAAATTTTATAATTTTAAATAATTTTTTCTTATTTATTGGAACTTTTGTATTCCTATATCGTACTGATGTTATGTATAGTGTATATACATTGTTGTACATAGAATATTGTAAAATAAATAGAGTTTTGTTTTTAGGTCAAAGTTCTTTGAAAAGATTTTTGTAATAACTTTTGCCATTTCATGTAATACCAGAAAATTTATTGAAAAAAAAACTAAAACTAGTTAAGGATATTATATTAAGGATTAAAAGGAGGACTTAGTGTTGTAGATTTTTAAATGGATTTATTACTGTTATTGTCATTATTATTACTGTTATTTTTGTTATTATTTTGTTTATTGACAATGAAGAGTTCTATGTAGATCCGACCTTTCAAAATCTATTGTTAAAAATTGTAGATCTATCTATGTCCTTGATTAAAGCTATTATGGGCCGTAATGTCAATTTTTGAGTAAAGCGATGTATATAGATACTTAGCAAAATTGGGATCACCCCATTATTTGGAAAAAAAAAAATATCTGGAACGAGCAAAAGTTTCGAAAAAAAAATTTTTTGAAAAAAAAAATCTGTAAAGTAAAAATCTTGAAAAAAAATATATCGAAAAAGAAAACCACGAATTTCAAATCTCGAATTCGAGATTTTCTAATAACATTTATTTACAGAATAAAATCGTTTTCCAATTATAATATAAGCAAATTGAAAAGAAAATCCAAATAAATATATCTGAAAAAGTAATTATTTAAACGTTAAATATCAAAATAATTAGAGAGAATTAAAAAGTAGGATTCAAAATAAGCCAATCAAAATATTACAGGGTATTCTCTTTTCCCAGAATATTTACTTTAATTAATTTTATGCATAGCCGCTGTTGGGTGTAAAAAAAGGGGGATATAGCCATTTTTCCAGAATATTTACCTTAATTAATTTTATGCATAGCCTCTGTTGGATGTAAAAAGGGGGATATAGCCATTTTTCCAGAATATATTATACCAAATTTCTGGGATACTGGACCTCTCCAATAATGTCTCTAAAGCGCCTTAATTACGTCTGAAAAGTTTGGAAAAAAAATTTTTCTAGGGCCTTTCACCTCAAATTCTGGGACTTAGACATTTTTTAAAATTTCTCTAAGCGTTGTTCATTACGTGAGCCAAGTTCACGAAAGTCAACATTTTTTTCGACATTTTTTTCTTCAACATTATTTAGTTTTTTAACATTTTTGCATTTGACTTTATTTTTGCAACATTTTGTTATTCCACATTTTTTTTTCGACAAGACCCATACCCATATTTTTTTTTTTCATTTTACATGCTCTATAGTAAGGAATTCTACTTGATATACACATCAAGAAAGACAAAATATATTATATACTATTTAGGGGAATAAAATTTATTTGTAATAAACTTAAATAATCCATTTACGCATAGTTTTTATAAAATAATTTTATAAATTTGTTGTTTATGGTTGATTAGAAAAAAGCTTGCCATTTAAATATTTATTTTTGGATTTTTGTAACTTTGGAATTTTTTTTTGATTTATTTTTTGAACTCTGGAAATGGAATTATGGAAATGGAATTTTTTGTTTCGAATAACGTACCCAACCCAGTATGTTAATATCTTTCTTTTAAGCCTTTCTCACAAGCCCTAACAGTCTTTATAGTTTAGAAGATATATTGACTTAAATTAATTTATCCCCCAAATTGTCAAAGTGATGTAATGAGCCCTTAATGCCATAATCGCTAACCGACACTTTGCAGAACTTAATGCGACGTCAAAAATTTCTTCAAAATTTAAAAAAAATTCGGTTAAGATAGCTTTTTGGAACTATGTATACCTAATAATTTTTATTCGAGATTTTTTTCGAGTTTTCGAGATTTTTTTTTTCGAGATTTTTGTTAGTTGGAGATTTTTTTTCGAGATATCGGGGGTGACCCAGAAAAATTTATATCTTTTCCAAATTATATAAAATTATATAAATAATAAACGAATTATATAAATAACTAGCTATTCCCGGCGTAACATTCGCCGGTCTAGCGCATTATAAATGAAACAATTTATTTTATTTATTTATTTTCTTTATTTTCTTAAATAAAAAATCAATGCTTTACATATTTTTTTATTACATAATAAATAAGTTAAATTGAAAAACTTAAAACTATAATTGTAAAATATTAATTTTTTTTAAGAAAATAAAGAAAATAAACAATTAAAATAAATTGTTTCATTTATAATGCTAATGCTAGACCGGCGAATATTACGACGGGAATAGCTAGTAATTTACAATATTGTTTGATCTATCTATAACTATTTTTTTTATATTTTTTATTTAGGTATTTATTTATTTATTATAAATTAAAATTGACCGTTAATAGTTTTGAAGAAAACTTTTATATAAGGCAGCGTTTATACGTTTTTGAATTGTGTTTATAACGTATAAATGATGGTCTTTAAAGTTTGACATCCGACTTTGTTATAGAATATCATTATTTTTTTTTTTTTAAATAATAGTGCTCGACACGCATTTTTGTATTTCGGAAGTTAATTATTTTTTATCAATACAAATACTTAGAATAATTGATTTACTATTTAAATATTTATATTTCATAAATGTTCTGAAATTACACTGTATATTTATATTTGTTTATAACTATTTATTATTAGTACTCGTAACGCATATTCGTATCTTCGTATTTTGCAAATTTAGAAAGTGGATTTTGCATAAAGAAATATAGTATACTTTGCAACTGTATTTGTTTATCTTTTAGATAATGTAAGTAAAACTTTTGAAATAAAATTTGATGTAATTGCAATAAAATTTGTAAATGTAATAAAAATAAGTAAAACAAAACTTTCATTAAACAAAATCTTGTGTCTAAACGCTCCCTAACAAATACTATTAATAGAGACGTACATTTGAACAAAATGTGGCAAACAGAGATGTCGCTGGCAGTATAGATATGAAATTAAATGCATTTAAACTAAATACATACCACACTCGCATTAAAAACACATTAAAATAGTCATAGACACGTTTTTTGTATTTTTGTTTTATTATCATAATAGCCCTAACTATTTCAAAACTCAAAATAAAAAAACAAAAACATTTATTTATAGAATTTATATTTTTATTTCACTTCTTTTAAATTTTGGTTTTGACGTTTTGTTATGATTAGATATGACCATTATAGTGAAGGTTATGATTGGTTATGGCTTTGTTAAATCATTTCGAATCATATAGGCCATTTGACGAAGTATCATATGACATCATATGACGCCTTATAACTCTTATAGTTAGGGGTAAAGCCAATAATTATGCTTTTTCACTTATTGTTCAGTTTTTACTATTATATTGTTATCCCGCTAGGGTCTCTGATGTAGGTAAGGGTATTCTTTGATTTTTCTTTTTAAAGTTTTTTTAATTTTTATGTTTACTAAATTTGCCGTGTATTGAATTGGAACTTGATAATAATGTCATAACATATTTTGTTTTTCTTGTTCTTAGCAGATCGTAAATTTCGGTTTATGATTCTCCATGCACAATATAATATTTACTTAATGCTAATTCGAATTTGAATTTATACTTTTGAATTATTTGTTAATAAAATAAATAAATTTCAATTGTTGGAATTTCTGAACATAGGTGAGGTAAAAAATATATTTTCTAAATTTACTTTTTGTTTTACCGGTAAGGTTTTTTGCTGTAATATCGTAATATCGTAATATTTTAACAAAGCTATTTTATCGATATAATAATTATATTCTGATAATTCGGTTTTTGTCTTTGCTACTTTGTTTTTTTTTTTTTAAATTAATTCATATATTCAGATATAATCAATGCTATTGCTCAATAGGTGAAATGTTTTTAGGTTAATTTTGATTTGTTTTTGGTTTTATTTGGTTTGTGTTTTGTGACATAAACCGTCTTTAAATTAAATTTTGCACACTATCGTAATTCGTAATAGTTCTAATAAAGTTGTCTAATGTAGTTGAAAAAAGCTTTGTGAAAAGTTTTGGTTTAACAGACGTTTAAGCATATTAATATATAAGATAATTATAGTATTATTTAATAATAAAATTTAATAAAAAAAAACAAAATTTTAAGAAAATTTTCAGTAAAATTTTTTAGTTTGATTTAAAAATGGTTATTTTAGAAACTGTGTAGTCAATTTTAATTTAAAATTTTACTGTTAAATTTCGAATATTTATGTACATAATATATTATTTTGTTTTATATTTCCACAAAAATATTTATAATTAAATTCGAAGAATGTTATGATTAGTTTTTGGCTTGATTAAAAATTCCGAGAAATCATAATTAATTGTATCTAACTTTAACTAGACGTTTGAAATAAAGTAAAATGTATATGAAATTTTTCATAATAAAAAAAATCTATTATTTTTTTGATAGATACTTGAAAAATTTTTCTAAATAAAAATAAACATTTTAACATGTTTCAAACAATAATACACAAAAAAAAAAACAAAGTTTAGAGAAAATCTCTCCGGAAAGGACTATATATTCATGATTTTATCCTTAATGCTATTTAATTTTTGTTAATATTCATTTCTCATAATCACATACCATTCTAGTATCCGTTGACTATAATACACCATAAATTCATGTATGTATATAATATTAGTAGAATAAAATTAAAAAAAAAAAAAAATCTATCTTCCGGTTTAAATTCTGGGATGTCATTTTAATTTTGTTTCTTTTTGTTACTGATATCCATTTTTATTAGTTTGTTTTTGTTTTTTTTTGTACATACATTTTTTTTTTCACATACCAAATTATTTCCATAGAGTGTTTTTGTTATATACAGCCTAAAGGATTTAAAGAAAAAAACATTTTTTTTTTGTTTTTGTTTTCTGTTATTTGACATGTTTTGATAGTTTATTTTTGTTTTTTTCGTTTTTTGAATGGCATATTATCTAGGCATAATAGCTACGTTCTCAAATACAGAAAATTATATCAGATCCTGTAACTGACAGGAAAGTTATGAGCTTAAAGTCGAAATACAAAAAAAAAAAAAAAAAAAATGGGGAAAAACTGAACCAAAAAAAAAAATAGAGAATCTATGATTGCAATTATGTGTGTGTGTGTGTGTGTGTGTGTGTGCATCAATTTTTTTTTATTATTCCAATGTAAAAACAAATTTAACTAAACTGACATTTTTATTTTAGATAATTTTGACCTTTATTGTGTGTACAAGGATTTTGACAATTTATTGTAAGGTAACAAAATTATATTTAATGTTAGTACATATACATATTATATATAAATGGTTTTTAAGGCTTCTGCTTGGTTGTTATTATAGTGTTGTTTACATATTGATAGTCGATTAATTATTTTATTTGATGTTATTATTAGAAAACATTAGAAATTGTGTCAACAAACATAAATCTGTACATTATGGTAGAACAGAAATAAAATAAATATTTTTATAAATAATATATAATATACAACTCTAATGCAAAAATGTTGGCCCATGTAAAAAATCCTTTATATATAGTAATTACCTACACAACATTTTTTATTGTGATGCTAAGTTTAAATAAGTATGGACCAACTTTTTTCCAATAGAGTAGTATATAATATAGTATAAATAAATATTAGTAAAAATAGTAGTATATATATATATATATATAGTAGTAAAAATAGTATAAATAAAAATTTATACTAAATAAAAAAAGAGGGATTAGAGGATATTAAAAGTAAGTACAGACTTCAATATTACGATAATGTTGAAGTTTCGAAACTGCTGAAATAAAAAAATCTAGTTAGAAAGCTGAAAAGAGTTAAACCATTTGAGTAGCTATAAATTATAAAATATATCAAAACGGTATATAAAAGAGCGGTTCTAGTCTACTAAATCTTGTCGAAAAAAAAAAACAAAATATGGCTGGTGGTTGGCTGCAAATGAATAGGTACAAAATTTAAATAAATATTGTTTATTCCATTTTGTTTCAAATAAACAAAATGGATTCTATATGCACCATAATATAAAACTCATGTTAGATGAATTATGCCATGTTTGGTAACCATCTTGTTTCGGAAAAACGATCGGCTAATTTACAACAATAAAAAGAGGATAGCTATTGTTTTTTTAATTTTTCATTTGTTCTGCTACATGTTCAGTTAATTATCGTAAAACAGTAAACATACAAATTGATGGTGCTATGTCAAATTTCCTAAATATCAATTATTCTAAAAAAAAAAATGTTAAAAGTCCTAAAAATTTATCCATACAAAAATTATGAAATTGTGATTTCCAAATGTCAGATGACATATCACAATGATCAGTAATTTTGTCATTTATGTTAGGAGTTTTGTTATTTCTTAAAAATGTAAAATTTTGCGCAACATTTTTGGCAATGACTTTGATAAGGTTAAACTGTTTCTGATTTCAAAGTGGCCCCAACTGGATGCTTTTTCAAATATTAATAATTTTTTTAGAATATTTTTAAATTGTAAGTTTAAAATATATACTTTGCATGTGGTTTTATGACGCATGCGTATTTTGACCTAGTTTATTTGTATCGATACACGCACGAGTGTCATGTAACATGGGATAAAATATGCAAGCAATGCAAGTGGGCGTGGTAAAATTTTTTAAAGAAGTTTTAACTATATTAAATATATATACTCATATTTCTATGTACCAATTTAGTGCTACCCGCTTTTTTCAGAATATTATTACATAATATAATGTCTGCAGAATAAAACAAAAGCTTGCGAGGTTCCTTTTTTTATTTAACTTTTAGGAGTTTAGTCATTAGGACATTTGACATTTAGAATATTTGATGTAGAGTCAGTATAAATATATATATATATATTTCCTCTTCTTTTCAAATGGTTCCTATTTGGCCTTGAAACTTTCGATATGTCAAAAAATTCTTCGTCCACATTTACCTATTTTAAATAATTTTTTATTGTTGTCGCACTACTCTAGTCATGTACTTATAGTTGCACTGAGCATACAATTTTTTTTAACTATTCTGATTTTCGCTGTTCGGCCCATAAAATATGACAATAACACTTCAAGCGTTTTTCAGTTTGGCTTTCTTTAATATCCGAAGCTCTAATTTTGCGCTTTGATTAATTTTTATGGCAGTTGAGCTGACCACGACATTCATTATTCGCTACGACCAGCTGATTCCAATATACTTACTAAAGCTTTAGGTATTGAAAAAGTGTAAAATTTTATTGACAAAAAATCCATTTTTAGAACAAAATATAAATTATTAAAAACTAAATAATACATATTCAAACCGTCGAAATAGACCGTATATCCTTACACAAGAAAAGTGTATTTATTATTTTTTATTTATAAGCTCTTTATGATGGGTATAATATATGTTATAACTATCTTTAGTTTTATTTTCCATAATCAAGAAGAGTGTATCAAGTCTTAGAAAAATATAATTTTTCTATTGCCATTTTTATTTTTTTTAAATTAAATTTTCCATTTTCATATTTTCCATAGAATTTCATTTACATATTTTTTTATTTTAAATCGTTGTAATACTGAGAAAAACACATTTTTTTTTCATTAGAAATTTTCAATTTTCATTTGTCTGCAAACAGAAAGGTCCGGTCCGTCCATTAAAATTAAAAATTTTTTTAAAATTAAACAGTAAACATTTTAAATAATTTTTAACAGTAAATATTTTCAGATTTTCTTTAAAAACTTTCCACTTTAAATGATAATTTATTATTTATGTATGATAAAACTGTTTGTTTTAAATGTGAAAAAATATAGAGAGACAGAGAGTGAGAGAGAAAGAGAGAAAAAGGTAAGGTTATTAAAGAATGTTTGCCATGTTATTTAATTTCCAGTCGGAGACTTTTCTTCAAGTCCTTTGAGAATCCATTTTTGTTTTTTTTTTTTTAGAATAAAATATATTTAGGTAATTTCAGAATCAATCTTCAATTCTCAGGTGTACATAAATGTAAAGATATTGGTTGGTAGTAAAATTAAAGATTTATTCTTGAAAAATTAATAACACACGAAAACATATTAATCTCCATCGGATTTAATATGACTGGGTTCAATTGAATTATGAAAAACAAAATTTTGAAGTAGGTATGGAATTTTCCAATATGAAATGGAAATTTTTTTATATTTAAGAGCTTTGTTTAAAACATTTTTGTAAATTTTAAATGTAATTTGAAATATTTTTGTAATAAGCAATAATTATAGAAATTAAATTTTGTATTAAATTGCATTAAAGTATATTTTTTGGTAAAATCTTTTATATAATATGTAAAGGTCAAATAGAACATTTGAAAGTTGGTAAGTTGAATCAACAAAATTTGCTAGTAAGTCTATATGGACGACAATGTGATTCTACCAAAGTTACTGTAAAGAACATAAGAATTAAACACTACAATAAAAACGTTAATTTTGCCACTGTAAGAAAAACTATTATGACATTGTAGTGCTTTGTCCATATTCAAAAAATATAAAATGATAGCGTTACTAACACATGTCTGTATTTCATTTGCTTGTATTATCATTTTTCGGTCTTATCATTTTGCATGTATTTTAGTTTGTCTGTATTTAATTTGCCTGAATTTATATGTATACAATATGTATCCGGTGTCCACGAAATCCCAAATACAAAACCCAAAAATACCATTTAGTGTTTTCGAATTCAATAATTTTGTTTGTCTCCAGCAATTTCAATAGCAAGTGCGCATAAAAATGATTTAGTTAAAATATTCTGAAAAAAGGATATATCGTGACTACTTTTGTATCCAAAAACAGCTATACAAAAATATGAATTAGGTAAAAAATGTAGAAAAATGAGTTAATCTCTGTTTTGTATCCAACTGCGACTGCGCATAAAAATAATTTATATAAATATTCTGTAAAAGGCGTAGATTTTGAATCCAACTCTAAAATATCGCCCAACTTAGAGTCTTGCATATAATATTCAGTGATATTTATCAAATTCAGTATCTAATATATCCAGTCAAATGAAATATAGGCATGTGACATTCAGGCAAATAAAATTCAATAAAATGAAAATTCAGGGAAATTGCAAGAAATATGAAACACTCCCAAATGATATCCCACAATTCTATTAATATAGGACATTTGCCTTCCTAATTTGTATTTTAGATATTACCTTCTAGTAAATTTTGATAAAAGGTTTTAATAACAGTTAATCAATATCAAAGAAAGACTCAAAGATTTAAGGACTTAATGTTTTAAGTTTAAGTATTATACCCTTATCATGATTCTCGAATCGAACGTATAAGTAGACGAATTCGCTGTCATGCGATCATGATTAGCGAAGCGAACTTAACACGTTCGACAATTTTTCGAATGAAAAATTTAAGTGATAACCGTAAAACAAAAATAAAAAAAAATATTTTGTTGTTTTTCGAGTAAAAATGGAGGGGAGGGTAAATTTAAAAAAAAATGTGAGAATATTATTTACAAAATTTAGAAATAATATAATAATATGATATTATTTGCACCTATAAAAAAAAGTTTGATAAGCTGGTGCAATTGAGAGAATAATGATTAGGCTTGTGGGAACAGAAAATTGGAATAAAAGTGCATTAAAAGTGTTGTGGAATCGATTTGTAACCGAATTAAATGTATTAGGATCGTCAAAACGTGAATTCAAAGAGTGGAATAAATCATTGTTTATTTGTTTATTGGTCTATGTACTGCGTGTTGATAATAATATGATTGCAAAAAAAAAAAAATATAAAAACAACAGGCGTAGGAACAAGCTGTCGATGCTCTGTTGAGCAAAGAACAAAATCCAGAGAATTCAAATTATTCTAGAGAGTCGTTCTAATTGTTGTTACAAATTCAAATACACTTCAAGAAACCTAAAATGAAAAATTGCAGTAAATATATCCGAAACAATCGAAACTCTGAATTATTGCCAGTGATAATTTCCTTCATCGTATTGCACAGACTAATATGTTACTATTGGTAATATATTCCATTTGTTCTAATTTAAGGCTTCGATTTATGTTTCACTCAATTTAAAATATAAAATAATGCATCTTTATTCAACTGAAAGTTTTTTATTAATCTTAAATATACTTGTCAAGTGTTAGGTTAGCAACGACTTTTCCACAGCGAATAAATTTATTCGCGAATCGTGATCACATTTACGCGAACGTTCGACTAGCATATTCGCTTCGATTCATATTCGAATCGAGAATCATGATAAGGGTATTAGTTTTTCCTTATCGTCAAATGCATTTTGAAAAATATTTTTTCCCAGAGTTGATTCACTACACTATGTTTGGACTAAATATTTCTAAAATCTGCTTCAGTAAAATGGACCAAATTTTGGAATTTAGCCCCTTACCTCATAAAATCAATTTTTTTGTTTTACCTTTCAATTCTAAAAATAATTTACATTTAAACTGGCTTTTGAATTTATTTTGTGAACAATTCAAAATTTCAAAAACTAACCCTTCCAGACATTCTCTGTGGAACCACCCACCTCTACCTACTGAATATTTTTATTATGTAGGAAAATTTTCATTCTCACATACCTTAATAATTAACATTTAAAATTTTTTAATGAAATTATTTGAATAAAAATTCAACAACATGATCTTTATTAATCGTTTCGTTTCTATGCCTAATTAAAGAATTAAAATTGGCAAAAATAAAGTAAAAAAAAAAAAATTAAAAATACTAAAAATGTAAATATAAAATTTGAGTTAAAATTTTAAAATTTCTTCTATACTCACATGTAGATACGCAAAATTTATAATATCTATACGATAAAAATAAATTGAGTAACAACAGTTTTATATAAGACTGACTGCAACCACTTTAGAAGATGAAGTTTTTGTTTGCAAAAAAAAAAAAAAAAAAAAAAAGGGTGTCCTTTTTTATTTTTCTCTATTGGATTTATTTTATTTTTAGAATGAATAGAAATAAGTAATTGTTCTGTTATATGTCAATGGCTTTTTTATGATTTATAATGGTGAATTTTATTTGAAGTAGCATAACTCATCCTTAAAGAAGAAAAAGCACAAAAAAAAAAAACATGTGGAGAATGTGAGGATAAGCTGGGTTTCTTTTTGTTATTATGTATTTTTCCTTTTTTTTATATTATGATTTTATATTTGATCACGTTTTATGATTTACTTAGGTCAAAAAATATTTGATACGTGATGAATTTTTTTTTTTTTTTGTTTAATTTTTTTTTTTTTTTTGTTTTAAATGTATAAATAAATATAACGTTCATATCATATATAAAAATAGTTATTTAAATAAATGTAAATGAACCTTAAAATGTAATTTAAATGGATATTAGAATTTTATTTTTATGAGAGACATAAACTTAAAAAAAAAAAAAAATAATAATAAATAAAGGATTATAAAGGATGATTTCATTTTATATGAATGTAAATTGAGAAAATATTTTATTTTATGAATGATTTTTTATAATATTAAATTTTTAAATTGGAAATTCATTATTTCGTGGTTTGTTTTGCTGTGTTTTGCTGTTAATTGGAAATTTAATTTGTAAATGGACATTAAATAAGGGAATAAAAATTAAAGAAAAATTAATCTGATATTATTATTATAATAATAATTTTAATATTATACATTTTTTTTGTGTAATATCAAAATATTTTGTAATTGAAATTGTTGATGTTTTGGGTTGGTTAAAACACGTCGAAAATCAAATTTTATAAATAATTTTTTTACTATCATCACTAATTTATTATAAGCATTACTATATATACCGATGAAATTTTTAGGAATATAAATCTAATTATAGAGAATACAATTGTCCACAAATATTCGCATTATCATAACATACACCGAACCAAGTCAACCCATAAATATCAGTATACGATTAAATTATATCAAAAACGATTAAATATCAAATACGTATTCGTAAAATAAAAAGGTTTTGATGATATTATTTTTTTGTGTTTTATTTTAACTTTAATATTTTTTAACTTTGATTTGTCAAAAATGACAGCTGCCGTATATATGCATACACATTGACCTTGTAGTCGTAATAGTATTAAAATGTGGACATGATTATTATTTTTCGTGACATTAGATTTTATTTTTTACTTTATATCTAAATTTATATAAACTAAAACCATATGCATTCAAGTTGTACAAAATGTGTTTAAATTTATACGAAGGCATACTTTTGGGTGACACTGTAACAGTACATTTTGGTAAAAATTGTAACCATAAAGTTTTTTTTTTTTTTTTTTTTTCTTTATTTTCAACTATTACTTAAAAACTAACTTAGAACATGTTTTATATTAAATTATTATAATTTATAATTTAAATAAAAAGATTTTAACAAATTGCTAATGTAATAATTATTAACATATTAAAAATTAAGACCTAGCAAAAAGCTGTCTGGTCGTATTGAGAAAATTTAATATTCAAATAATTTTATGATTATTTTTTTTGTTTTTGTTTTATTTGACTTACAAGTTTAAATATTATTATATTTTTATTATCTTTCCAATAATAAGCACCTTTTAGTGTGATAATGTAAATATATAATAATAAATAATTTTTTTTGTTTTCTTTTTTTTTTTTGTTTCATTTGACTTTCATATTTAAATATACTCATATACACATTAATTATTATTCTTTTTTCAGAATATACAGCTTTTAATGCGACAATAAATATTCCATTATTTGCTTTTTGAATTCCGAAATACAATCAATAATTTTTAGCTTCTCCGTAGATTATTAAAGGCATTCAAGCAAATATATAAACAATTATTTTTTTGGTTATTAGTTTTAAATAGAGTAAGATAGAAGTTTGTTTTGTTACGTGTATTGTGGCTGTGTATATCAATTCTTCGATTGAGTATGAAATTATGCTTGATTTTATTGTTTACTATTTTAAAGGCTAACATGTACAATTCTTTTTTACAAATATTATCAAAACTATAGAATTTAGAGGAGTACAACAAATTGGTTGGTTGGCGATTTCTAAATCCATGAATTATTTTGATGGCTTTTTTATGTTGGATATCTAACGGTTTTAGATGGATTTGAGAGCACCTGCTCCAAATTGGATTCAGATACGTAAGGTTAGAAAGTATGAAAGAAGCATATATTGCGTACAGAGTTTCTGTTTTAAAAAAGTTTTTCAATCTTTTTAAAATAAAAATATAGGGCGAAATCTTTTTTGAAATTAGTTTGAATTTAAAAAAACAAGAAAAAACAAAATGATCCCTTACTGTTACCATAAATATTTTCAGAATAACAAAAGCAACAATTTGCATACAATGTGTGTAAAATGTATGCAAAATGTGTATGTAACATTCGATTTCAGTGTGCTTAAATACGGTTTTGGTTCCTTGGGCCTATATAAATGTAACCTATATATGAATATATATCACTGCAGTTTATCGTAAGCTATGATTTTGTCCTAGTTATTTGATGTTATTATAATGCTAGTTATTTGAACGAGTATGGTTATAGTAATCGGTTAAATAAAAATGATCTGATCGTTTGGCATAACTATGCTAACTAGGTATATTATATGGTAACAGATACAATTCATTTTTTTCATAGAAAAAATGAACAAAAATGATCGACACATAAATTAGAAATGTATAAAACGTTCAAATAACACCGCTTCTGCTTTTAATATCAGGACTACGAAGCACAGTTCAAGGCAATTTATTTATTTATTTTTTTATTTATATATTTCACTTTAATCTACAGGAATAACCTTACAGATTTTGCTTACAAGCTACAGTTTAAAACTAATACTTATTATTATTAATATAGTAAAATACAATTCAAATTTTGACATTTTATGATGAAAAAAATATGGTGATTTTCCTTTTAAAATTTTGTCTGCTATAATGAAAATCCATTATAGAATGGCATTTATTATATAATCTTTGTGAATTAACGATGGGTTCCGAAAATCCATAGTTCGTCCTATGAGAATCTAAATAAAGAAATATTCTATCACGAATAGTATAAAATGGTACATAGATATTATATAAATTTAAAATAAAAGGACAGTTTATTTTAGCTGACAAAATGTCATACGAGAACATTACAGCGGCCACATTTCGCCTAGCTTCAAGTGTTTAAATATCTATGAGTTGGCATTTAGCTAGATAGCTCGTTGTATAGGGTTGCCAATTGAACTTACGAAGACAGAATTTGATCATATTCTTTTGAACCGATTCAATTCTTTTTATATGCCTAGCGTAAAACGGCATCCAAATAGGAGAGGCATATTCAAGGTGAGGACGAACAAGAGAAGTATATAATGATTTAAACGTATAAGGATCAGTAAAATTTAGGAAATTCGTTTAATAAAACCTAGCATAGAGAAAGCTTTTGCTGTTATGAAATCTATATGAGGATTAAATGTTAATTTGCTGTCAAGAATTACTCCGAGATCTTTAACCTCACTAACATGTTCTATAACAGAATCATGAAATTTTGTAATTATATTGAATGAAATTTCTGTTTCTATAAAAGGACATACACTTACATTTTTTGATGTTTAAGTCAAAACCATTTTCAATGCACCAGAATGAAATGAATCTAAATCTTTTTGTAGGGCTAGGCAATCATCATTTGATCAAATGATAGAGAATAATTTGGTGTCATCAACATATGAAAGAGTTGAATTTTTAATTTTACAATCAATATCATTCATGTAAAGCAAAAATAACAGTGGACCCATATTGGTACCTTGAGGAAAACCAGAGGTTGCTTCAAATATGGAATATTTTTTATTTGAAATCGTAACGGAAAGTTTACGGCCAATTAAGTAGGATTCTAACCATGTAAGCATTTTCCCACGAATTCCTAGTAATTCAATTTTAAATAGGAGTTTAAGATGGTTTACTTTATCAAATGCCTTAGATATGTCTGTGAAAATGCTATCAACTTGATAACCCTTTTCAACTGAATTAATGGTTTTATGTAGAAAAATAGATAGATTAGTAGTTGTAGATCTACCTCGAATAAAACCATGTTGATTTATATCTCCAAATACAAGTTTTCCTTGATTAGAAAATAAATTTTGTCTGTGACAATAGCTTCAAAAATTATAATGTACTAACTGGCATTTTCGAATGAATTGTTGAATATTTGTATATATATATTTTTTTAGACATTAAAGACTGGAATAGGACTATATAATAGCATAGTTCTATTTTGTATTAGAAATATAATCAAATTGTATACTATTCTTAATATGTAGAACCGAGCTTGAAGACGATATAATACCAAATTGTTGACTATGTAAGACCAGCTTTTTTTTTTTTTTAAATAGCTTACAAGTTATTGAATCTTTCATTCTAGTTGAAATTTACAAAAATTTTTAACAAATATAATTAAATCTTTCATAAAGTGAATATTAAAATATAAGATGGGTACGCATTTGTCTTATTCTAATGTAAAGACAATTTTATTATTTTACTACTGTTTGGTATGTTTTGGTATGCCAATGAATTGGATAATGCGACGTACTCTGATGGTGTAGTTAGTAGTTGTGATTTTGTTGAGCTATTTTAAGTCTTTATGAATGTTATTAGTTTTAACATACCTAGGATTATTCGTTTATATTCATATTTAGTATCTTTGATTGTATTGTTTTTCATATAAGAGTTTGAAGTACTCCTACATCGTTGACATCCGTATGACCAAATCGGTTTATGTATACAATTGTATATAAGAACTTTATAATCTAAATTTAACTTTGAATGTTTTCTTATAAGATAGTATAAATTTTTTGATCTTAATTTAACTTGATATCATTTACTGAGCAGATATTTTTTTTTAAGTCATTCATGAGATCATCATTAGTCTGCGGTACAAGAGTTCCATTTATGTTAATTTGAGGGCATGTTGCTTTTATTTATCGTAAATGTTAAGTGATAATACCAGCTTAAAGTCAAAATATAAAACCAAATTCTATGATTTGAATAAGTTTAACTTAGTCACAAAAATCTTAGCCAGGAAAATATTATAGTCATTCAAGAGAATTTTATGAAGTAAAACTATTTCGGCTATTATAAACAGAAATGTAAGCCTATGCTTTATCAGTTATAAGTAAAATTTCAAAATTTCATTTTAAAAATATAATTTCAAAAATTTAGAAAATATTTAAAGCTTTCAAATAGCAAAAAAAAAAAAATACTTTCGAAAATAAATTCAAACATCTAAGAGTTTTTTATTTTCAAAAATACTTAATTCTAAAATTCATAAATAATTGAAATATTTCTATACTGCTATGTATATACATAAAAATTTGTATCTTAAAATTATTAGGTATATTTGCCTTAAAAAGAAAAATGTTAAAAAAAAAAATAATAATAATAATTTCTACATAAGAAAAAGACAGAAAATCTTTCCATCTCATATGCACATAAATTAACTCTCATAAATTTACATTTGAATTGCAAAATTAGATTCCTATTCCTGAAATCGATTTGAGAGTGGAGTGCCTTTGTTCGATATCACAGTAAAATATATTCACCTATTTTTATTTATTTTTATTTTTTTCTTCTTTTTATATTAATTTTTTTTTATTTATTTTTTTTTTTGTAAAATATTCTCTCTATTGATAACTTAAGATACTTATCTTTCTTAGCTAATAAGAAATACAAAAAAAAAAAAAATGTCGTCCTAACAGGATATATCTACGTATACGATATGTAAAAACAAAAAAAAAAAAAAAAAAAAAAAAAAAAAAAAAAATAAAAAACTGCGATGTGTGATGTATTATCCTGACAAAAACGATTTTTTTTGCAATAAGTTTTGGTATTTTTTTTTTTTTTTTTTGGTTTTGGTACGTTAAATTTTTCTTTATCGTCCGCTTCCAATAGCAGAAAAAAAATTAAAAGGTAAGTAAGTAATTTTTCAAAAAGTTTTGTATTTTACTTCAAGAAGAGATATTTCAATACCTAAAATATTTACAGCTCAAAAGGTGCTTCATACATCATATGGATTCAATTGACAAAAAGAACAAAAATAAAAAAAAAAAAATAAAATTTCTTTCAATATTAACCCATATATTACCAAGATACGATTCTTGTGCTTTTAGATGTTGTTGATGTTTGTAATTTGGTGTAAAAGATGTAGTTTTACGTCATACGTACATTTAGTACGAATGAAAATGCCAAAAAATTGAAAATAAAAACTAATTGTGATTGATAGAATTCTGCAAGGATACTCAGAGTATTTACCGCATTATCTTGGAAAATTTTGTATTAACATAATTGATTTTTTAATTAATTTTTTACCAACACATGTGTAATAGGCACAATTTTTTTTTTTTTATAACTTTATTTAAGTGGCCTTTGAACACAATATAGGTTTTTTCAGGCCAGCTCTTTACATATTTTTTTGATTTTTTTTTTTTTTTTTTTTTTTTTTTTTATTTCTAATTACATATTCTGTTATTTTGTTTCTATATCAAATAATTCAATAGTTAAATTTTTCTATACATATATTAATTGTATGAAGTTATTATAACTAAATATTTTCTATATTTTATTCCGTTTTTATTTTTTAACATTTAATATTTTTCATTTAACATATTTTATTGATTTTATTTAATTTTTTGTTTTAAATTCTTTTGTATAGTTCAATAGTTTTTAGGAAATTTATTATTTTTCTATAATTGGTTTCATCATCACTCTTTAAAATATCTAGACTATTACTTTTTAAATATCTATCTCTATCTCTTGAATATCTAATACAATTTTCGAACAGATGCCTGATAGTAAGGTTTGCTTAACAAGCACAATTTGGTGGTGTTGTATTATCAAATATAAATTAGTGTGCCTATTATTATTCTAGTAATTACGGTCGACTTTCTTCTGTTAAGTAAATTGAGATTTTTGCAAGGTCTCGTATTTGGCTTGATATTTTTTAGTTTGTTACTATCATCCATTTCTATCCATTCTTGTTCTACACTTTGATATATTTTCTTATTTATTATATTTTTAAGATATTTATAATCGTATAGTTGGTTTACAGAGCTTTTTGCTAGACTGTCAACTATCTCGTTATCAATAGCACAATATTTTGTTTTGTTTTTTATATTATTAACCAAAACTTAGGTCTGAGAAACTGTTATACTTTTGCACAAATGGATTTTGGAATAGATAAGGGATATTTACAGATAAAAAGTAGTGAAAATATTCGGCGAACAATTTCGAACTATATTATTGATATTCAGTTTGAATTTATTTAAATGAAACATATAAAAACTATCAACTTTTGGAATGTGATCCAACATTTCAGAAATTTCAACTATAAACGAATTTTCATAACCAGTTCCAACCATCTTTGTATTTAAACAGTGTAGAGGTGAGCATTTCTAGTCTCTCGCGTTTCTCTAAGGACTTGTTTAAGAAGTGGAAGTAGTGATTTTTACCAGCATGTGTCTTCTAAATATAAAATACAATTGTGCTCAACAATACGACGATGGACCAAGTTGAGGAAGTACTGAGGAGACATTCACATTTGCGCATTTTTGTATTCTGTCAGGAAGGCTTAGAAATGTAAATTAAACAAATTATTTTTTAAATTAATTTAAGTATAAAATATCACAAAAACGCCCAAATCAAACCATACCGTAACTGCATAGAAAGTAAACAAATCTATTTTTATAGAATTTGTTCAGAGCAATATTTATAATTACATAAATTTATTTTATAAAAATAACATTTTACATTGAAATTTTGGTCGATTTTTATAACTCACAGGTATACTATTGACATCTTCTAATAGGTTATAAAGTCAATCAAAATGAATATAGGAGTTTTTTTTTTTTTTTTTTTTTTCTTTATTTAATTCATATTTATTTACCTTATAACTTAACAATAATTTTACAATGTGATTTATAAAAAATAAATATTGACCCCATTAACATAAGTATATGAAACCAATTAGGTGAAAATATGAAGGATATAGGCCTTAGCATAAGCTGTATGGCCTTATTAGTTAAATTTAACAAAGTTAATCAAAATATATATATAGGAGTTATATATATAGGTATTCTAACACTATGAATACCTACTGATGAGTTGTAATAGTTTTATGATGAACGAACCAATTTCTAAAAATATTTAAAGCAATGGTTTACAAATTGTAAACATGAACTAAACAAACATTTAAAATGCTTTTTAGTTTAAAAATTGATGTGCAACTACAAATTTATTTAGCTATTTTAAGATTTATGGATTGCTCTACACTTGCCAACATATTTTTTTTCTCAAACTAGATGTATTCATTTGGAAAATACCAGAACAGAACTAGATAACATCAATACATTTTAAGATTTCTGGATTTCTCTACACTTACTTCATCCCAGACTACATGTACTCATTTGGAAAATACCAGAAAGGAACGGTCCCTAGACTACATCTTCTACATTTGTAAATTGGGAAATATTCAAATATTTTCGATTCTTCTCAGGACATTAACAAACAATTAAATTTTTATTATAAAATATATTCCATATTCCATTATCAATACCCTGGAAAACCATGGTTAATAAAATGAGAGCACCAAATATCTACGGTATCCAACAAAGAAAAAATTAAGCTTATACTGCCATCATTTTACTTTTGTCATTTTTGAGAAAAGTGTGTATTCTTTGAATATTGAAAACAGCATAATAAGAACTGCTTGTTTATTTTTATTCAAAACTAGGATATAAAGGATTCAAAATCTAAATTGCTTCCATTGGGAAATGGTGATGCTATGTTTTTATTTTTATTTTTTTTTTTTTTATTTTGGTTTTCCATTTTGATGGTACTATTCTATTAAAATATTTTATTCATTTATTATTTTTTTTTTTTTTTTTACAAGGATATATTCACTTAAAAACAGGATACCCATACAACAAAATGTTGAATACAAAAAAAAAAAAAAAATTGAAATTACTTTAAAAGGAATATATTTCAACATTGATGAAAGTAAACACAAAAATTTTCTTCTCTTCTCTATGATTCTTATAGGTATTACTGCTTTTCTTGCTTTTGTTGTTCTGGTTGTTGTTGTTGTTTTTATGATTGTTGTTTTTACTTAATAACATCATTTCTTTACTGGGTTAACAATTTTAGTTAAAAATGACAACAGCAATATCAACATTTTTCATTTCATATAGATTTGAGAAAATTTTAGAAGAATTTTCCAAATATCCTTGTGGAAAAATCTGCCTGCCATTTAATATTTTTTTTTTTTATTTTTCGTTTCTTTTCATTTTGCTTTTTTAAGAATACATCATACAAAAAAAAAAAAAAATACCACACTACCATCAAAGTAGTTATGTTTACTCGAATAATATTGAAATGGTTGTGAAAGGTATATGGTTTGGATGGTATATGGTAGTTAGATAACATTTGTCAAGCATTACCAGTTTTATGATTTTGATAAAAAAAAAAGAAGAAAAAAAATAAAACAAACTTAAAAAAAAAGGATATCAGTAGCTCAGGTGGTAAATACATTTTGATATGATTGGTATATTTATGTTGTTTTTTTTTTTATGATTTTATAAAATACAAAGTGCTGCTCTTTTTTTTTTTTTTTTTGTTATTTTGTTGTGATTTTTTTTTTCTTTTTGGTTAAATTTGTTATTCTGCTGATTTTTTGCGATTCGATTCATGAAAATTATTCTATTTTCTAAAGTTGAAGAAGTAAAGTATTCTTGTGTATTTCAATTGTACTCCTTTTTTGTTGTTGTTGTTGTGATATATGAGATTTTTGTTTTTATTTTGGTAGGATATAATATTGTGCTGTAAACAAAGATTATAAAATTGAATATATGTGTGAAATTTTTAATTCGATGTCATATGTTTATTTGTGATGTTTTTATTTATTTTCTTTGAAGAATGAAAATATGGTTTAGAATAATTCTACATGTATATAGGTACTAATGTATGTACAGTACAAAAAATTGCTTTGTTGAGGTTGCTGTACTGTTCTGTGAGCAAATTTTCACGATAATAAGTAAAAATGTATATGTATATGTGTATTATATAATATTTTGTAAATGGCAAAAAGAATGTACTATAAAATAGTTTTAAAATGTTTATTAAAAAATATTATTCGAGTGGGTATATATATATATACTGTCAAATTAATGCTTAGAGCAAATACGTCAGAATTATTGTGCTAGACAAAAGCTTGCTACATTTGATTGTAGAATATTATTATCATTTCAGTATGATTAGTAGTATATAATTATCGTATGACTTGAATTAAGAATTTTTTAAACACTCTGTACGAGCCTTATTGCTCTTTTGAGTTGAAAATAAAATAAAATAAAATAAAAGAAAAATGTATAGCGTTATACAAATTTTTTACTTACATATTGCAATACTGGGTTAATTTGCTATTGTTTTTGTACTTTTTAATACTTATAAACACACTGAAAAAATTTTTCCTAGTAAGATTGACAAAATAATTTTGTAAACTGTTAACAAAAATTTTTTTTCTATTTTATCAAAAATGTTTGTTTGCTCAACAATTTTTTGTTAATTTGTGAATATTTTTTTAAAATTTTTCAAAATTTATAATTTGTAAAATGGAAAATTAAAATTGTTAAATTGACGAAAAAAAAAAATAATAATTTTTATCCAAGTGAATAAAATTTTGTTTATCCTGACAAAGAGCCGTTTTAAATCAATATTTGTATATTTGACAAAATTTATCTTAATTTGACAAAAATTTTTACTATGCAATTCATTGCTATTAATAAATTTTTGTTAATTCCACAAAATCTATTTTGTCAATAAGAAAATTATTATTATAATATTTGATGTTGTCATAGTCAGATTAACAAAATAATTTTGTAAACTGTTGACAAACAATTTTTATTCATATAACAATTTTTTTTCTATTTTAGTTGAAAATATAGAAGTAAACGTGCGGTTTTATGTGAAGTTGCGTTTTTGAATTTGCTTATTAAAGAGTTCAATTAAAAAAAAAGTGAAGAATTAAATAAAAAAAGACAGTTGAAAAATTAAATTAAAAAAAGATATTAGAATTAAGTTAAAAAACTAAATAATATGAAATATTTAAAGCTAAAATTTATTTACTTATGTATTTTAATAGAACTAGTGAATTATTTAATTTGTGTTGTTAATAAATTTGTTTGAGTTTTTTGAATCTTGCAACTACAAAATTTATTAAAAATAGTAAATAATTTGAAGAAGGAAAAAAAATAAATTTTACTATTTTATTAAATAAATAATTTGAAGAAACAGAATGAACCAAAGAGCTGAAACAATCAAAAGCTGAAGTTTGAACTTTTTTAAAATATTTTGAACTTTATTTGTATAATTTTGAAAAATATAATGTAATAAATTTTTTTTTTATTTTTTTTAACTTTATTTTAAATTTTTTAAATGTAATAATAAATTTTATTTTTTTTTTGTTTTCAATGCTATAAAATAAATTAGTTGTTGATTTTCCATACTATTGTTGTCTTATTTCTAACTGTAATAATATCATGCATTTATTTTTCAGACGCACACATATAGTGTTTGTAAGGGCTGCCTTGTTTTGCTAATACATATAAGATATGGTTACACATTTAACTTGTAGGGTACTGTATGCATACAAATATATAACTTACAGATTAGTTTATCATTAAAATATTATGTTAAAACAAAAATAGGAGGTAGTCCGTATAACCCTTTTTTGAAATGTAGTTTTAAGTTACAACTGCATTTTTGTAAATACAATAGCTATAAATAGTTAGCAGTAACAAATATTATAATAAAATATGAAACAAGTTATTTTTAAGTTAGAATGCTCTATGGAGTAGCTCCTATTTTGGTTTAAACATTTTTTGATGATATATTAATATGTTAGTTATTTATTTGTATATGCATACAATACCCTATTAACAAAATAATTCTGTTAATTCGACAGAAAAATATTGTTGATGTGATACTAGCCATATATCCTATTGACAAAATGATTCTGTTAATTCGACAAATGAATAGAGGTTATTTTGACGAAACAAAATTGTTGATTTAATAAAAACTTCATTTAAATTGACATCTTTTTTTCTCTAATCAACAAAATATTATTTTCATTTCAACATGTTATTTTATTACATTGACAAAAATTTTTAGCAATTTTTTCGTCATATTAAGAATGTTAGTTTTGTCATTTCTACAGATTTAAATTGTTATAAAGGCAACTGTTTGTCATATTTACAGAATAAAAAAAAATTGTATTTTTTTTGTCATATTGACTCATCATTTGTGTTGACGCTATATTTACCTAGTTTTTATCATTTTAATCCAGATTTTTGTCAATATTACCAAGTGTTTTTTTTCAGTGCAATATTGCAGAGATTAGAATGGAATTTAAAATAATGAAAAAAATGTATTAACAACAACATCAACCAGGCCTTACACATTGCTTATTAAAATTCAGTAATTCTATTGGAAATTATATGTTTTAGAACAATACTATAAATCTTTATGAAATTTATAATTCACTCTGTTTTTTTACTTAATTTTGATTTGAGTTTAGGTAAAAACTAGCCAAAATTCACTTTTTTGGCTTAAAAATTCATATCTTGGAATCATTACTACCTACAAGTTTATTATCAATTAAAAATATACTGAAACATAAAACAGTGGAAATTAAAATGAATTCAATGAAGTTTTTTCAGAATCATTTTCACCATTTTGGAAATTATTAATCAATTTATAAGTAGAAGATAGAAATATATAGATTACATGCATTATTGAAAATTGGGAAAATATGAATGATCATAAACATAAATTATCATCCTGATAGAGTTGTTATAATTATTTAACTACCAATTAACAATGTGAAAGTCCTTATTCCGCCAGTCAGTCTTTAAGTCCAGTTATTCTGACACGGATGTTCTAAAACAATTTTTTAATTAATCTTTGAAGTTAATTAAAAGTATATTTTTAAATAAGACAAAACATCTAGAAATATTTGAAATTTCTAACTTTAGTGAATCTATTAAAAGAAAAAATACACAATGTATAGTGTTAAGTAAATAAATAGGTAAAACGATTTACCTAACTTGTATATTTTATTATTTTATTTTACTTTTTTTTGTGTATATATATTTTTTAATTTTTATTTGTATTTGTATATTAATATTAATTTTAATTCACACTTATTAATGTCAAATTGAAATTTTAAGCCTTTAATAAAATCACAATTATGGACATAAGTAAATTATAAGATCAGACAGTTTTTACGATAAGAACGCAAAAAAATTATTGATAACTTATATGCTTATTACAGCTATATAAGTTGTCAAAACGAAAATTATATGAAATTAATTGAATATTTTGTAAACTTGACTTTTTTAATTTATATAAACTACTATTTTTGTATTTTGAATTTTGTTATTTTTGAATGCATACTGAGTAAATTTAATTGTATTTTAATTAGAAATGTAATACTAAAATGTAAACTGTTTGAGCTAAATAGTATAAATAAATAAATAAATAAAATAAGTATAATTAAATGTTAAAATTTATGTTTTATGTTATTTAAATTTAATAAAATAAAAAAGTGTTAATAATTTATTTAATTTAATTTAATATTTAAACACAAAAATAATTTATTACAAAAATTTATATTAAAATAATATATATACTAAATTATCCTGGATAAAAATCAAATTTAAAAACATTTCCCTCTTTAACAATAAATAAAGCTATTATCAATCAATATATATATTTTATATCTGAGTCAATCGAAGGCACGTTCAAATTTATTATGAAAACCTTACCAAAATTGTGTTCTAATTTTTCCACAAGGATAAACTGCATATTATTACATTAATATCTTTAAGATCTTTTTTTATACCTGAAAGAATTTGATAAGCCTTAAGATATGCTTGTCTTTATATTTTTTCATTCTATTTTTGTTTTTTTTTGTTTTCTTGGCAAAAATTTTCATTGATTCAATGTATATTTTGATTTAAAATTACATGAAAATATCGATGTATATCGATATAATATATATACATTTCTCTGTTATATGAAAAAAAAATATTTTCTTCCTAATATTGATCAATTTCTTCACATTTTGCTGACAACTTGAAAACCAAAAAAAATAAAAGAAAAAACAGAGTGAAAAATTTGCATGGATTTATTTTTTTATTTTTAAAAAATTTTCATTTTCGGCATAAGCATTTTTGAATTTTATACAATTTAATACAAAATAAAGGTAAAAAATTTAATTTAATCCTTGGAATTTAAAGAATTTGTGTTTACGAGAAAACAAATAATGTAAAAAAAAAAAAAAAATTAAGTATTAAATTATTTTTACAAAAGAATTTGAAGGATATAATTTGATGGTATTAGATGTGATAATGAATTTCATACCAATTGATTTTGAATGTTTTTTTTTTATTGTTTTCATTCTTGTTTATTTTGTATAAATAGAGAGAATTGTTGAGAATGAGAGAAAAGTTTTAAAATTAAAGTAGAAAAAATTGAATACCATAAAATTGGAAATAATTTTCATTCATGTCATTGCCCTAGGTACAAAATAAATTGGAATGTTTCCTAATAAAAATTTAATTTTTTGAATAATTTTTCTACCTACCTATATTGATTTTGGCCTTTTGACAAAATTATTCGAATGTAAATAAAAAGGTATTGGTATTCATATTAATTAATTTGATTAGATATTATAGAAAAGATTTAAATGTATTTAAAAGGTCTTTGGTGATTTTAATGTTATTTGATAAGGAAGGTCAAATAGATGAGTCATTTAATATAATATTGTGAAAATGTCAAATAAATATAAATATCATGAAAATGTGTTACTGAAATAGCTTTACATTTTATTTTTTTCAATTAAACAACAGACAAAATAGCCTTTAAATTTTTATTTTTCCAATTATTATTAAACAACAAAACAGTACAAGAAGAAAGTACAACAAAACTTGTAAATTTCATTGTATATGCTGATATTGTTAATATTAAAAAAAGCAACAATACTAGGTATATAAAACAACAAGTTAAGTTGTCCGAATTGAACCTGATGACAATTATCATTACACTAATTATATGTTATTATATTTTGCTTTTTTGTAAAATTATAAGAATAAAAGATAGTAGTGCAACCTTCAGAAATGGAAACATTAAATTCTAATTTAATTCAATTTATTTATTTTCTTAAAGCTAAAAAACATTATGGATAACTAAAAGGATCAACAATTGAACAACAAAATGATGTTTGATTTACTATAATATGTTTATTCGTTATAAAAAAACTAGGGGCCCCTGGTCACTAATTATAATTCAAGTTGAAGCCAAATTTAAAGTTTTTAAAAAAACAATAATTTACGTACTGACATAGACTTCTCACGATATAGCAGAAACCCATGTTTAATATAAAGTTTAAAGAGGCTAGTAAGTTTTATTTAGGACATATAAATACACGTCCCTTATATACTTTTTCGATTCCGATATATTCTTTATAGTAAGTGGCATTTAGTGGATAAAATTACTAAAAATAAAAAATGTTGTCATTAATTAGGTATATACCTACATATAAATACATATTTTTAATAAAAACTATATTATTACTACAAATGACCAAAATTTAGAAACAGTTACTTAAAAATATAAAAATGAAGAATTCAAGTAGGATTTGGTTTTTTGTTGTTTTTATATTTTTTATTTTAGATGTATATATTTGTTTTTATTGTTTTTATTTGACATATGTACATAGGTTCATTTGCAAGTAGTAATAATAACTGATTTGTTTGTTTTTGTTTTTTATTTTAATAAGAACTCACGCATAATGTATTTGGTGAATAATAAAATCATATGAGTAAAAAATTTTCAACTGTGTTTTATATACAACTTATATATTATATTAGAAGTTAATTAAGGAGTAGGAGAATCGAAATAAAATGAAATGTTAATATACTGCGCAGGTCCCTAAATGCTTGTCAATTATAATTATAGATTACAATTTTCACTACTTTACAAGCCGACTAATATTTTTATTTTAAAATCAACGCTAAGATAATCCATTTTCTGATGAAAAAGCTCAGCAATCGCAATCGATTGAATTCTTTGAAAAATGTTTAATGTGAATTAAACCTAGCATATTTTATTAAATATATTGAAATATTATATATTTTGAATTGTTAATTATATTTTTTTTTTGTTAATAATTATATTTTGAAATGTTAAAGTCAGACTCCACAGAATAATCGCTTAAAATATACTGCTGCTGAAAAAAGTCAAAATTTAAATTTTGTTATTTTAAATTGGATCTACTGGTGAAGAGAAAATTACAATTTTGAAAAACCTGACCTATTATGATGAATAATTCATTATTAAATATTATGTTTAGTTGAGTGGGTACAACAAAATGGTTTTGCAATTAAATCTGATTCAAAATTTGTACACAAAAAAAAAAACATTAACCTGATAAAAATTGTACTGCTAGCATTTATTAATTTATTTATTATTATTAAAAAAGTCAACTGTACATAATAAAAATAGTACAATTATTATCTAACTTTCTTTCTTTCATATATACGAAACAAATACTTATAAACCATAACTAAACAATTCTTTTTTAAATATTTTAAATAGAAATTATTACTATAATTGACTTATTTTATCAAAAATATTTTAACATGACATTTGAACTATAGATGATACTAGCCATAAAGGTTAAATTGCTAGCAATAATATTTCAACTTTAACAATGATAATAAAAAAAAAAATTATATATAATAATATCTATAACATTAAATTTATCTTTATAGTAATTTCGAACTTGTTCGGGATACCTCTTCGTCCTTTAGAAATACAACAAAACAAAAGCAAATAAAAATTAAAGAACAAACTAACACCAGAGATATGATTTTAATATCCTTATTTATTCATACAATCGAAATAAAAAAAAAAAAATAACAAAAATTTCATATTATCCTGAATTATATATACATTATATATATATACATCTACAACAATAAAAAAAATAAACATAAAATTTACAATAAACTACTTGTCACGTTGATCTCCAACGTATTATTTTGATATATGAGGTTTTGGTGTGCGTATTACAATTTTTTATATACAATAATTTTTTTCGCTCCAAAATTTTGTACGAATTATTACAAAAAATATATATACATATTATAACATTATTATATTATAATGTATAATACACTACAATTCTAAAAATAATTTATTTATATCTTTAAGCACACCAAAACATAAAAATGTAACAAAATTTTCTTATCATCACCCACAAAAGAAAATAAAAAAAAAAAAAAAAAAAACAAACAATAATTACTAAAAAATAACAGAAAATGTAAATAATATAAAAGAAAATACAAAACAGATTTTGAAAATGTATTTAAAAAAAAAAAAAAAAAAAAAAATTATAATAGCTACATGCAATTATAATTTTTCTCATATCCTGCCACAATTTATTTTATTTTAAAAAATAAAATAACAACAAATGATATTAACATTATGTACAACCAACAACAATAATATTATTGTTTTTGTAATATTATAACAGTACAACTAACTGTTAAAATGAAAGAGAAATATAAGACCAAAACTTTAAGATAAAATTTGATATTTTTTGTTGTTGTTCTATATTTACATTACGACGATGCAAGTAAACTCTGCTCTGACAATGTTTTCATGAAAATTCATACAAAAATTATATTTAATTTTACATGGAAAATTATACAAAATTTTATGAGGGAACCTATGTGCAGTTTCAACAAAATAAATATAATTATTTAAGAATATTGTTTGAACGAGTTAAGCATTTTGATGGTTAGAAAATTATATATTTTTTTGCTGCTATAGTTTTACTACATAAAATGGAAGGTGTAAATGGTTCCAAATATTTATTTTTTTTTGATATATCAATTAATTAAGAGTGGAAAACAGTTATACTATTTCAGAAACTAGACCTTCCTAATTGCCTAATTGTTCCATTATTGTTAAATTAGCACCAAATTATAGTCTCAACAAATTTTTATAATATTTAATTTTTTTAATAATTAAGAACCATACTATTTCAGAAACTAGATCTTCCTAAATAGCGTAATTGTGTCATTATTCTTAAATTAACACCAAATTATGCTCTCAAATTTTTTTTATAAAATTCAATTTTTTTTATAATGAAGAAAAATTTAGTTAATCACTCTTGTTCCGATTGAGGTTTGAAACCGGGCCCTACAAAACAGAAATAATATGACATAACCAGTCTACATGTAGTTCAGACTTTAATAGTTGAATAAATTTTTCATTTCTATACAATACTAGAGATACAACAGGTATACCTACATCAAGATGGATGATCAAAATCGAGGTTAACTGTCGAAATATTGTATTTGATCGATGGAGGTCAGTTACACAAGATAAAGCAGGATGAAGTAATGTTGTAAGCTAGGCTTAGGTTCATCTCAAGCTGTATAACGAACTGATAATGATGACAATTTGTTCTTTTTTTTTATAAAGGATGATGTATGAGGTTGTTTTTATTTTCTTGTTTCAAATTTCAGATTATAGAGTTTTCAAATTAAATTGAAATGACGAAAATAGTTTTGATACGATAACAATTATTTTTTTTTACTTTATATTTTAATTTAATTTTTCAATGCACAACAGGTTCTTAAGTTGTATATAAAATTAAAAAAAAAAAACTGGTGACATTTTATTATTTTAAAGTAATCAAAATTCGATGTAATTTGTAAAAAAAAAAAATCTGATTGTTAAAAAAAAACAACAAAAATAAAATCTTTTAACCGAAAGCAAATTTTTTGATTAAATTTCCACAAGCCTCAGGCTATCTAAAATATTACAATTTCCTTTAATTTTGTTTTTTTTTTTTTTTTACTTTTCTAAATTTTATATTCGTGTTACATAAAATTATCCTTAGTCCTTACAATATATTATTTACTTATATAATATTATATATTTATTTTTACCAGGACAATTTTTTATTATTTATTTTTTTTTTTTGTTTTTTGTTCATTTTAGTTAAAGAATTTTCTCATCTGTGTAATAAATATTTTACCCACCAGTTAAATTTTTCTCAGTATACACGGACGGTATACACTTTATACACAAAATTTTAGAAGAAAAATAGAATTGAAATAAGAATATTATATTTTTAAGTGTATGTACATATGTAGTAAATAAGGATATTATAATAAAATATGTATAATTGTGTAAAAAAAAAAAACAAAATATGGGTATTACTATATTATCCTTTTTAATTTTGTACCTACTTACTATGATGGAAATATTTTTTTCTCTTCTATCTAGTAAAAATGAAAAAAAAAAAAACAAAAAAAAACAAATTTCCAACTACAATATACACAATGATATATACAAACAAACCTGTATTTTACATGCATGACAATCATACGAAATTTATGTCTTTGTTAAGAGAAGATAACTGTAAAACGCGCCATCACAATATCATACAAGCTTGTGTACAATATATTCTTATCATCTACCTAGTTTTTTTTTTTTTGTTGTTGTAATAAGAAATGAGAATTGTAACAATACCAAAAAAAAAAACAGAAAAGAAAAACAAGTGAAAACACCAAATACAATTTCATGTATGTCCTTATACCATATAATATCCTTTAATTTTTTTTTTCTGTTTTTTTTTGGTAATATCAAAGCTAACTGTAAATACGTAGAAAATTTTAAGAACAATTTCACTTAAAATCGCTTTCAGCTCTTGTTATTCTTTCATTGTAAACGTAAAAGTCATAGTAAATTTATGTACAGTGAAAGAAATTGGAATATAGCCAGATAAAATGTGTGAGTATATAATTTGGAGTATTTTAGTCAAAAAATTGAGAATCAAATGATCATTTCAGATTTGGATTTAAGCCGAGACAGCTAAAAAAATGTTTTAAAATTGAATAATTTTGTCAGTTTGATACCAATATAGTTTCGAACGTTCGAATGCAAATGTAATATAATAGATAACATATTTTATATTATTTAAAAATAATTTTTAATAGAATAATCATAACGGTATTCCTCTTTTAATGATTAAAATTTATTATGATTCAAATTGATTCAAAAAATCATATTCAAAATGTCATCTGCTCATTATCCATACAAAAAATTCAAATTTTGTGTTTTTTTTTTTAAATTCAAGTTTGAAAGACTAACTGTTTCACCCAGTTCACAAAATCTAAGCCAAAAATCCAAATCAATTTTGTTGATCAAAACTAGAAGTAGATTTCAGAGTTATTCAATAGCAAGATATTTCCAATTATACAAAAAATAAAACAATTAAAATATATTCTCCTATTTTGAATAAATCATAGTCCAAATCGAACACAACTAACAACAGTAATATTGTCTTCTACGAATCGTATGGAATCAATTATGCATTGCAAATACATGTTTTTATAATAATTTATTATTAATGTTATTATTTTTTTATCAAACACACTCTTGATAATGTTTATATATTGCAAGAAGAATTTGGATTATTTTTAACTATACTAAATTTTAATTTCCTTCACTGTACCACATCCACATACATAGAGAATTGTAATATATGATAAGGTATATTATCTAAGGATGGTGTGTGGTCTATATCAAAACAATAATAAGAAAAAAAAAAATACAAAAAAAAACCAAGAAAAAAAAATAACCAAAAACAAAATATATGCTACTATCCTATTCACAATCCGTTTGCTGTTGTGTTATAATAACTTACGCAATATCGGACGTGTTTGGAAATTTAAAAAAATAAAACGAAAATTTATAACGGTATCTAAGTTTTAAAAAACCAAACGAAAAAAAAATATAACAAAAAAAAACAAATTAAACTAACAAAATATAAGGGAACACAAGATAGAAAGTAATGGTTTTAGGCAAACAAAAAATAACGGAACAAAATACGAAAATTTATCTAAACTGTATAATAAGAGAGAGAGAAAAACTACGAACAAAGAATTTGTTGGGTTCAGTTCTATTGTTATTTGCCTTTTTTTGAATTATTTTATATACATATATATATATATATATATATATATATATATATATATATTTATTTACACACATGTACAATTTGATAGGATTTTTGTACCGTTATTTTATGATTAGAAATAACTGTTCAGTGAAATGACAAAATGTAGCAAATATATTTGTCTTTTTCTATACAGAAAAAAAAAAAAAAAAAAAAATAGAAGACTTTTTTTTCTTAAAATTTATTCTTTACACAACACATTCTTTGAAATTTACTTTTTTTTTTTTTGTTTGTTTTCCATCTCTCATCTCCCTTCCTGCCAGTGTTATTATCCTTTGTTATTATTTTGTAGTTTATCTATTCTCTAATATTTTAGATCTTTGATATGACTTGATATGATGATTATTTTTAACAAAAATATTTTTTTTTTTTTTTTCCATAGAGATTGAAGAGATGGAAATAATATTATGTTATCAGAATAGGAAAATATCTACTTTTTTTTTTTAAATTTGTTTTTTTTTTTTTTTGCTCTATTTTAGTTTAATTTAAACTTAGAATAAACATTTTAAAAGACGTGTTAAATTTATATATCCTGCTCTTTTTTGAAAAAATGAAAAAAAAAATAAATAAATAGAAAAAGGTAAATTTTTGTTATAAGAGTTGTTGAACATAATTTGTTTATTCGGACCGATATAATTTCGTTGTTCCGAAACACATGAAAATCTTGATTAGATTTTAATAAAATTATTAAAATTGGTAAAAACTGGATACCTAATTACAATTTAAATTGATGTAGAAATTTAAAGATAATAGAAATAATTAAATTATCAGTCACGAAAGAGAAAATATCACTCAAAGATGGATGGGTTCAATAGAATCAAGCACTGCAATAAATAGCGGTGATGTGGTAATTAGCGCTGTTAAAATTACGTTGTTTTGTTACCCATTAAAACTTTACTTTAATTTACTTTACTAAATTTAATAGAATGATTTTAGGGCGTTTGTGAACCTCTAGCATTTGCACTTGATACTCGCACTAAACCTCTCAAATCGCACTAAATTTAATAAATTTAATTTTGCGATATCTAGTCGACTTGAGACTACACTAAAATTTTGACAACAAATCCAGTGCGATTTGACAGGTTTAGTGCGAGTATCAAGTGAAAGTGCGAGAGGTTCGGAAACGCCCTTAAACTACAATTACATAACATCATCGTTCAGTAGAAAATCTGGTCGAGCGCTGGAGTAATTTTGTAGCACTAGACACTAATGAACACAAGAAAATATGAAAATGAATAGAAATAAGAATTATTGAAAATTAAGGGTAGAAATTATGATATTTCCCTAACTTTTCTTTAATAAAATAGGTTCACTATGTCTCTCCTTTTTTGCATTATCATTTTTTAAATACGTTTTTCATAAAAATTTGGATTGTATGAGACTTTTAGTGACAAATACAATAAAGCACAGCACATCTGTTATTTTATGTTATGTATGAAAAATATTCGTAGTCTTCGGTGGATTCTAAATGCTAAATACGCTGAAAAAATCGGTTTAAATTTGCCACAAAATTTACTCTAAACGAACGAAATTGACTTGATAAGACCTATTCTTACATATGCTTGCCCAATATGGTATAATATAAGTCCATCGTGTATGGAGTTATTGAGAAAGTTTGAGAGAAAGTGTATAAGGCATTGCACAGGTAAATTTAGAAAACCGGAAACACACTACAAACACTATATATCGAACAAAACGCTCTATGAGGTTAGCAAGATAAAAAAAATCGACCAATTCATAATTAATCTAATAAGAAAACATTATTCTAGGGTAGAATCGGTGACAGAAAATAGTCTGATTGCTCACTCAATATATCCAGATGATAGGTACATTGAGAAGACAATGAGCTCCGGTTATATAGTGTAGTGTAGGTTTAAATAAAAACAAAATACAAAATAAAAATTGGGGTTTTTTGATCAAAAAAAATTTTTTTTCCAATTGAATAATAAAAAGAAAAAATGTATAAAGTACGAAGGAATAAAATAATAATCGATAGCTAACAGCTGATTAAATAAATTAATAAATTTAAGAAATTTAAAATCTTAGAGTACCTTTCTTAGTGGGTCATTAAGGATGAAAACAAGAAATAGAATAATTTGGTTTAAGTGTTTTTTTGTACAAATATCAATAAGCATAAAAGAAAATGAATAAAAATAAAACACATTTAAAAAAAAACTAACGAAATTGACTCTAACGAACAAGAAATTTACTCTAAATCTTTTGAGACGAACAAAATACATGTGTGTTGTTTAATGTTGTGTATAAAGAATATTCGTAATGTGCAGAGGATTATAAATGGCTCCTTGTAATTCGCTGAAAAAGTCGGTTTAAATTTTCTACTTCTACTTTGGTTCTATTTTCTATTTCAACATGAAATTGACTCTAAATCTAATTTGGGACGAACTAAGCACATAATATCTGTACTTTGATATTGTTCTTAACAACAAAATAAACATATTATAAATCTATTATAAATTAATTTTCAACTTTATTTGTTTCTTAAACTAATTTCGGCGTTGCCAGCTTTGGTCATTACATGGATATATTCATTTTTAATATTTTGTTCAAAATAGTCACAAAAACTTGACAATTTAGCGAATGATCAATACTGTATGTACAATCAATATTATTGTGATTTTAGAATCAGTATATTACTGTCATAACAGTAAATTAAATATTATTTATTGAAAATTGTAATTTTCAGAAAATTAAATTTTTAAATTTAAATCTTTTAAAGTTAAATTTGATGAAAAATATAATTTAGAATACAAATTTAAATTTTATAAAAAATTCTCATTCTGATAACAAAATTTAGAAGTTATATCAAAAATTCAAAAATATTGATAAATTTTAGGAATAGGTAATGAAAAAATTTCTAATTTTTTTTTTTTTTTTGCTCATCTACAAAATTCTAAGAATAATTTGGAAAAAAAAAATATTTTTGACATTTCTATGAAGTCCAAAAAATTATTTTCTTAGAAACTGACATGATTTGAATAAATTTTCAATATTTATGATTTGTAGTACTTGTCATTATTTTATTATAGATATACCGGAAATTTTCATTTTATTATTATTATTTTTTTTTTTAGGAAACAAAATTATGAATAAATTATTGAGCTAATTCCAGAAATCATTCAAGTCTACCACAGATTTAGTTATTTATAATAACAGTAATTTATATTTTTTAATAATTATATAAAAATATAACAAGAATATTTCAATGTATTTCGTGTATTCAAGGTTGAGTGTATGAATTTTATTTTGAGCAAAAATTTATGAAAAAATAAATTATCGTTCATGTCCTTCAAAAATTCTAATTTCTTATTTTAAAAAACAATTCCACTGTCTTATTTAACAGTAATTTACATCTTAATTCCATTTCCAAATTTTCTCATTTATTTTTTTATTGTTTTTTATATTTTCATTTGTTTTTTTTTTTTTTCAAAATTTTTTTAGTATTATTATGAGTGTATAAATATTTCATGGCAAATGAAAGAAAACGAAGAAACAAACAACCTTCCTTTTAAATGTAAATGTTGCAAGGACTTCTTAAGAACTTAATAAACGATGGAAAATAATAAACAGAATATTATGAAGTAAACAATGACAGGAATTCCAGCGTTATCATTACGAAATAATGTTCGTATTCTCATACCAATATAGAATATTTATTTTGTTTTTTTCAAAATAATGGAAGATTTCCATTTTTTTATTGTTGTTTTTGTTTTTTTTTTTTTGTTTTTGATTTTTCATTTTTGAAGTCATTGTCCAATTGTGATGTTTTATATTTTGCTTTTGTAGTTTTGTTGTTTATTTGTTTTTTGTTTCGAAGCAAAAATAAAATGAAAACTCATAATGATGTAAGTGTGTCAGTTAATCGTAATCATTATCCTTGCTGTTATAATATTTATATATATATATATATACATATATATAATATGTATGTTTTTAGTTTTTACAGTTATTTATTTAAGCTTTCATTCCCATCATGAAAGCAACACAAAACAAAATATAAAACAAAAGAAAAAAAAACAAATAACGAAATCATCATGATACCGTTAGATTACTATGCAGGTGTTGTTAGTATCACAAGTTTTAATTATTTTTGAAAGATGATTTCATTTTTGTTTCATTTTTGTTATTATTTTTTTTTTAAAATACGAACTTTATATTTGAAGTAGAATAATACATAAATTATGAGAAATATTTGCTGTACTTCAAGGACATGAAAAATATAAAACTTCAGTGGAGAATTTTAATTTTTACAGAGCAATGCTGTCAAACTTTTTTCGATTAGTTTCATTGAGTTTGAAAAACTCACAACCAAAATTAAATTTTCTGATGGTTATATTTATATCCTGTCATTGTCTAATAATTATCTATGTAGCTGTCTTATTGTTTATTAAGTCTATTTGTTTAATATTTCAATTACGAAACTCAAAGTCATCGCTATGACTTCTTCAGATTGTTATTATTAGTTTGTAAATAGTCAGCTTTAGCGAGAATATTTTAAATATAATTAAGTAACATTATGTTTGATGCACGTAATATGTTTAAATATTATTCGGGACATGCATACTCTGTAGATCAACGATTTTTCTTGCTTTAAGTATTTCAAAATTACTGTTTTTTCATTAAATTGAAACAAAGTTATATACTTTTAAACCGAGTGTCATCATCATGATCAATGCCCTGTAATCCCATCAGTGGAATATAGGATACAACAGAATTTAGCTATTTGCAATATTTCTTTACTTATAATGTTAATTCAGGATTTTTGACATTTTGACAACCTAACGGTCTCTTTATAATTAATACGTTTTTAGTAATGATTAAATAGAGTCCTTTTTATCAGTGCTATGTACAAAATTATACTAAACAGCGGAAAATAGGTTATATTTGTTATCAAAATGTAAAATATCTCATCACAAAATATCCTTTTAACATTACCGTGCCCTAAACATAGTTCCAGGGAGAAGAAGAATAGAAATATCGAATGTAAAAACTGGTTTAGTTAAAAACTATTTTTCAACTACAATAAAGTCACATTTGTATTTAAATTTGTATCCAAACAAAATCCACTCCTGACCGAAATTATTAAACAACAATAAAACATAAGAACAACAAAAAGTAAGTATGTAATTAATAAATATGTACAACTGTTCGTGTCATCTAATGCATGCCTTTTCTAGCCAAACAAAATGCTCAGGATTATCAAAATATATAGGGCCCGAAATGTATAACTGTGTAGAACTATTCATGTCATTTTAATGCATGCAGCGTAACATATAGTGTTAAAAAAAAAAATTTGATCGAAATGGGCAAACAGTTTACATCTAGAAGACGGTATACAGATTAAGATATAACTACTTATGTGTTCTAAAATTAAATCAATAAAAAAAACATTTGGTATCAGCAGCTCATAAACTCTGATTTCGTTTATATAATCCTTTTCCTTCTACAAAATTTATCCTGTATATTGCCCATATCGCCTTATAAAAATTTAATATCATTTTGTTTTATGTATATAAAATGTTATACTATAAAATCAAAATAAAACTGTTATATTTATTTCAACACCAATCAAACGTAATAGCACAAACCACAAAACAAATCAAATTTTGTTTCTTGTGTTGAATTCTGTTGATATGAGAACACCAAACTGTTTACACACACGATACATATTTTAATAATTGACACATAGATGAAAATTCTTGTTATTTACCTGTGAAAGAAAAAAAAAAAACAAAATAAATAAATAAATACTGTTATAATGACATATATTTAATTTCAATGTAATGATGTTCTAGTTTATTAAAAGTACATAAATTACTATATATATATTATATAATAATATATATAATAATTATATGTTATTATTTAATATACATATATTTAGTGAAAAATTTTGCTTTTAAATATAAAAATAACGATAACTATTATTACACTTGAATGAAATTTAGATATTCAGGGATATGAGGAAAATGTGTCATATTGAGTATACCTAAAAGTATGCAATATGTAAACATTATCACTATCAAATAATATTTTCACGCCATGAATAAAAAAAATTGGTCGGAAAAATTGAATTGAAATGAATTAGATTTATTAAAGCCCCCAACTCTCACTGGAATTATTTTTGGGAAAAGTAGAAGAACTAGATCGAATAATATAATAATAATGTGTCGAAAACTGCAGCTAAAATAGAATTGTTAGGAAATTTTTTCTATTTTTGTGGTTTATATTTTTCGATTATTATCCAATCCAGATTTGGATTTTGAGCTGATATTTTTTTATAAAATGGGGTAGAATAATTTATATTGGTTGAGTTGATTGTTGTTATTATCTCTAAATTTGCACTTATTTTAGTTACTGTTATTATCATTTTTCTTTTTTTATTATTTTATTTTGTTATTATTATTATTATTCAACACAGATGAATTATTCAGTGAAAAAAATTAATCATGCAGAAAATTTTATCTACAAGACTACAACAAACAGACATGTGTGTGTGTGTATTTATACAAACATGCATTATATCATAGAAACATAAGTCAAAAAAAAAAAAAAAACCGTAAAAAATTATATGTAGGTATCTAGAACGGATGTTATTCAACGGTTTTATTTAGAGATATACTGTAACAAAAAAAAAATAAAAATAAAAATAAAAAAACAAAAATTAAAAAATAAAACCATTATTTTTATTGTAGCCATATTTTTGTTTTTTATTTTTGTTTTGATTTTTTATCTTTAAAAATAGGCAAAAAATGGTGGAATTTTTATTTTATTTTTTCAGAAATTCTAAGGAAGGAAATTTTACTGTCTCTCTGATGTACATGTATTGCAGGTAAGTATGAATTTAAATGTTCATACCTATATTAGGGTGTTCTTAATTGGCATGTTATATGTATGTACATAATATATGTTATATAATTTTGTTTCGTAGAGTTTTTAAAAATAGATACAATCATTTTTTTTTGTTGTAGTTTTGTAACCAAAATGTGTAGTTTTGTAATAAATTTTTGTAGTAATGTAATGGCTTAATGCAACCCAGAGTAATACTTTGTCAAAAAATTATGTTTAATATTATTTTAAAGATGTACAAATCAACTTAGTGGTAACAAACATAATAAGTTATTTGAATAGAATTACTGGCTGATCATATATCCATCAATAATGAGGTGACTCGAATCGCTGCGAAGAAAGAAAAAATATCATCACCGATAAGTTGGCTTTATTCAATTTTTTTTAATAATTTTATTTCATCCAAATTTGAATTTTGTATCTTTCAAGTTTTTGTTGCTTTTTGGGGGTCGATATATAGAGCATATGGGATCGATATAAAGCATTAATTTCCATTTAAAATAATATCAGTATCGGTAAAAATAAATTGAGAGATTCTACTCATGTTACACGATGTTTACGAAAAATATTATATTTTCTTCAGAATTAAATATGCACCTGTCAAAACTTTAACTAATTAAAAAAATGTAAATATCGAAAAATACACACTGAATTATTCTGTGGAAAAATTCTGATTTAAAAAATGTTTGTAATGCAACAATTTTTGACAGCTACGAATTTCAATATGAAGATATTAAAATTAATATTAATACAGATTTAATCATCCGCACTATACCTCACGGATGGGGTTATAAGACATTAATGAAGATTTAATCACATGAATTTTCTATAGGCCACAGAATCAACACATATTGTAGAAGTCTAGTATACAATATGTCATAGCCTGGCATCATAAGATGATAAGTAAAAAAATTTTACTGTCACTACACCTTGAATAGGATAAAATAAATGAAAATGAAATGAAAGGAAATTATTCTAATTTCCATTGTGTGCATATAAAAAAAAGCTCGTCACATTTTCTGAGCAATTTTAATTCCCAAGAAATATTCTAATTCTCTAGCTAATTCATACTGTATTTCAATTCATTATCAAATTTACATTTGATAGCGTTTTAATCTAATAAAATCAGATAGAGATCAATAATAATATAAGGTACACTCTAATTTTGTATAAAAAAAATTTTTAGTTGATGAGTTTTTTATTAATAAGAAATAAAAACAGGATGAATAAACTTTTTACGCTAAACACATACATACATACGTTCCTATATATACAAATTGAATAAAAATAAAATAAAAAATAAAATATGTATATCTATAACTGGGTATTATTACAACAATTATTATTATTATGATATATGTGCCATCAGTGACGTAACGACACTAAGGATTCACGTGTATGTATACAATGTATATAATGTATTACTTATATGTATATATGCATTGTGTAATACACATCATTAATATAAAAATACAGTTGTGTGTAATATTTTAAAGATTTATCAAGGAAACATTTCGGATGCTCAATTTTTTCTTCATATTATTACAGTTTTATGTTGAATAGCAAATCTAAAAATTATATACAAATATTTTTGTGATCATCATCAATCAACATCATTACAAATATTATAATCATTAAATCTCATCATCATTAAAAAAAATTATTTTGAATTTTTTAGGAAATATTTCTGATGTTTTATTTATGTTTTTTTATGCTAAATAAATTGATAATTGAAATAAAAAATAGAAATAAAAAAAATAAGAAAATGAAATTTAAAATATTTTTTTTTTTTTGTTGTTTTTAGTTCAAGGTAAAATAAAATATTCTAAAGGTTTCAAAATTTAGCGAAAAAAGAGAAATGCTTAGAAGAAATATTTTGAATTTAATTATAATAATTAAGAGCATAGAAAATTGTGTATATTAAAAGAAAATTTTTGGGATTTGAAATAATTTAAGATATAGAAAAAAAGTAGGTAAATTTTGTAATGATAAAAATTAAGAAAGTAGAATAATCAAATTTTTTGATTTAATAAAAAAATTATGTGTAAATTGTTTAAATTAAGAATAAAAATGTTTGGTTTTTTAAAGTGAATAAAATCCTGTAGGACTGTATTACATGTTCTAGATTATTTAAGAGAGTGTTCTAAAATGCTCGAAAATTGAAAATTTGAAATACCTATCTGTGAATAAGATATTGTGATGTCTCAATTTATATTCATCATAATAAAATTAATAAAGTTAATGAAATATAAAAAATATTAACTGTTAATGATTGGTTTTTGTTATATTATTAGGCAAAAATTCAGCTTAGAAAAACTTTTCTATTTTTGTATTGTTAGCTTTTGAAAAAGAGAGGACATCGCAAAGAGGAGTTGGATAGTGTTGTTATTTATTGTTGACTTTGTTGACAATTCCTGTCTTACAATTCCACATTTTAGATTTTCTAGATTATTAACTAATTTCTAAAACTAGTCTTCAAGCATTTTTCAGCCTCTCGCATACTTCAACGAAATTGTTTATAATGATTATAATTAACACAAATAATTATTCGAGATTTAAATTTTTAGTATTTCAGAATATTAGTTTGACTCAATATATTTTCATTTACATTTTCTTTTTTCATAAGTTAAAGTTTATAATTTTTAAAAATTAATTTTGTGTTGTTTTTCCGTATGTATTGTCTATTTTTTATGTGATATTTTTGTAATTCAACTGCTATTATCACGGGATTACAAATGTCTTCTGACAATAGATTTATATTGTATTTTTAAAAAATTTTCTAAATGACATTATAACAATTTAGATTTATTTAATTAATTTTTTTTAAATTTTTTATTATATTGTCATTTTGACAGTAGTGGAAAATCAAATTATTTAAAAAAAATTTGACAGTAATGGAAAATCAAATTATTTGAATAAAGTTTGACAGTAATGGAATATCAAATTATTTAAATAAAGTTTGACAGTAGTGAAAAATCAAATTATTTGAATAAAATTGTTTGTAAAAATATATCTTGCGTAGTTACTTGTAGTTCCTTTAAATTTTATAAATATGACATTGAGTTTTAACTTTAAACTGAAAATACATTGATTACCATCTTCGTTAGGCTTTACTTTGACATAACTATCGTACGATGACTATAATTATGACCATGTTTATATTCTATCGACTTAAATTTTTAATATTTGGCAAATAATTCCATAGACTTTAATACCTGGTTTAAGGTAGGTTAGGGTAGTGAAGTCCAATATAGAAAATTAAAGCTTTGCAAAAATTGAATTCAATGTGTATAATATATAGAGTTGAATTCCAATTCAGAATATTCACCTTTTCTAGAAAATTTATTTATATTCATATTTGGGAAATTTGGTTTATTATGAAGTTTAATACATTTCCAAATTAGTAGTAGAATTAACATACATAGATTTTGTTACCATTTTAAACAGGAATTAAAGTCTTTGGACTATATTTTTGTAAAAAAAAAACTTGTAAAAATTATAAAACTAAATAATTTTTCTTGTTTTTCTATTGTCCTTTTTATATACTAATATCCTTTCATATATCCTTTTTTTTCTTCTTATTTTTAATGATCTAATATTTTATGCATCAGTTTACTAAGTTAATTTTATGACTTTATTTTCTCGAACAAAATAATATAGAATAGAAAAATAATGTTCTTTAATTAGAAAAAAAAAAAAAAAAATAAAAACTAAAATTTGCTGCTATAGGATGACCATACAAAGAAAAACAAAAATAGCAACACCCTCTATCCTTATTATCCATTACATTGTGTGTTGTATTTTGGATTTATAATTTTATTTATATTTATTTTTTTTTTGCTTTTTATCATTATTTTTTATATAAATATAAACACCTATGTAAGTATTCATAACAAAACCGCCTTCCAACAAAATATCACACCATATCAAAAGAGCTCGGCAAAAATATTATACATTCGGGGCGTTTTTATATTATAGTCGTATTATAATAATATGAAAGACCCCAAAAATAAAAGCTATCATGAAATGTACTGTCAAAAGAACAATAAAACCGCAAAATAAGTAAATTTTTTTTTTGTTTGGGGTTGAAAATAAGACTGAGATAGAAAATTAATATAAAGAAAAAAAAAAAAATAGAAATAAAAATAAAATAACAAGAGATTCAGATAGCGAGAGTCCTTTTTTTGAAACACTTTTATTTTTTTTTTTTTTTATACTATTATGATAAAAAGAGAAAGGCTCTGCAAAAAAAAAAAAAATAAATACAAAAATAGTAAAAAATTAAACAAAAAAGTATAAAAAATAAAAATAAATGACATAAAAAATATAACATTATACATATATATATATATACTTGTATGAGTGTTATCATAAATAATAATATGAAACATTCAGGGTCAAATAAAAGAATATTTCTATTATAATGCGTATCTGTTTGCATGAAGGTGGATATCTGTATCCTGTTTAATTCTTTATTCATTTTTTAAGACTCTTCTTTATTTACACAAAATTCTAGAATTTTTTTTTTTTTTCTTTTGACACCAAATAGACACCAAACAAAGAAGGAAAACATCAACTTAAAACCAAAAAAAAAAAAATAGAACAAAGTTGTGTGATATTTTATAGAGTTATGAAAATAAAAAAGTCATAAAGATGAGGCTTTACAGATAAGCAATAAAAGAGGAAAAAAATAAAAACAAAAATAAAACCAAGAGAAGGAAAGCTGAATCTATAGCCTGAAGGATATTTTTATTACATATATATGTATGTGTGAGAGTTAAATGTATATTAAATTCATTTTTTTGTTGATGAATCATTCAGTTTTTGTTTTTCTTTTCATATCCTTTTTTTTTGTTGTTTTTTCAGATCTTTTCATACCTAATATCTTTATTCAACTGGAAGTTGGTTCATTAAATTCATCATATTTGTTTTTTTTTTTTTTACATGGAGCATAATTTCTGGAATCTTGACGTTAATTTTGATTATAAGACGAAATAGCAAATACTGCTTAGGTATTGTATAAATGCATTTTTAAAACATTATTACTATACATAGTCTCACTGCATAATCTGCATAGTCTCGCTGCATAATCTACATAGTCTCACTGCATAGTTTCACTGCATAATGAGTCAGACAAACTCCGAATTAATTAAATTGATTTAGATATAATACTGTTTCAGATATCTCAAAGGGACAAGTAAATAATTTCTTTTTATGTACCAGAACCCACTGTCCATTTTTTGGTTTATGGGTTATTTTGAAATTTTTGTTTTTGTATTATTGTACTCGACCCAAATCAAATTTTTTTAAATAATTTATTTCTTGAATGATTTTTATATCAACCTAGATTTATTTATTTTTTTTTTTTTACTTGATACAATTCGATGACTCTTCATACGTAAATCAAATTCAGAGAATCAACAAAAATAAATACGTTTTTGTTTTTAACTAGGTATTCATAATTTTCAAACCAAGAAACGCCAAAATCAAAAATTTCATGTTACGGGAAAATTAAAAAAAAAAAAAATAAGAAAACCAATTTTATATTAAAATACTTTCGTTTATTTTAAACCTGACTTTTATTTTTATTTATTTTTTTTTTTTTTAACTTGTCATGATCTTTAAGTCATAAAACCTAAGGACAAAAAAAAAAAAAAAAAAAAAAAACAATATATAATGGGGGTAATAATAATAATGCGATCTCAGAAGAAGGAAGAAAAAAAAACGTAAACAAAATTATTATGAGTTTAAAAGTTTATTTTCCTGAAAGACAATGAAAAAATAAAAAACCATAAAATTTGTGAAAATTCAGCTACTAAAATTAAGATTTGTTGAAAAATTAAAAATAAAAAACATTGAAAAGAAAAATTGCCAATTTTCTGTTTTTATTTATTACCTATTCTTACCCTCTCTGTATTTATTTTGGGAGTTGATTTGGAAAAAAAAAATAACTTCATGGACTTTAACAGAATAAGACCAGGAAGCAATTGTAATCCTTTTAAAACAAATTTTTTTTTGCTCTAAACACACACCTACTGGTACACCTACTGGTTTCGTAATTTTTTTTGCACACCTACTGGTTTCGTAATTTTATTTTTAGTCAGCATATAATATCTTACTAACACACATACTAACCATCTACTTATATTTTAATCAATACGACAAACAATGTAATCCAACGATTATGACTAGCCCGAATCCAGTAAATCTATATTATAATAGATGATATAACAGCATTTACAATACTAAATAGTAAAGCACCAGAACATACTATACTAGCTGATCTTTAAATCATGTCAGTCAACTGATACACACCTGCTTCTAATTTGATTTTAATGTTTGTAAAGCTTTTGTTTGAGTCGAAATGATTACAACCGATGTCTAAGATCTATTCTTGAAAGTGAGTTGAAATAAATGGTTTAAGGTTATCCTCATATATGCCTCATATAATATAGGAACCATTTTTGATACAATTTTAAAATAGATTTATGTCATTAAAATACTTCGATATTATTGTCTAACATTTTTATTTTGTACTAACACGACGATTTGCAGTTGCTCCACTAATTTTAAATTATTTTGAAGATAAAGGTGAAAGATGAATAATTAATTATTTATTATTTATCTATAATTATAATTGACAAGCATTTAAGGTCCTGCGCAGTAGACACCTTTTCATTTTATTTCGATTCTCCTACTTCTTAATGAACTTCTAATATACATAATATATAAGATTATATATAAAACAAAAATGCGCACACAGTTGAACATTTTGTACTCATATGATTTTATTATTCAGCAAATACATTATGCATATCTGAGAACTTATTAAAATAATAAACAAAAGCAAACAATTCAGTTTTTATAATTTACATTATATACTTGCAAATGAATCTATGTACATATGCAAAAAAAAAAAACAAAAAAACAAATTCATCTAAAATAAAAAATATAAAAACAACAAAAAAACAAATCACTTGAATTCTTCATTTTTATCTTTTTAAGTAACTGTTTCTAAATTTTGGTTATTTGTAGTAATAATATACTTTTATTAAACACGAGTGGTTTCTGCTATATCGTGCGAAGTCTATGTCAGTACGTAAATTACTGTTTTTTTAAAAACTTTAAATTTGCCTTCAACTTGAAATATAATTACTCAACAGGGGCCCCTAGTCTGTTTTATATTATTGTGACATTATAAAACAACCGGTGTCAAACATATATGAGCGTAGAATGTTGATTAAATTCGTATCAGGACAATCACTATTAATTTGGAATTTATTTTCAAATTCGTGATATTTAAAGCTTGTTGATATTTATTTCATCAATTAAAATTTTCACAGTTATAATATACTTTTTTGCAGTCAAATTTAACATTTTTTCAAACAAATTAATCAATTTTTTATTCAAATTCAACATTTCTTCATACAAATTGTTTAACAAAATGTTGAATTTGAATGAAAAGTTGTTTAATTTGTTTGACAAAATGTTGAATTTGACTGCGAAAATATATATATATAATATATATATATATATATATATATATATACTTTTTATTTGTAAACTTAAGGTAACATGTTAGATTTTTAAGCCTAGGATATTATATATTTTAAATATTAACTTGATTCAACATTCTATATATTCTATACATATAAGAAATGTAAATAGGGTTAATATTTTTTTTTTCAATTTAAATCAAATTACTATTGTCTATCTAATAAGTACACACATACAATAATAGACCACTTCATTTTTTAAATATTTAATTTCATTCATTCCAAATAAATATAATAAATATAATTTGCCACAACAATAAATCATATTGAAATACATAAATATTATAATATTTCCTATTTTTTAGTATGTATTTAATAAGTTTAACATGTCCTTAGAAAATAACATGATTTTATACACATATCCTTTATAATGTTAATAACTGTAAATAACTTATAGTAATAAATAATAACAAATTGTATATTACATATTGTATTGTAGATGAATATACCATTATATGAAGAACAATGTTTGTACAAGTTTAATATTTCTTTTTCAAGGAATAATTATCCTTTTTAAAAATACAATAGAAAAACAAAAAATATTTCGTTAAAACGCAAAAAAAAAAATAGAAAAAAAAAACAAAGGGGAAAGCTATGTTAAATAATTGTTATATCCTCAATTATCTACCTCTTATACAATATAATTGTAATTAAAATTCAAATTCAAAGCATTTTTTTTTTCTTTTCTTTAAATTGCTAAAATAGAGAATATTTTGATTAAGGATATCATATTTTTTTGTTATTATGTTGTAAGCAAATACACTGAAGTGAATTAATGTTTTTGTTTTTACAACTTTTTTTAAATTTTAAAATATAAAATATTTTTGCTTTAACTTCCTTTTAAACTTCTTTTTTCTAATTTTGCTTTTTATTTCGATCGTTAGAGTTTCGTATAGTTAGAGTTAGAGTTAGAGTTCGTTATATAATAAAAATAAAATATCTAGCTTAAATTTAGCTAACAGTAACAAAATAAGTTAAAAATTTTGATAATTTTGTTTTATTTGTTAAAAAATGTATTTGCTCTGTAAAATTAACTGTTAATGTTTTTTAACATTTTGTTATACAATTTGTACCCACTTTCTATAGATTGAATAATATTCAATTATTTCACTAAATTTACATTTTTGTACTGTTTTGATTTTCTTTGATTGTGATATAAATACAACTTAGTAGTATTTTTATATATCTCTTAATTTATATTCTAAACTAATACATTGTATATGTATATACAGGGAGCGTTAAAATTATATATGTAATATATTTTTTTGAAATAAAAGGTAGTAGAGTGGACACACTTATACTAGTAAGGTCCATTGTGATACTAAGTGATAAAGGCTTGAATAGTATTTTATCAAACCAAAATATTTTGCAATCGTCTTCTGAATCAAATTTTCTTCTTAATAAAATCTAACTTTTGAAGCTATGGTATGATAGTTAATAGATTCATCATCATCATTGTCCTGCAACCCCATCCGTGGGGCATAGGGCGGAAGTTTATAGAATAATGAAATAAATTAATTTTTGAAAGTGATTTAATATTTTTCTATAATATCTAAACATTGTACTTTTCAATTGAAAATATTATCATAATTACCTACTGTTTTAATTTTATTGGAGCATTTTTTTTTTTGATTTATTTACTCAACAGATTGTACAAGCCTTAGACTTAGTCGCATAATATTAATTACCAACCTTTATGTACCTTAATTGATGCGCAAAATTAATATTGGCTGTGGGTAACTATGCGCAAACCTCTTATTGATCCTCTTAATTATTTTTAATTCAATTTTTTTAAACAGGTCATTATTCCAAATAAATTTTTATTAAAAATGGAATTATACCACTACATCTTTATATTTTGACTATTGCCAGTTTTAAATATTCGAGAAACATCGAAATATCATACCAAATACTTTGGTGTATACAGTTAGCCCACTTTCTCCCTCCTATATGTACTTATGTATAATTTCGAAACATACTGTATATTTTCTCTCTTCTATTTTTTGTCCTATTCACAACATATATACTGACATTACCATATTATAATATGAGCATAAATATATTAATTTGTTTGTTTTAATTTAAAACTATGTAAAATAGAGTAAATTAGAGTTATTTAAGGTAAATGAGAAAACCTTTTTTTGATTTAAAACTTATGTTTTAAATAATAAATATATCCTTGTGGTGGTATGGGTAAAAATAAGAATAAATAAAATAATATGGTTGGTAAAAATTCCATTTTTTATTTTTTATATTTTATTTCATGTTTCTTATAATTTTTTTTTTTTTTTCATTTTGTATGTGTACACATAATATATTAATTTTGCATTTGTGTTTTACTGTTATTTTGCGTAATTTATAATTCTATTAGATTTTTTGCCATCATAATATTTGTAAACGTTTCTATGGGTAGGAAGTAATCAAATTAATTTATTGCTTAATTAAAAACGAAAAAAAAAAAAAAGAAAAAAATAAATAAAAAATATAAGTAAAAGGAAAGAAAATAAATAGAGAAAATTTTGTAATGAAACTGCAGGTAATTGTTACAATAGATATAATATGTTGTACCTGTGTAAATAATATTATTATATACTATGAAATACAATAAAAATTACTTAGGTTAGTGTAGATATAGGTATACTTGAAAGAATAACAGTTGGTATTTTCCTTCTATTTTCCGATTATTGTAGTTTATAACATTATAGAGTTGTATAAAAATGAAAAACAGAAAAATAGAAAAAAATTACGCTGTAACAGTTGTTGTTTAAGGCGTATTCAACAGCGAAAATAATTTTTTTTGTTTTTGCTGTTTTTTTTTTTTGGTATTTGATAGTGAAATGAATAGAAAATACACTGAAAGTAAAATACATACTGGTGCTGCGGAGTTAAGATATATTTTTATAACATTGTTTACGGCCCATTTTCTTTTATTTTTTGTTTTATTATTACCATGTATTTTTGAATATTTAATTAGTTTATAATATAATAGAAAATAGAAATTTACTATTTAGTTTTTCTCAGTATGTAAACTATAGCTGTCAAAGGCCCACCTAAAGTGGAAATATATTTTAAGAAATATTATAAATAAAATTAACACTGTTAAAAATATGAAAAAAAAAAAAAATTATTTTGACCAGTTGGTTATCGTTTTAATTGAAATTTGAAACCAAACTAGGTTCTAGATGTATAATTTAAATGTCATTTATTCTTATTTATATAATTTATTATTTATTTATTTTTATTTTTTTTTAAAAATTAAGTCCTATTAAATTATACAATTACAGTTAAAACTTAGGGGTACAATTTAATAGAAATTTAAAAATTATGTTAGCCCTGGCAGCTTCTGCTTATTTTAATTTTAATATTAATTTTAATTTTAATTTTAATTTTAATTTTAATTTTAATTTTAATTTTAATTTTAATTTTAATTTTAATTTTAATTTTAATTTTAATTTTAATTTTAATTTTAATTTTAATTTTAATTTTAATTTTAATTTTAATTTTAATTTTAATTTTAATTTTAATTTTAATTTTAATTTTAATTTTAATTTTAATTTTAATTTTAATTTTAATTTTAATTTTAATTTTAATTTTAATTTTAATTTTAATTTTAATTTTAATTTTAATTTTAATTTTAATTTTAATTTTAATTTTAATTTTAATTTTAATTTTAATTTTAATTTTAATTTTAATTTTAATTTTAATTTTAATTTTAATTTTAATTTTAATTTTAATTTTAATTATAATTTTTTAATTTTAATTTTAATTTTAATTTTAATTTTAATTTTAATTTTAATTTTAATTTTAATTTTAATTTTAATTTTAATTTTAATTTTAATTTTAATTTTAATTTTAATTTTAATTTTAATTTTAATTTTAATTTTAATTTTAATTTTAATTTTAATTTTAATTTTAATTTTAATTTTAATTTTAATTTTAATTTTAATTTTAATTTTAATTATGCTAAGTAAAGAAATTATAATATGTTTCATAAATTTAATAGGTATGTTTTTAAAAGTTTATTTTTTTTATAAAGTTAAGAGACAATTAAATTCAATTGAAATTTAGTAAATATTTTCCAAAGCTATAAAGATAACTTTCAAGAGATATACGAGAACTACGAAACTGTATGCTAACCTGGATGATATACTAGTATATTACAAAATTAGATAATGATAATACGGATCAAAAAACACCAATTGAGGTTCTGGACTCAACCACATAACTATACAAAAACAAAATTTCTATAGAAAACTATTTTATACATGTATACATAGTATGAATATTTATTCGTAAGTAAAAATAATGAAAATTTCGAAATAACATTAAATACCTAAATTATATTATATAACTAAGCTAAATAAAAATACATATTCAAATTTATAAATTTCATTGATATTAACTAAATTTCGGAAACTAATTTTGAAAATTTGGATATAGTATATAAGACTGCTTTTTAATTTAAAATAGCGATTAAAAATGATAAAACATTTTGTTACATTCAAAAATAATATATTTTTTATATAATTTCCATATCTTCTTTTATTTCAACTACCTCAAATAATTTTATTTTCTTATTATTCAAGGATTTAGTTTTTTTTTTAAATTATTTATTTTATTTTTGTTTGTAGTTTTTAATTCTATTTCAAACCCACATTATAATATTAATGCAATGTTGTTGATTGAAGGATATAATTTTGAGATTATAGTTAGACTATACCTACTTCAATTTATAACTGATTTTTTTTAGCAAAATTAGAAATAGAACAAAATCAAAAATAGTGAATTAGAAAATAAATATAAAATATTAAATATAAAAAATTTCTACATAACATTTTGAAATAAAAAAAGCATACTATATTAATACAGGTATAAGTAATACTGGTAATATCAATAAAATAAAATATCTAAATAGAAAAGAAGTAAAAATGGCAACACTAATTATATTCATTTGATTTATCAATTCGCTCAGTAAGGATTTTTATATTATTATATATATATTTTGATATGTCGTTTTTCTGTTTTTTGTTTTCTGTGTAAACACTGTAAACTATGGTAAGGAAATTAAAATGTCAGTAATGAAAATAGAATAATAATATTATTATATTAGAAACGAACTAAACAACAGGATATTTTATTGGAATACAGTAATATAGAAAAATATATAATATAATAATATAATAGGTTAGATAGATATGTTTTGATAGAGAAACGCAAATAAATAATGGAAAATAATAAAGAAAATCAGTATTTTATTTCAAAAAACTAATGAGGAATTTTTTTTAAAAAGAAAAAATAATTGTGGTTGAACTAAATTAAATATTTTTATTTGAAATTAGGAACAAAATAAAATAAAACAATAAATTAAAAAAAAAATTAGTAAAGAATTTATATTGTAGTGTTTCTATTATATTTAGTTAGATTATTATGTTAAGGAAGTCAATGAAAATACTGCAAGATAGCTATCAATACATTTTTAATAGACAGGCAAGAAGTTAAAGTGTAAACATTAAATAATTATATTTTTCCTATATTTAATTTAACAATTTAATAATTCTACATACTACAATTTAATAATTTCAGATACAATATAGTAAGATAATTAAATGATTTTTTTTTTTTTTTGCTTTATTCAGTTTTTATACAATTGCAATTAAATTAAAAATAAATGTAAATGTAGAATCATTTTTTTTGTAAGTGAAACTTACTATTAACACGTTGGTGAAGAAAATGTTATAAACTCGCGTCACGTTAAATTGTGAGTCACTAATGTTATTAATATATACATACATTCATATCCATTCTAAATATAGGTACAAAAAAAATTTTTTTTTGTTGTTTTTCTTTTGTTTTTTAGAAACAAATACAGACAATATACACGTAGCCGTAGAGGATAATAAGAATAGGTAATAAATAAAATAAAATGTGAATTTTGTTGTTGTAGATTATACGGCATGTAATTACTTATTGCTCTGATCAGAAATAAAATAAAACAAAATTTTGAAGTTGTTCTCTTCTCATAGTATATTCTCATCAAAGAATATCAATCAGACCATCCCAATTAGTAGAATATGTAGTAATCAGTATGCCTATGCACTCATGTATATGTTTGCAAACAAATCCATATGCAAAATTTGCTAAAAACTGTAAGAAATAGACGATAATAAGAATTTAGCAAGAAAAAGAAAAAATATAGTAAACAAAAGAGAGTAACAAAAAAAGTTTATAATTTTAAAAAAAATTTGTTGATTAATAATTATTTTGATTTGGAAAAAAAAATTACGACAAAAATTTCGTTAAAATATTTAACAATATTATTTTCTAAACTATATCAACTATGCATACGATTTTTAGGAGACCTAACTAAAAGAGCGTTATCATATTCTTTAAATTCTGTGATTTGTAAATAGATGTTGTCCTCAGTATTATTTTATAATCGTATACCAATATAATAAATATTTAGGTTTACTATAATTTAATATAATTAATAAAAAATAATAATGTTTGTAACTCCAAATTATTACTGACAAAAATGTTAATAATATTTTATATTATTGTAATGTAATTATAATTTAATACTAGGGGCCCCTGTTGAGTAATTATATTTCAAGTTGAAGTCAAATTTTTTAAAAAAACAGTAATTTACGTACTGACATAGACTTCGCACAATATAGCAGAAACCATTCGTGTTTAATAAAAAGTTTTGTTGTTAGTAAGTTTTATTTAGGACACATAAATACACGTCCCTCATATACTGCCTCGTTTCCGATATATTCTCTATAGTAAGAAGCATTTATTGATAAAATTACTAAAAATAAAAAGTTTTGTTATTAAAGAGGTATGTATATATATACCTACATAATACATAATTTTAATAAAAACTATATTATTACTACAAATAACCAAAATTTAGAAACAGTTACTTAAAAAGATAAAAATGAAGAATTCAAGTGACCTACTATATCAAAATGAAGTACTTTAACTCTACTATATAAAAATAAATTTGCTCGTCATATGAACAATTCAACTGATTTTTTTTGTTTTTGCTTTTTTATATTTTTTATTTGAGATGAATTTGTTTCTTTGTTTTTTTTTTGGCATATGTACATAGATTCATTAGCAAGTACATAATATAATATACAATAACTGATTTGTTTACTTTTGTTTATTATTTTCATAATATCTCACTTATGCATAATGTATTTGCTGAATAATAAAATCGGATGTGTACAAAATGTTCAACTGTGTGCGCATTTTTGTTTTATATATAATCTTATATATTATATATATTAGAAGTTCATTAAGGAGTAGGAGAATCGAAATAAAATAAAAAGGTGTCTACTGCGCAGGACCTTAAATGCTTGTCAATTATAATTATAGATTTTTAATAGGTATATTTATATAAAAAAATAATAATGTTTAAAACGAAAATATTAAAATAATAAAAGATCAGAATTCATCATCGTATGAGGGAACAAACTAAATTTGAACAAAGATTTTTTGCCACCTTGCCTCATATAAATAATGGGAACGCAAAACAATTCCAAAGAAGAATAATGGGAACGCAACATTTTTTTACAGTATAAAGCAAAAGGCAGACATTTGTTTTGTATCTTTTCTCTCTCATAATAAATTTGGTATACAATAAGTAAATGTAAATTTTACTACTTTTAACTAATGGTAGCTTGCTTGTTTTGGTTATTGAGCTAAGTCATTTAAAAATTTATTGTTTTAATTTCAATTTGTGTATAAAAAAGAAATATTGGTACCTATCTAAGTCTAAATATATAAAAAAAAATGATTGTTACCTACATAATATCAAAATATGTATGCATACCTTTTTGGCAAAAGTTATAATTTTTGGAAATAAAAAAGTGATTGTTTATTAAAATTTTATTTTTAAAACATGTACTTTTAATTTTCTTTTTAGTTAACAATTAAAACTTTTATTAAAAAATTGAATTAAAAATTACTTATTTTTAATTTATATATTGTATTGTTCTCTTATATATTTTAAATTTTTATTTTTTTATATTTTCTTTATTTTATAAGTTGAAAAATTTTAAAATTAAAAATTACATACATAATACCCGGTTTTCATGTAGCCGATATATCGGCGAATTGTTAGAGCATAGGCAGAAGATACAAAAATTTCATAAGTGCGATAGAGAAACAATGATAAAATATCGGGAGAATGACAATAATATCGGGAGAAATATCGAGAGAGTCGCCATAAATTTTTTCCTGCAGCAGGATCTTGACAAATTCTACTCTTGGTGTAACATTAATGGTCTTACCATTAATATTAATAAGTGCAGTTACATGTCATTTTCCAGGAAGCAAACTTTAATTGAATCTTATTATAATATCAACGGTTCTATTATTGAACATGTCCGTGAAACAAAAGACTTGGGTATCATTCTCGATAATAAATTAACTTTTAATGCTCACATAGATCGAATTATTTCTAAAGCTTTTTCCATGTTAGGTTTCATTAAGCGTAATTCACAGCAATTTTCTGATCCTTATACATTCAAAAATTTATATACTGCACTTGTTCGTCCTCACCTCGAATATGCTTGTCCGATCTGGATGCCTTATTATGATAAACATATTAAGAGAATAGAGTCTGTTCAAAAGAATATGATTAGGTTTTGCCTTCGTAAATTCAACTGGCAACCGTATATTACTAGATATTTAGCTAAATGTCAACTTATTAAGCTTTCTACTCTTGAGGCTAGGCGAAATGCTGCATCCGTGATGTTTTCCTATGATATTTTATCTGGCAGAATAAAATGTCCATCTATTCTTCGCTTTTATAATATCTATGCTCCAGTGCGCGATTTCAGAAGCCAAAGATTTTTATATCTTCAAAATCATAGAACGAACTATGGTTTTTCCGAACCTATTGCAAACTGTCAGCGCTTATTTAATAACAGTTTTTCAGTAATTGACTTCAACTACAGTAGATTCGTTTTTAGGAGAAAAATCATCACATTTTTTGAAACATTACAATAATTATTCTAATTTTAATTAATTATAATTTTATTCTACAAATTTATTAAAATTATTCTCTGTTATCATTTGAATGTACTGCATACCTTTATAATTACTATTGCTATTACTATTAATATTTATTTATTACTTAAGTCTGAATTTTTCTTTTTTTTTTAACTTCTTTTCTTGAATTAATGTTATTTTTAACTTGAAATTGTTAATGCATCTTATTATTAATGTTATTTTATATTTGAAATTATTTTTATATTTACAATTTTTGTTTTCTATTTCTAGTTTTATTTTATTTTAGTTTTAAATATTTTATAAGCAAAATCTGTAAGGGACTACCTAGTAGATTGAAATAAATAAATAAATAAATATCGGAGAATCGCCATAAATATCGGAGAATATTTAAAAAAACATATCTTCGCAAAGATATGTTTCCTATAATTATCGCCGATATTTTTAACACTAACATAAAGTAATGTGTAATTACACAAAAAAAATTCGCCAACACATTTTATGGATACGGAACGACATTTAAATTTTTGAATTTGAGTAAAAACAATAACAAAAATTAATTTTTTGTATTGAATATTTGAATGCATATGTAAATAAAAAATAATATTTTAGCTTTTGAGTATAATATATTTATACTAAAATTATACATATTCTATTTATCTTATACATAAACTAACTATTTAACACATTTAAAAAATTTACTTTTAATTACAATTGTAACTTTAATTTTTTTTATCTGAATGAATATTTTAAATTTTGTTGAATGAATTTTAGAATGTATAATATAAAAAAATAATATTTTAATTCTAATTAATACTTATGTAAAAATGAAAAACATAATAAATACAAGTGAATTTAAAATTTAAAAAAACTAAATAAAAATTCCACAGATGAAAATCATATGATATTTCACTTTTCTTCACTTTATTTACTTTGTTTATATACTTTCGCAAAATTTTAAACAATTCTAAGGAAGATTGCTTAAATTAAATAACCTTTATTTTGTTTACATTTTGAATATTGGAAGGTTATGTATATAGATTTTAGATTTCAAATCATCTATAAAAGTTACTATAAAAATAATATAATTTTACTCCCTCATACACATTAACGGTATACTATACTCTTCTCTTTCTAAACTCCAATTTATCAGCTAAAAAATTTATCATGAAAACCGGCCTTAACGTATCTTAAATTTTTAAAAATAATACATAAAAAAGTGATTGATAAATAAAAATAATTCATAATAAATTCTTTTAATTTTATTTTTAGTCTTTTAATATATAAAGCTTTTACAGTTTTTTTTTTTTAATTTTTCAAAAAATTACATATTTAAAATTTTTATATTGCATTGTTATATTATTACATGCTATATATTATATTTAAAAATTTTTTATATTGTTTATAAAACAATGATCGATGCGGTTTTTACACGATATTTAAATAGATTCCAATCAAAAATTTTTGTTTTCTACTTCAGTTACCATAAGCCTATTGTATCTTTTTTAGAATATAATGAAAATTTTCTAATTTAATCGACGCTCACACCTCAATCTCAATATCAATTATCTTCATTTAAATGTTGTTTTACTTACTACCGTCAGTCCCATGACTTCTTTTTTTTATTTTAGCTCTACAGCTGTGTGTACATCTTATAATTTTAAAATTTAATTTTTACAATGTCATAACAACTTTAAAGTACAAATTTATTTTAAAGTACAAATTAAGTACAATTTAATTTTAATTACATATTTTATTTGCTTATAGATTTACATTTTATTTTGGATATTGCTTATAACCACAGATTACATTCAGATTACTGAAACTGTTGTTCAGCGGTTTGCAGAAGATGCGTTAATAAAACAAATGTATCTACAGTGGTTTTTGTTCTTCTATGTTTTACTATGGTATCTGATTAGGACTTAATGACCAAAAAATTGTAAATCAAAAATTGTGGAAGAATAGATAGGTATATTGTCAACCTCTACCGAGTTATACACACTTTAAATTTTTAAATTTTTTGATATTCATCTGCATATCGTCTAAATAAATTTTGATCGATTACTGTTATGATATCATATACTTTATAGACTTAAATGTTTTAAATGAATTTACTGTTATATGTCCTTAAGGCTTTTGTTTTTGGTGCTATTTCTCTCCAAAGTTTAATAAAAATATAATTTTTTCGTAAAAATTGACAATAATGTAAAATTAAGACAGTTGGAAACAATAAAAAAACATAAGAAAAAAAATTAAAAAAATATAAAAGGGTAAAAATAAAATAAAGAAAAAATCAAAAAGCAAACAAAAATACATTATAATTTTAAAGGATATCTATTTATTTAAAATATTATTACATCTTCAAATATTCAATTTACAATCAATTAAATCAAAATGTAGTTATAGATGTGTTTAAAAAAAAAATCCCAAGAAATTGCAGGAAATTATATTAATTCCATTTCATTTAACAAAATTTCCATTTTACTGGTAATCAATTTGTACATTACTGTACCAATTTATATAATATGTATATATGTATGTTCCACAACAATTTTCATATTTTCTTATAACGTAGAACTATCAGAAATAAAATTTTTTTTTATTTATTTTATTGACAAGAATATTCGTAAATGAAATAATCAAGAATTTCCCGGCTGAAATAAAAATACCAACAAAATATTAAACTTTGTATTTTAACAATATTTTTGATAGTAGAACTGTAATTTTTAAAGCATAAGTGAGACCTATAAAGATGAGTTATGTATGAGTTAGAAATACATGAAGACATTAGTATTACTCAAAGCACTACAAATCCAATAGAAATACAAACAACTGGTATTAGTAGTCGAGTACAGTACCCCAGATTCGAACATTAATCAAACTATAGTGTAACACATTGTAAAATTATATTAATTCTAGACGTAATGAAATTGAAAGAAAATTGAATTGTGACATTAAAAGAATGATAGATGAACATAAACAGTATTGGTATGAAAAGACCCACACTAGCAGTAGACTATCGGTCTAAATTAAATTGTTTTTGTAATGCATTAAAAGGTTTTTTTTTTTTAAATAACTGTAAAATGAAATAAAAATTAAATAAAAATATATATATTAAATCAAAACCCAATAAATCAAAATCAATAGGGAATAATAAAGTATGTTATAATTATAATAATGTAATGGTAATGATAATGATTTATGATAAAAATCGTATGGAAACAATATTGTTGTTGCAATTGTGTTAGCAGGTGTGAAAAAAATTAAAGACTTATAATGTAATAACTAAAAAAAAAAAAAAAAACAAAAAAAAAAAAAACAAAAAAAAAACAGGAAAAAATGAAACTATTTAACTTGGCAATTATAAATTTATCTACAAATTTGTTTTTTTTTTTTTTTTTTTTTTTTATATTAATTTTTTATTAATTTTATATAATTTATTTTTTCGTCTTCTAAATAAAAACTCGTTAGCTTATTTAAATTAAATTGAATTATATACAAAAAACAATAAAATCAGACAGCTTTAACCCAAGCTATGATCAATAAAACTAAATTTAATTATCTATTACGTATTTGATGTACATGTTTATAATCCATGAATACAAAATGTATTATTGAAAAAAAAATAAAAAAAAAATAAAAAAATATTATGTCCTAAATCAAAAAGAAGAACAAGAAAGACATGATAATGAATAAATTTTAAATTTTACTCATAAAATCAAAGCTATTGGTGGATAGCTTATAGGAAACTAAAAAAAAAATAAACTAAAAAATAAACTACAATCTAAAAGATAGATGAAAATTGTAAAGCGATTGATAAAAAACAAAAACAAAAACTATCATAAAAAAATATAAAAAGGAAAATTTATTGAATCGCACATCAATGGATGGAAATAAATATAAGAAATGGAAATTTAAATTATTAATTCTATACATTAAAAAAATAAATAAATGGTGAGCTAGATAAAAACAAAAACAGAAAAACAAAATTTAAATTAATTCGAAAATTTATAAAAAATTTTTTGATTTTGTTGATTTTTTTTTGATGAATTTTCTTTAATGTAATTTTTTTTCCAAAAATTTCCCCATCTTTAAAATTTTCAAAGAAAAATGTTAATGAATTAATTAATTGAATATTTTATATTATTATTTTATATTATATTATTATTAAATAATTGAATTATTGTGAAAAATTACTCTGCATCAACAAACCGAAAAAAAAAATAAATATCATAAAGGTTAAACGAAGGTATGTTTATATATACAGTGTTTTAGATAATGATTTAAAAACCTACATCAGAATGCAATATTCATGTCTCATAGTTTACTGATCAACAGAATATCATTCTACAATTGATCAAGAAACATTCTACAATTGATCAAGTGCATCGGATCACAAATATAGTGGAAAAAGCGTTCGAAGAAAAAAAAAGTCTGCTCAGCAATCTTCTTAGATGTTGCTCAGGCTTTCAACAAAGTGTGGCACCAAAGCCTTGAATTTAAACTACATCATGATTTGCCAAGACAATTCTATGAAATATTAAAATCATATATGAACAATGGATGCTTTCGTGTACGTTATGCCAAAGAATATTCAGAAGTAAAAGAAATATCTGCTGGAAGGGAAGTGTTCTTGGACCAATACTTTACCTGCTATATACAAGAGATATCCCACAAATTGACAACATTTTTATGGCTACCTTTGCAGACGACACTGCAATTCTTGCAGTTGACGTATCTGTCGAAAACTCCACAGGAAAACTTCAAAATGCAGTCAATAAAATAAGATTATGGACCCAACGATGGCGCATAAAACTTAATGAAAGCAAATCAACTCATATAAATTTTACATATAAAAAGATTGCAACCATTCCTATCTCAATCAATAACAAAATAGTACCATATGCCAATACAACAAAGTATCTGGGAATGACACTCGATGCTAAGCTAAGATGGAAGGAACATATAAGAAAGAAAAAAGAAGAGCTAAACATTAGACTCAAAAAATTTTACTGGTTATTTGGGCGTGGTTCTGAGTTATCAGTACCAGAACAAAATATTGATATATAAGCAGATATTAAAACCTGTGTGAACGTACGGTATCCAATTATGGGGCTGTGCAAAGAAAACCAACATCGAAATGTTGCAAAAATTTCAAAATAAAGTGCTCCGTGGTATAGTAAATGCACCATGGTACGTACGTAACAAAGATCTCCACCGTGACTTCCAAATTGAAACAGTCACGGAAGAGATCAAGAAACATGCAGTCAAACACGAGCAGAGATTGCAAACTCATGTGAACTCGGAAATGGCAGCAGTTCTTCATATCGACAGCAGTATCCGTCGACTCAAGAGAACGAAACCACACGAGCTGAAATGGAAAATTCTACGATAATAGTTTCCATTACGGAAATTATTATTTCAATCAATTTCTTTTGCGAAAAAATCTAAATAATCTTCCCACGCCGAACTATTGCTGTGGTTATCTCCTTCACGGGCTACACGGTAATTATTATGATGTTAGCAATCCTCCACGGAAACTCTCACTATAATAATTTCCTAAACACGCGACCGAAAATTTACTAAAAAAAAGTCATTAGTCGATCTTACGTAGATTGGTTATAACGGAAAAAAGATAGGTGGGCTTTAGTGGGTTCGATTCCTACACTATCAAGACGCATACGCTCTTGATGTCCTTCGGGGATTACCTCCTATCTTTCGCAAAAAAAAAAAAAAAAAAAAAAAAAAATTTTCATTTTTTTTATTAAGCTTTTATAATATAACCACCAATTTATTTATTTATTTTATTTACTCAGCTACATATAAAACGATTAGTCTTTTTTTTAAACATTTAAAGCATTGTTCCTGAAAATTGTAAGAAAAACCACCAAAAAGTGGAAAAAAAACATTTTTTTTGAAAATTTTTCAATCATTTTTTATATTATAATAGTAAAATCTTTACTTTAATTTTTACTTATTTTTTGGTTTTCTATATACTTGTATATATATATTTTTATATTATTATTATTTGTTTGTTTTGTGTTTTCACCAAAGTATCTAATATTGATTCGATAATATTTTTTGTGCTGTGTAGCTATATTTTTTTTTTTTGCAGTGTAAATACCTATTTCTTTCTTTGTCTCACAATTTTGTCATTTGCTTAAGTAATTGATAAGCTTCAATGAGCATTTCCTTTCCACAAAAAAAAAAAACAAAAAAAAAAAAAAAATTAAACTGAAATTTGTTTTTCTTATTTTCTTCAGATACTATGAAACTTAATGTAAAATGCAATTTAATATTCCAAAGACTTAAATGACATTTTAAAGATATTACAAATATATATATATATATATCTAGATATTATTATATGAAATAATATATATTTTAATACTATATAAATAAAACATTATATCATTTTATAGATAATATATATTTGTGTAAATAGTATAATATCTTAAGATATACTTTATGTAATGTAAATTTGATATTTTGCTTAACTTGTTTTTTTTTTCTCTTTCTCTCTTATGGAAATTTTTTACAAATTATAATTTTTTTTTTCTATTGAATTTTTTTTTGTTTTTTCTTATTTAAGGTACATTACTTCGGTATACCATCATAATAATATCTCTTATATATTGCTATATATTATGTATTATAATATTATGTAATATGTAATACTCACGTTGTTATAAAATAAATAAATACCGTTATGTTCACATGTTATATTTTTGTTGATGCATGTATTATATTGACATATATCTATATTATGTTTTGTATATACATATAATGTATATATAAATGTACAGTGAGTTGCGAAATAGTAAAAATATATTGAAAACTGAATTCTTATTGTAATTTAAATGAAACTAGTATTCGCCCGAGTAATGTATAAGAAATTTATATTTGACATCACTGTTTTCGGACAGATATAAATTTTGTTATTAGATTATTTTGTTGATGACAGGTAACTGTCAGATGACATTTATATTGTCATTTGATAGTTTTTCCATCTTTGTTATATTTAATGACAGAAAACTGTCAGATGAGATTTATAAGTGAGCACATAGCTGCTGTTCTCGAAATTCGAGGAGGTTTCATAAAAAATCGCATTCAATTTCCATCCTTTCTATAATTTATTTTGGCACTATATTAAAACATCTTAATCGTATTTTTTTGTTATGTTTTAATTTTTTAATTTGATCTTGCTTTACAATTATCACTATTCTTTATATAATATTTTCAATAATTTGTTATATTACTCTTACTTTAAATTTTAAAAACATAATAGATATTAAATATTAAGATTACAATACTTGTAATAAAATACACTCTATATGAGCGATTTCGTTCCATTTAAGACTTAAATAAATAAACATTAGCATAATCATCTTTTTTATTGATTTATCCTAGACAACAACCACATAATACGTAATAATTTATTTAAATAACAAAAATTAAATTTAAATTTAATTCTGGGGAGGCCAAGAAGAAGAAACTCATGGAAACATTTTATGATCCATGTGAATATGGAACATTTTATGATCCATGATTATGACCGAAAGGTCGAAACACGTGTCGGAATAAAAGAATTTTGTGAAATTAACAAGAGTATTTAATTTTTTAAAAAAGAAGAAACTCTGTACTTTGTTGAATTCGGCAAATGTATGTATATACATTTATTTATAGATGGAGTGAAGTTTTAAATTAAAATTTCTAATTAAAAATTAAAACTATTTTGGAAAAAATTAAATTTGAAAAAATATTTAATTTCGCTACGTCTCCTTTTAAATATTTATCATTTTAGATAATAACAATGACAATCGGTTGTTAAATGGTTTAGATATTATTGTACCGTACTTTTTCAGATTAATTTTCAGATTCAGATTAATTCAGATTAATTAATTTACAAATTTTAAGTGATTAAAAATTTTAGAAATATGGAATGGAAATATACCATCGAATACAAAAAAAAAATAAGTTGCTTTTAGGTGCTTGCTACAAGCTGAAAATCCTTCAAGTGGTAATTTATTGAAGTATTTTACGAAATAAATTATTGTTCTATTCTATTTATGATACTATTTTGCATCTGCCACACTTCCTACTTCCCATTTTTTCATTTCGTTTTTGACTATTTCCTTCCTACCAATGTATTTGTATTGATTTTAAATATATTTTTTTTTTCGTTCGCACACTAAAAGTTCATTTAAAAATGGTTCAGTTTTTAAATTTTTCTGTCATTATCCTATTTAATTTTAGTCCATTTAAACTATTTAAAAATATCATATATTATGTAAGTAAAGTACTTGTTCGCTATTTGCAAACTATATAATGAAGTAGAAGAAATTGTACAGCACATTTTGTACGAATATGAAGTACCAGCAAACAAAATACTTTTACTTACGCCTATTTATTTTCATTCATATATTTTAGTTTTGTTTTTTAATTATTAATTATTATAGAAGTAATATAAAAATGAATTTATAAATTTTAATGAATAGTTAATACAAATGTAGACCATTGTTTAAACTATGAAGCCTACAAATGAGATTTTAATCTCATAAAACATTTGAATTCGAAATAAACAAAAATTACTGTCCAATTTCTACAAAAGTATATTTTTAGATTCCTTGTCAAATTAGAGATGGCATAGAAAAAATTATTTTACTTAGAAAACATTGTTTCATTAAGGCAATTTTTTATAATCAAATAAACAATACCTTCAGCTGGGTAATCATTTATTAATAATTTGATATTAAATACCTATCATAGTTTTTAAATTAAATACTTAACATAGTTTAACAATAATTAGCGGATGGCCCAAGCCATTTTTATTAAATAAAAAATAAATAAATTTTAATTGACACAATTGAAATTTTCTGAGTCACTGTATCACCTAAATAACTCTTTAATTTTGCCTTCTGAAGAAAATTTTCTTATTTAAAGTATTAAAAATAAAAAAAAACAAAAAATTATAAGCTTTACTTGATTATAATGATGAAAAATTATCATTATAATAATGATGATTATGATATTGATGATCATAAATTATTATAATTTATTTTGAGGTACAAAAAATAATATCGAAAATTAAAAAATTGTAAAATAAATGTTAAAATAATGCATTTTTAATATTTTTCCATTCAAAGCTAGAAAAAAAATTTCATTTAAATTGAATATTACAATACAAATTATTTATTACATGCTGTAAGAGTGTTTGGAAATATATAAGAGAGTTAAAATTTTATTTTATAACACATGGTAAAATATTTTTATATTTAGACTAACACGTGTTCAATAACGCACTTGCAACTTACATGATTTGATTATGATAGAAGTATAATTATTAATGATTTTTTGATTGATTATTGATTGATTATTGATTGGTTACTTAATAATTCATATTATATAATTTGTTATACAGTAAGCTTGCCATATTATGGCTACACTTAATTCGATTCGGTACATTTTTTTTTGTAAAAATAATTAGATAGGGTGCCTAACTACTACCTTAGCAGAATTTAATACATATAAAGATGAAACAAAGAAGGTAAGTAAAGCAAAATAAACAAAATTAGAAAAATATTAGAATAGAATTGAATAGAAGAGTTAGTATACAAATTTGCGGACTGTTATTATGTGTGTGGGAACACAATACGAATCTGATCTTTTATATTTCTGGTTCATTGTAAATGTACAAATTATACGACAAGTAGTACTATGTGTCGTCTATTTTGAAATCGACTTTTTGTGTATAATTTTATTAAAAGAAAAATTTAGTATTGAAGAGTGGACATGGATTTCAAGCAAAAATAAAACATTTTTTTTAATTACTACAACTTACAATAATTTTTTAGCAAATCAATATTGACGTAAAACTATTGGTAACATCCACAAAATAACATAGGGTTAAAATAAAGAATATTAAATAATTTTTAATATATTTTAATAGTTATTTTGTTGTGTCAATACAAATTGTTTTTTGGAATATAATTATCGTACAATGTATTGTGCATATCAATATTATAGACAGCTAACATTTAACGAAATACATTTTTTTTTATATTTTAAAGAAAGCTATAGGATATCTGATGCAACACATATACATTAAGATTAAACCACTTGAGGAGATATGTTTGATAACAATTTGAAATAATAAGACAATAATTATCTGCAGCTATTGATTTATATATATTTTTGTTAAATTTGTATTTATTAGCAATCTCTTGTGATAACGATTGTTAATTTTTGTTACCATTTCTTAATTAAACATAAATTAAAGATATTGGGCTCTGTTAGTTATCGACACAAATCCACTGTTGAAAAAATGGTTGAATCAATCAAGTATAAACAACTTAACAGATTAAGACATTTATCAACTGCCAATTTTAAGTCGAAAAGTTTACTATACTTAATGAAATAGAATTGAATTTCATTCATATCAAATGGAATTTAAAATCCCCAGCCGAATTGGGCTGCATGTCGTAATATATTTGATGAAATGCATTTGCTCAAACCAATATATGAATCAATTTTTGACATGAGACATGTTCATTGTATATTTGTTGTGATCATCACTTATATAAAATTTGGCTGGGTTAGTATTTAAGTCCCGTAAAACGTGCAAGAAGTTATTGTGGAAAATTGACAACGGAAAAAGTGTGAAAATGGATTCAAAGCACGTAAACAGGCATAATAAGTACGCAATTCGACTGAAATTCTTTAATAATGATAGCTGTCGAATTTATAAGAGTCTTCAAACACAGAAGAACATCCGTAGATATATTCTCAACTATTTCTCAGATCTGAAAATTAAGCTCAAGTAGCTTTTAAACTATATATTTTACAATCTAACAGAAATCTGAAAGGTTCCTTGTCAGGATATACATTGATTTTTCACAAATATTTGTAGTGAGTTAAACATGCGAAACACTAAAGTTATGTTCTAAATGTGCATTAAACTTTAATATAATTTTATTACATAATATATTGACACATTACATTACAAAATAATCAGTTAAAGAAAAGTATTTGACAAGTCAAGTCGTCACAAGATAATACACTATGCTTACAGCTTCTTGAGAATATTCCAATTCGTATCTGTGTTGAATAGGATGTGTCCTAGTATCATGATGTTGACAGATTGCTATAATTGCCACCTCTATTTAAAATAACTAACTATCTATTGGAATTTTCTGATAAATGAACAAAGGGGATATTGATACATGTGCTAGTGTCATGACAGCGACACATTACTGTAATTGCCACTTCCATTCAATTTAAACTAACTGTGAATTGAAAGTTTATGTAAAATTATAAATGAACGAGAAAAAGACATAAAAAAAAATTTCCTTCACTGCGTTCATATTTTTATATCATTTGAAATATAATATTAATGACTGAATAGAAGTTGGTGTATACAGTTGGTGCAATTTATATAGTTGACAGGATTAATTTCTCTTATATATATAAAAATTGAAGAAAATAAATTTTCAATAGCACATAAAAATTTCCAGTTTGAGCTTAAGGGAATTTTCAGTTTAATTAAAACTATCCACATATATTATTAATACTAGTATATATATATTTGATATTACATTCTCCAAGGATATTTGAAATCAATTCAAATTAAAAAAAAACAAAAACTAATAATTAGAAACTAATTTATTTTATTTTATCATAACTAAAAATATAAAAATCGATTAATTTTTGTGATTCTAAAAGAATATTCTCCATTGTAGGTATTTAATTCTCAATACGTAGAATAATAATCAATACGTAGAAATCAGTATCCTTAAATAAGGATTGCATTTAAATAATTTTATTATTTTTTTTTTTTTCAACTATTTTGTAATACTCTAATGATTTATTTTAATATTAAAAAAATTTAGTTCTTTTACTTTGTAGAATATTTTGAAGAAAAGCTTTTCATTAAAATGTAAATACCCAGGTATCTCCAACAAAGAGAAACTCATTTTGAATTACCTTTATGACTATAACCTCCACACCATAATCTATTTATGAAAACTTATTAAATGTAAAGCAAAAAAAAAAAAAAAAATAATAAAATTAAAAGCACCATCTCTTTTCTTCTCTTTCTTAACTTCATCCTTTTTTATATAATAATGTTTTTTTTGTTGTTGTTTTTTTTTTTTTTTTTTTGTAATTTTATGTTTTAATAGTGCACACACAGCACAACACCTAGGGAAATTCATATCAAATCGATTTATGATATCTGTCGATAAATAAAAATGTAATTTAAAAATAATTTACTTGTATATATGTGTGTGTGTATTATAATATGTAGAATATAGATGTATAGTATGTTGTATAATAAAATGAAAGTATCATTAGGGGGATTGTATTTTAGAAAACCAAAAAAAAAAAAAATCGAAATGAAAAAAAAATCTTTTTTTTTTTTTTTGTTGTGGTTACATCCTTAATATTATGTTTATTACATATCTATATGTATACAGTAGCGGAAATTTGTATACAATTATATTTCAATCAAATGAAATTCTGGATATGGTACTTCAAGCACAGCCACAATGTGGATATAGTTACAAATTAATTATTATTGAGTATGGTAAAAAATGTTCAGTATTTAGAAAGTATAACGGAAATCGATGAAAATTATGAAAACAATTTATTTAACAACAGATGGTAATTAAAATAATGTGAAAGTTTCACATCAGCATGTCTTCGCTTGTAGTAGTAGTAAATAGAGCGCTTGCCTTTCAACCAGTGTTCGAAATTTTATTTTAAAAGGGCGAAATTTTCTATTTTTTCAATAATGCCCACAAAATTTTATTTTGTTTTTTAAATATTGATATCGTTCTTCGTAATAAAAAAGAGAAACTACTAATTCTACATAATGTCACGCATAAAAATCCTATTCATATAATAATCATCAGACCAAAATACGAAAAAACTGAAAAAGCTAAATAAAATCATTATATTTTTGAGAATAATTACGTATTTTCTTATTCTCTTTTGTTCTTATCATACCAACGAAAATATAAAAGGTCTATGAAGAAAATTGTATATCTCTTACTAACTTCTAATGGGCATTAATTTATTTAAGTTATTATGTTTTTCGCTCTCTTTAAAATATAATTCCAAATTATTTTAAACGCTCAAGTTAAGTAAAGAGCGCAAGTAAATGTTATTTTATATACTTTTATATTAACTTGCCAGTGTCTGTTTATATATATGTATATATGTATATTTGTATATATATATGTTTGGTAGGTAGGTTGGAATTTTTTTGTTAATATTCAAACCAAATGCAAAAAGAAAAAAAATAATTTTGTTTAAAAAATTTAAAGACAGAGCTCTGCTCTGAATTTTGCGCAGTTACTCATGGTGAAAAAAGCAACCGGACACGGTACTTTACAAAGCTATCAAATGACAGGTTCGGGTTGCTGCCAAACAACTCCTAGCACGTCTCAGGCATATTTGAAAACCAATTGTATTACAAGCATGAAAATTTACACTTAGATACTATTTCACAAATAAAGAAATACGACTCATACCGATTTTGAAAATGTGGACTGGTTCGGGTTGCTGTCGAACAACTCCTAGTACGTCTCAGGCATATTTGAAAAACAATTGTAATACAGGCATGAAAATTTACACTTTGATACTTTTTCACAAATAAAGAAATACGACTGCTACCAATTTCGAAAATGTGGACTGGGTCGGGTTGCTGCCGAACAACTCCTAGCACGTCTCTGGCATATTTGAAAACCAATTGTATTACAAGCATGAAAATTTACACTTAGATACTATTTCACAAATAAAGAAATACGACTCATACCGATTTTGAAAATGTGGACTGGTTCGGGTTGCTGTCGAACAACTCCTAGTACGTCTCAGGCATATTTGAAAAACAATTGTAATACAGGCATGAAAATTTACACTTTGATACTTTTTCACAAATAAAGAAATACGACTGCTACCAATTTCGAAAATGTGGACTGGGTCGGGTTGCTGCCGAACAACTCCTAGCACGTCTCTGGCATATTTGAAAAACAATTGTAATACAGGCATCAAAATTTCCCAAGATCCCATTAACAATATTCCAGCAAGATTCATTATATACTTTTGTGTTTTATCTTATAGTAGTTCTAGATGCTCAACATCCACCACTAGTTTTATTTTCTACTTTTTAGGAGGCTAGTTTGGTTTCGATAAAAGTATATTTTAAAAATTTTTATTTTTACATTATTATTTTATTTATTTTGCTTTTTTATTTTTCTGTATTTTGATCTGATGATATTTTGTTATATAAATGATTTCTCTGCATGACGTAATATAGGATTTGGTGTGAGTTTTTCCTTTTTATTACGAAGAGCGAGAGCAATATTTAAAAATAAAAATAAAATTTTGCGGGCAAAAATAAAAAATTTCGCCCTTTTAAAACTCTTTTAAAATAAAATTTCGAACACACTAGGTACATTATATAAGGTTTGAGTTAATTTGTTTCTTTATAAGTTGTATATGAGTTAAGGCGATATTATTTTTTTTTGTCGTTGCGATTTTTTTTTAAATATTTGATAATTAGTATAATCTATAATGTTGTAGATAATGAATATTGATATCAAAATTGAAATACTGACAACTTTTAGTAATTCTTTCTAATTTTTTTTATTGGGATTATGTAGGTATTCAGAAATTTATATCTTGATTTTATTTTTTGGTAATATTGAATAAAACAAAAAAGTTTAGTATCATTTTAAAACTTTATACAGGAATAAAAAAAATAGAACAAAAATAAAAAAAAAGTAATATTTTTTTTTTATTTAATTCACCATCATCTCAAAAGAGCAATTCTGCTCGTATAATACTAATTAGGTACATTGGTAATAACTATCTATTATCACAAATTAATATCATTATTTTGAATTAACAAATTCAGCCTAATCATTCAGTCTTATCTTATAATTAGATAAATAAATAGTTAATACTATAACTATAGATAACAAATAAAAAAATTAATCCATTTTTACCTAAAACTCAAATGTTCACATTAACTACTTTTTTTTTAAAAAATAACCAACAGTGACTCATCCATATAACTTTAAATGAAACTGCAAATTGCGCATCAATTCAAAAGATAAAAAATTCACTCAAAACCCTTATTAAAAACAAAAATCTATAACGGCGATAATGATTCAAAATCAGACAGAAACAGAATACCATAACAAAAAATTATTCCTAGAGAATATCCAAGCAAAACTCATTTTAACCACCACAAATTTAAAATTATTAAATGTTTTTTCTCTCTTTCGAAGCAATAACAAATTTTTATTTTAAATAAATGTATACCCAAAATAAAATAATTTTAATGCGTTTAAACAAAAATTATCAGTAAGAGAAATGTTAAAATAATTTCCATTTCTACAAAACAGAAAAATAATATCTTAACTTTTTGTTTGGTATTGATTATAAAAATGTTTTAGTTATTAATAGAAGCATACAGAAATTTTTATATTTGTAATAAGAATTGAAACCAAAGGAGCAAAAAAAAAAAAATTTGATTTCGCACTTATTTTAATTTTTTTATAACGCTCTTTAGTAGAGAAAACAGTGGCGGGTGAGTGCGAAATTTCAAACACTGCTTTCAACCAAAAGGTCCCAGGTTCGATTCCCGATGAAGCAGCAAAAATTGGCTTTATTGGTTTTTCAACCTATTTCCAAAATGTTCTAATTTATTATTTAATTTTACTAATATTCCATTTATTAGACTAAACTGTGATAAAGCCAAACAAAGCTGGTGTATGCAGAAACAGAAATGCTTTCTTAATTTTTTTATTTTTTTATTTTTTATTTTTCAGTATCTCTAAAAGAGCAATTAGCTTGTACAGAGTGTATTTATTTAGATTATCTATAATTATAATTGACAAGCATTTAAGGTCCTGCGCAGTAGACACCTTTTTATTTTATTTCGATTCTCCTACTCCTTAATGAACTTCTAATATATAAGATTATATATAAAACAAAAATGCGCACACAGTTGAACATTTTGTACACATCCGATTTTATTATTCAGCAAATACATTATGCATAAGTGAGATATTATGAAAATAATAAACAAAAGTAAACAAATCAGTTATTATATATTATATTATGTACTTGCTAATGAATCTGTGTACATATGCCAAAAAAAAAAACATAGAAACAAATTCATCTCAAATAAAAAATATAAAAAAGCAAAAACAAAAAAAATCAGTTAAATTGTTCATATGACTAGCAAATTTATTTTATATAGTAGAGTTAGAGTACCTATCTATAATTATAATTGACAAGCATTTAAGGTCCTGCGCAGTAGACACCTTTTTCATCTTTAATGACAAAAGATTTTATTTTTAGTAATTTTATCCACTAAATGCCACCTTCTATAGGGAATATATCGAAACGAAGCAGTATATGAGGGACGTGTATTTATGTGTCCTAAATAAAACTTACTAACCACAAAACTTTTTATTAAACACGAGTGGTTTCTGCTATATCGTGCGAAGTCTATGTCAGTACGTAAATTATTGTTTTTTTAAAAACTTTAAATTTGACTTCAACTTGAAATATAATTACTCAACAGGGGCCACTAGTATAATATAATATAGTAAATAATATGTTAATCGAATTCAATAAGAAAATTATTAGAATAAAGAAGTTTTTTTTTAAATTTGTATAACTATGTACATAATAAGCTTACAACTATTGATAATGACAATCATAATGACTTTTGATTGAATTAATTGATTGAATTGATTGATAATGACAAAAGTGTTAATGTTAATTTTTATGAACAATTTTTACTAGAATATGATTCTTAGAAACAATAATTTTTTACAAATAAAATAGCTTTACAGTTCATATGGAATAATTATTAGTTATATTAATATATAAATTTTTCAATTTGCATTATTCATTTATTTTATGTTTTATTTATGAATATTTGTTTAAATTTAGTTTTGTTTACAATTTAATAAGTTAGCTTTCGCTTATACTATATTAAATTTAAAAAATATTTTTTTCACTAATTTTAATAACACCTGGAAGATTGTTAAAACTCTTATTGAATTATTGTATATACTCATTGAACCAGAGTGATAAGCATTTGTGTACATGGTATGGTGTAAAATATACTCATGTTGAAAATACGAGGTTATGTTAATAACAATAGCGATCATTATGGGTCATTAATTGTTTTATTGTCAAACATGTCGGAAGGCTTGACTCCCCTAAAATGTTTTTTGTACAACCTGTGGAACAAAGAAGAAAATCAGACTCAGGTCTTTATCAAAAAATAAATATCCAATCCAGGACTTATATATTTTTCTTGAACGGCCCATTAAATGGCCTTGAAGCCTTTAAAAATCATTATCTCCACTTCTTTATACAAAGCTCAACCTGTGTTAGAGAACAGATTTATGCGAAGTAACTTTCCGTTATATTAGAACAGACAGACACCCACTGATGTGACATACTTAACTAATATTCCATCACTGTACACATACATTTATAAATTTTATTAATATTATATTTTATCCTTTATGAATTTCTTTTAAAAATTGTTCACCAGTTTGAGTTCATTAATTTATATTTTTTTTTTTTTTTTAATATTTTAAAAGAATTTTATAATGACATTTAAAAACAAAAAAAAAAAAAAAAAATTGGAATATTGTATGTAGGTTGAAAATTATTAGGATGAGGTGGAAAGGAATGGTATTGAAGTAAGAAAAATTAACATAACTGTAAAATAATATGAAATATAATTTTAATGTCTTTAATAAAATTTTTTTTTTTTTGTTCTGTTCTGTTGTTCTTTTTGTTTTTTGTTGTTTTATTTGTTGGTTGTTGCTTTCATCACGATCATAAATCGAATTACAGTTGTTATTACGCAATGGGAAAAGAAAATATTGTATTCGAATTTAATAATTTTTTTTTTCCTCATATTTTTTTTCTATCTCTTTGCTTTGATCGAAATTGGAAATTACATTATGCGGTTGAGTTTTTTTTTTTTGCTTTTTTTTTATTTTTTTTTTTTATTAGTAATGTAAGTAATGAGATTTTGTTTTTTTTTTAAGTGTTATTTATTTATTTTGTGTAAAAAGGAAAAAGAGTAAAATATTTTTTTTTTTGTGTTAAAGTTAAATTTGTTATAATAATTGGAATATTTATAGGTATTTATTTTCATATTTAATATTATGTGTTTTCCATGACATAATATGGATCATTACTGTGAGGTAAAAAACATATCTATATCAAATTTTTCAGTTTCAAGATATTTAGAATTTGAAATTATGTATTGTTAAGTTGGTTGAATAGTTCTGGTTACGCTTTTAAATTTTAATTAGATTATAATTTTGATTAGATTAATAAGTTTGTTAGTTTTGTTTATCTTCAATCTTAAATCATTTTAGAGCTTACTTAATGCAAATAATTCAATCTTTAAATCAACAGCTTACTTAATCCAAATATTTGAAATCATTATCATTTTTACGTTTTTTGATCCATTTATAGTAATTTTACATTACAAGTTATATTTTATTTTGTATTGTTTTTCATTGACAGTAGAACATGAAAAATAAATTGTAAAATAGAGAAGGATAGGATAATTCAGGATAGGTGATGGTTAATAAATTCATCGAACCCTCTAATATTAAAATATATACAGTAGAACAACACAAATTACCTTTAAGTCGAAATAAAATTATAAATCCACCCCTTTAGAAAAACCAAATAGCCGAAAGAACTTTATGATACCAAAATGTTTCAAGCTTTTCCGATTTAACAATTTGAAATTCGTTCCAGCTGACTATTCATACCTTACTATTATCTCATATCATTTTCTTCCTTTCTCCTCCATCTAACAGTGTGCAATTTGTATCATTTGGTCAGTAGGTAATTGACATTTGGTTTACTTATTGTTTACATTTTTTTTGTATTTCTTTTTGAACAAAAGGTCTTAATTTCTAATTTGCAATTTAATCAGATTTCGATATTAACTAATCAAATTCTTAATTGATTGACAATAATTGTTTAAAATAAAATAGAATTAAATTAAAACCATTATAACAAAATTTAAACTATTACCATTTTTATTTGGTATAAATAAAAATTAATCAATATTGTTATAGAGAAGATGTTTTTCCCATTAATATTTATTTATTTATTTATTTGATTTATACAAATTGTACATAAGACTATTAGTCTTTTTACTATACAACTGTTGTTAATATTGCGCTAATACTGTTAATATTGCACTAATATTGTTAATATTGTACTAATACTGTTAATATTGCACTAATATTGTTAATATTGCACTAATATTTTTAATATTGCACTAATATTGTTAATATTGCACTAATATTGTTAATATTGCACTAATACTGTTAATATTGCACTAATATTGTTAATATTGTACTAATACTGTTAATATTGCACTAATATTGTTAATATTGCACTAATATTGTTAATATTGCACTAATATTGTTAATATTGCAATAATATTGTTAATATTGCACTAATATTGTTAATATTGCACTAATATTATTAATATTGCACTAATATTGTTAATATTGCACTAATATTGTTAATATTGCACTAATAATGTTAATATTGCACTAATATTGTTAATATTGCACTAATGTTATTACAGTGCATTAACAGTGCATTGTTACTAATATTATTGTCATATTACCTACTGATATATTTGATTTAAATTGTTACTTAGATATCAAATGTCATGGGAAAGTTTTATCAACTAATGAGATTCTAAGCACTATAATGATGATTTTATAGTGAACGATTGACTCAAGTGATTAGTGAGCTCGTGAAAAATTGACACGAAGTCTTAACGAATACATGAATGATTGATGTTGGTCATGAGCTAGCAATATTTTATTTATTTTTATTATAATTAAAATATTTTTATTATAATTATAAAAATCCTATATTTTCCCTCTTCAAAAAATCGTAATTTTATAATTATTAATATTTCGAATTATTAACTTTATAATAATATTTAAATAGTATATGTACAAATGCTAACCTTACTATTAAATACATAAATATTAATATAATGAAATTTTATAATTTTAAATAAATAAAAATAAGAATTAAATGTGGGTTTTAAAATTTACCAAAATTCAGATAGGTCGAGTTCATTTTTAAGTTAATGGAAAACATTTTAGTATTTATTTTGTAATTAAAAAAGGTTATCATAAATAAAATGAATTTAGCTTTTGCAAAAAAAAAAAAATAATAATAATAATAATAAAATATAATAATAGTAACTGGAAACATTTGAAAAAACTATTACATATTATTATTTCAAATTAGGATGAATATTTAAAAAAGTTTTTTTGTATATAACAAACAACCAATAATAATAATTGTGTAAATACATTTGTAGCCTTTTTCCTTTCGGATGTGGGTAAATATATTGTTTTTTTCTGTTTTTTATTAAATTTGTTTACAAAATAAATAAATAAAAATAAATAATTATATTTTGAAATTTCCTTTTAACTATTTACAAAAAAAAAAAATTAGTTTATTTAAAATTATTTTTTTCCTTCTTTTAATGGAGCTGTGTACAAAGGTACACTACTACTACTACTATATTTAATTATGAAAACATCACTTTTTTAACATCACGGTAATTTAATTTGTTGATTTTTTTTTTTTATTTTAATTTACTGAAAATAAATATAATTTTTTTTTACTGTTATTTCTACACCATTACTTTATTTTAAATTAATTTTTATTTTTTCAATTTTTTGCTTTTTCTATAACACAATTCAAGATAGGATCTTATTACTATGATAATTTCAATTAAATAATTTGATATTGATGACTTATAAATTAAATTATTGTGAACTGTAAAAAATGCAGTAATTATATTATTTTGCATTAAAAGATAGAAGAAAATTTGAAATGTAGCTAGTGAAGACTTATGTTGAAGACAATATTTTAAAATTAATTGTTAACTGTATATTATTTAGTGTTGTGCGATGTAAGCTATATTATGTAGATTACGGTATTGTCTACACGTTGACAATACTTTGTAGACAATACCAATATGTTTGTAGAATACAGACCCTTTGCAATATCAACATACTCTACAACCATTTCAGACAATTTCTCAACTGTTTCAGAAACTTCAATTAAATCCTGAGCATGTAAAAAAAAGCCTGCTCTATGGTAGAATTATGCAACATTGAAATAATCGTTTTAACATTGATGGAACAATTTTTCGAACCCATCAATTAATAAAACACTGATTCTAAACTTATAATAGCCCTGTAATACATTTTTATATGCTTTATCAAGCCAAATTTTTGACAGTTGCTGTCAAACTTTAATTATAATCATTAACACTAATTATATAACTTTATGTTTTTTGATCAGGTTAAGAATAGTTATAATTAGAATAGATTAAATTAGGCTAAGTTTAATCAATCTTCTGATGATAGTGTAGTAATCGAAATCGATTAAGATATCAAATAACATTCGTGAAATGTACCTAGAATTTTTTAGTTTTCAATAAAACACGATTAATTGCTTACTCCCTTACTGTTCCATTATTATAATTTTAAGAAAAAAATAGTACTAAAAATTATTAAAAATAGAGTATGAAATTAAGATAAAAATTTTACTTAAATGGTAATAAGATATTAAAAGAAGAATCGGTTTTTGTAAATGTTGTAGACTAGACTATAGTTTAAGACTTAAGGTAAAAAAGACTGTACAAAGTGGTAGACAAACTTAAAATGTATCTAAAAAAAATGTTCCGACGAAATCAAAGTGTTTTATTGGTTTTATGAACTGATCCAGTACCCTTTATCATTTGTTGACCAAATAAAGGACAAACAAAATTAATAGACAAAAACAAACAAGGACTCCTAAAAGTATGCTTTCATTTTGATATTTCGAACTAAAATGATTATTATTGTATAGCAAAAATCAACTTCATTTCAATATTTAATAAAAATTAGTGAAATAAATTGAAAAATATCCTGTCTTCAGTTTGCAGTGGAAATATCAGTCTTTTGATGATTGTGTAACAACTAAATATCATATTTACAGCTTTTAATTTTATTATTAGAATTAAAAATAAATTAGAATAAGCTATAACACACTTATTTAAAAAAAAATATATTACTAAAATGCCAATCATGACCATTCATTGTATTTTCATTTATACATTAATAAGTGGCATTCATAATCGATTCATTAAAGTTGAACATTAAAGTTGAAAGTAGGAGTAAAATATAAAATTACTTTGATGTTCATTCAAAAATAAAAATAATTAGAAAGAAATATAATAAGAGGTGTATAAATGTTGTAAATAAAAATTAATATAAATACGTAGACCCACATATTAAAGAAAAATAAAACACCTACACTTTAAAGTTGAAATTACAGAAATGTTATACTGTTCCTTTTAAATATATACATATGTACAGATGTGAATTATTATTAAATAATTGACATTTAAAGTTATTTTATTATTTACTTTTTTTCTTTCTTGTAAAACTCAACAATGACAACCCACATTTTCTATAGTATTATTTTTGTCCCTTTATTTATACATCGCAGGATTTAGATATATATTTTTATTATGAGTATACCAGCTCGTATAACTTTTTTTTTTCTATTTTCTCATAACTAGAGATATCTAATTAAAAATTTATTATTTTATAATATTCGTCTATATACCGATATGGTGTAGTTGTTTTTTTGTCATTATTGATAAATAACACAAACCTACTCTGGACAATAGATGTTTGATTGAAATTAAATATTTTATAATTCGTCTATACTGATATGGTGTAGTTGTTTTGTCATTACTAATTAGTAGTTTGATTTGAATCCTGCTCAGGATATAGATTTTTCATTGTAATAAAATATTTTTGTTTCTTTAATATTTATTTCAATCATTGAATTTATTTCAATCGTCCAAATAGATTTCTCAAAATCACAAAGTAATGAAAAATAAAAATTTTTTAAGAATTTAATTTGATAAAAATTTAAAAAAAATATAACTGTGCTATTTAAGAAGGTCCAATTACTTTAAAAAAAAAAAAATTGTAAATATCGTTCCAGTTAATTAGTTTATGTAACAGAAAACTGATAAATGAAAAAAAAATGTTCACTTTACTTTATGTAATAAATTCCAGTATCATTCTGATTTACGAAATGGTTATTCTACACCTAGTTACTGCCAGTTACTTACACAAAAAATATTTTAAAAAAAAAACGCACACAGTTTTAAATGTTCTAGAGTCAACGAAAATATTTAAAAAGAGTTATAGCGGTACTATTCATATAATAATAATACTTAATCGGGTAACGTTATAAATATAAATAACGGTAAAACCCAAAACACCGTAACATTTAAATAAACTTAAAAGAAAAAAATTCAAATTAAATAAATAAAAGTGTATTGCGTTACCGAACAGCATAGTTATGTGAAATAGGGTAGGTAATTACGTAACTGTATCTATATTATAATATTATGTAATATGTATATATATATATAATACTATATATATATATGCAAAATAATTGTATTTCAGAACTGCGTTATTTTCCTTTCAAATAGTTTTTATTTAACTACGAGGTTTTTCGACTGTAAGCCGAATTAAGAATTCCATACTATAGACTAGTATAATGAATGAAGGGATATTTTTATTATTTTGTTGTTGAAAATTTTCTCTTTAAATTCCACGGAAAAAAGCGTTGATTTTATTTTATTTTTGTTATTTTTTTTGGAAAATCATCAAAGTACAAAACAAAATCGTTATTTACACCATTTTTTATCCTCTTTGAAATTTTATAGACAACAAAACTAAAATAAAAAAAACAAAAAATAAAAATCATCAAGGATAATAATAGAATGCCTATATATAACTGTGTATTTGAGAAGGATGCTTATTCTGAGCGGTTGTTACTGTTATTTTTACTTGTTATATGTTTGTTAAATTTGCTTTTATGTTTTTTTTTTTTTGTTTATTTTGTTTTACTATTCTATAACAACTCTGTTAAATAAGGTGGAAATAGGCGTTGATCAAAGAAAAATGACTGAATTAACAAGAAAAACAAAAAAAAAAAAGAGGATAAAATAAAATCAAGAGGAAAACTAAATGAAAAATAAAATAAAATTAAAGGGGGAAATAAGAGTAATTTGTTGTTTTTGCCTATATCTACATTTTTTTTTTTTTTTTTTTGAATAATTTCAATTCGTTTGGGTGTTTTCATTTCCAAAAAAAATTTCAAAGTTTTATAAATTATTTGTTACAGGATATTATAATGATGCATTATGCAAAAGGATATTATATTCTCTGTAAATAAAAATTATTTTAAAAATTTAAATATATACGTATTATAACATTAAATGATTGATTAAAAATTATAAGGTTAACTTATTTTATTTGTATTGAAATTATAAATTAATTAAAATATATTTTGTATACGTACTAGTTATTTGGTAAAGAGAATAAATTAAAAATAAGATATAAATAAAATTAAAATAGTAAATTAAAAAAATATTGTATCAGAAAGTAAGTATAGAAACGAAGATATATATAATGACAGTCAGTTGTCATAAATGACATATAATGTATCATAAAGTAAATCTAAAGAATTAGGTTTGAATGTTAAGCTAGAAATAGATATTATAATGTGTTATAATGGCAAGTCAGAGAGTCAAGTCAGGAAGTCAAGCCAGAGATAGATAGTATAATGTCTCATAATGCCAAGTCAGAGAGTCAAGTTAAAAAGTCAAACCAAAAATTGCTATTATAATGTGTTGTAATGTCAAGTCAAACAGTCAAGTCAAAAAGTCAAGCCAAAAATAGTTAGTATAGTATGTGTCATAATGTCAAGTCAAACAGTCAAGCCAGAAATAGATAGTATAATGTGTATTTCAAGTCAAAGGGTTATATCAGAAAGTCAAGCAAGAAATATATAGTGTAATATGTCATAATGTCAAGTCAGAGAATCAAGTCAAAAAGTCAAGCCAAAACTATATAGTATAATGTGTCATAATGTCAAGTAAAACAGTCAAGCCAAAAATAGATAGTATAATGTGTATTTGAAGTCAAAGGGTCATGTCAGAAAGTCAAGCCAGAAATATATATGTGCCTATTACAGGTATCACTTTTTTTTGTTGGATCCGAGTAATTTCAGGTGACAACACTAATTACTATTACAACTGTCGCACGCCGACTGAAAAATGCGACTCAATTGTCACTTGCAATTTATATGTGACAGGATTCCGTTTGTCTGTAATTTTGTTATTTTTTGTGTCTATATAATAATGGATTCTGAAAAGAAAGGGTATGTAAATATTTACAAATTTATTGAAATAATTTATATATATAATATATATTTGAATTTAAATTTATATTATATAATATTATTTTCTTGCTTTAAATAGAAAGTTAAGGATTTATGAAATAAAAACAAATTTTAATTTATTTCTCTTTATGCTTAGATTCTTTGTTTCTTCTTCTGAATCACTATCACTAAAGTATTGATCCACACTTTTAAATAAAAACATTTTTCCACACTTTTAAATAAAAATAGAATGTTTCTCCTATATCAGTTTTCGGGCATGTTAATACATTTTCAAGGTCGAAGCAGATTACTGGTACATCACTTCTTTTATCTTTTTCTTTTGTATTTCGCATTTCGTCTTTGAGCACAAGATGCAATTTATAATGTTCACTTTGGTTTTCCAGATTTTTATTTACTTCACATTTGCCACAGCGATCAGATTTCGGCATGTGAAAGTCTAAATTAAAGCAAGTGTTAAAAATATATCTATAGTAACTCGCTTTTACAGGAGTACGATTTGAATGATCACATTTTTCCCTGTACAGATCATATATTTTCGAAATATTAAGATTCGAATCTAAATATTCTCTGGATGTGTTTGCCCGACAATAATGAGATTCTATACGGGGAAAAATTTATCTGTTCTCTTACAAATTTTCTATCTTCATCTGATATGATGTGATTTTTCTTTAATCGTCCTCGTTTATCAATATAATGACTTCCAGTACATTCATCTTTTTTATCGTGTACTGTATAAACTGGTTTTTAGAGATATACATAGTGTACTTAAATAAAATGATTTGCAGACCTGAATACGCTGCCATAATAAAAATATGAAAATTGTCTTCAAAACTTTTAATTTTTAGTTGTTGTTCTATTTTTTAAAACCGGTTCTGTTGTTTTATCAATAAAAAAAATATTTGCCTTCTTGATCATGTTTATAGAAAATTTGGAATATGGCTTTCCGTTCATCTCCACTTATTAAAGTTCCACAGTTATACTTACATTTGTGTAAACAATCTTTTTTGTCAATGATTTTCCTTTCTTCTCTAATATTTCCTCTGCTGTTAATGTGCTTTTTCCCAGCCTGATAGCTAGCTAGCTTTCTCTGATTACATTTACGATTTACATTCAAGATTTCGAACTTTTTTTTTACCATATTTGGATTCACGTTCTCATCATTAGTTTCCATATTTTTCATTTCCTCACTAATAATGGTAGCTTCAGCAAGTACAGTTTCTCCATTGCAAGGTTCATTACTAGCTTGTGGTAAATTTATTATTATCGGATCTGACTCTAATTCATTTAGATTTATATCTAAATCATTTATATAGCATTCTGAATTTTTAAAAGTAATAATCTGGTTCCAACATTTTTACAAATATGTCACTAAATTTGTTTATTAATATTTTAACTATTTTTAAAATAATTTATTATTGTCAATTAAATAGTTTTTATTAATTTTGTTGACACAATGTTAAACACAATGTTTCGTTAGCTTAACAATACACAGACTAAATTATTAATTAATGAGTAAAATTGTTACATACTAAAAGATAATTTTTTGAATTTCAAAAAATAACTGTAATTAATTTCTCAATTTCACAATGAAATGAATTTCAAAATACTCAAAGAGAAAAAAAATGGCTGTAATTTTATCTTTAATATAATTATAACATGTTTGTGGGATTATTATTAATATTTATCCATTGTTTTTATAAAAAACATTATGCATGTTTGTTTTTTTTTTAAATACTCAATTAAAATGTAACTGAAAAACTTATATGTTTTTACATAGTTCTAACTATCCATTTTATTGTAAAACAAAGTCGTATCTTCAAAACGATTTAAAATATAAACATACAATGTTGTAATTGCAGAAATTTTGTAGATACAACTATGTTTTATCAAATTATTGCACTTTTGTACGGCAGATACGACTAGGGAATTCTGAAATTTAAGAAACGATTGAAGATACAACTTTGTAATTAATTTCATTGGAAAGATCATCCTAGAATTAGTAAAACTGCATATATAACTCATTTTCCAAAAAATTGTCAGTTAGAACCACGTGATTCTAAGGTCGCAAACTGTAAAAATAGATCGAATTCTGATATTTAAAAATATTTATTTAACTTTTTTAATTTTAATTTCAAATTTTTAATATTAATAAGCATTAGGGGCAGGTTGTGGAAAATTCACAAAATTACAATTTCCCCATTGTTTGTACTTGTACATATTGAATTCATAATTATTATAAATTTTTGTGTTATCAATCAATTAGTTCTGCTTCAATTCTTCTGTTTTATAAATTTTATTTTGTATTATTTCAATAATTAGACCCATTATTCAAATAATCATATAATTAATTCATTCCATTAAATTTCTAAATTTATTTTTCTTATTTTTGTCTATTCAATCTGTTGAGAATTAAAATTATGATAATGGTAATTTTTAAATTTCAAATGTTGTTCGGATCTGGTTACCATAAATTTGTTTGTTTTTTTGCTAAATACTCATACGAAACTATTAAATTGCCTATTTATTTTATTATATTTTCTACTTTTATACTTATTTCTTTAAGTCTTTCAGCTTTTTTTTTTAACTGTGTAATTCTCTATAGCTAGCATCTGTCATAATAAAAAAAAAACCCCAAAAACAAAACAAAAAAAAAACATATGAAAATAGAAAGTATGACTTAAAGTCAAAATAATGACATAATTTGTCATCTTTTTTTATTTTTGTTTTATTGTTTCTATAATTTTTTGTCAAAATAAAATATATGAACACAGAGTAACATTGAGCCATTCCCATTTATATGTATTGTACATTGTTATTCTGTTATCATTTTTGTACTGAATTTTCTTTTCTTCTTTGCTAAAAATTGTTAAAGAGAATTTTTTTTTTTTTTTTTTTTTTTTTTTATTTACAGGAAATGATAAGAAGCAGGAGAAGAAAAACGGTGGAAAAATAAGTTTGTGGAATAGGCCATTGTTATTTAAAAAGCGAGAAAGAGACCGATACAAAAGAGATTTTAAGACGTAAAATCTTAAAAAACAAAAACAAGAAAATATACAAGTTTTTCTCTGTCATAAATTATGACACAATACAATATTGTATTTTTTTTTTGGTTTTTTTGGTTTTTTGGAATGTAATAATTTAATATTAAAGAAACTTCATACTTAAATTTGGTAAAAGAAAAATAGAAAAATGAAAAATGTAAATAGAAATGAGATAGAAAATAAAATGAATGACAGATAAGCGAAAGAACAAAAGTTGAGATTTTCCTCAAGAATAAAATAATTAATAATGATTAATTATTTGACATTAATTTGGTTAATTTATAGTAGGTTAAATCATGGATATTTTGTTATAGTGTCAAAATACACATTTTTTTTATTAATTTAAATTCTACTTTGGATAATTTTTTAAATCACAGTTTTTGAATTAATATTGTAATGCCTAATAAAAGGGTGAGTCAGTTTGAGTTTTCTATGTTGGAAAAATTGTAAATCAAATTGTTGTCAATGTAGCTTACATATGTATTTTCAAAGTTAGCTTACTATAATACAGTTACGTAATGTACTGTTTTAAATAGAGAACCAGAATGAAAAAATTTTGTTACAGCATGAAAAATGTCACGTTAAAAATTGTGATTTACAAAGAATAATGAACATTACAAATACATGTTGTGGGTGTTCTTTCGGTATTCAATTTATAAAATTGAATTGTGATCGATTGTGATCGAGTTATAATTAAATGTCAAGTGAAAATTTATAAATTTTAAACGTTTGAGTAAAATTTATTCCGATTAAAAATTTTAGAAATTTGTATTCATTAAGTTTACCAAACAACAGAAGGTGAAGACAGCTAAACAAAAATACCAACTTGACATTCACATAAAAATAAAAGAAGCTGCTCGTAATTTAAAAAATATTTAACCCTTTCGTACGATTTGCACATTGTAATGTGCACAAATTAAAACCTTTGTATTTTTACTATGTATTGACGAATTTTGAATGAAATTCCTTTTAAATTTTTTTTTATTTAAATATTTATTATCTAGTACTCATTTCTTTAATATTTAACGAAAAATACAAAAATTATTGCATTAATTGTCAGTCAAGTTGAGCATTTATACACTGAAAAAAAAATGGTTTATAAATTTTCCTATTTTTATAAGAACCGATTTTTTTGTAAATTTTACAATTTTTTTGAGTCAAGTTCTTATTATTTTTAGATAATTATCTATTTTTTTAGTAAGGTTTACAAAGCCATTAACAATTTAATCGCTTGATAATTTTCCTTTGGGTATTTCACTAGAAAAATAATAAATTTTGTTATTGTATCTTGTACTTATTCCAGTTTAAATAATAAATTTTACAAAAAAAATAATATCAAGTTAATAGGAAAATTTACAATAATTTTGTTATAAAAATAATAGTAGTGGTTATTTATTTAGGATTCTTTACGTTTTTTTATTGTGATATCTCCAATTTCATTTAGATAACTTATTATTTTATTGAGATATTTTCAAAATATTAAACAAAAATATGTGAGATAAATTCCTAATAAATTATAGGAATTTTTACAAAATAAATAGCAATATCTCATACTTTTTTATGAAAATGTAAAAACAATTATAATAACTATAATATTTTATATAAGAAAATCTACTACAAACTATTTGTAGAATATCTGAGCTAAACTGCTATTTTTTCTCAAAATATTAAAAAAAGTTATTTATTTAGAAGTTAAAATTTTTCTCTCAAAAGTAGAATTTCTAATAAATATTGTAATAGGTCTTATATTTTGGACAAATAATGTTAAAAATATAATAAATAAGAAATTTGTTGCGGAAAATTTAGTTTCACGTAGCCTTATAGGCTGGGCGTCGTTTTATTTGTAAAGTACATTTTATAGTGATTGATTTATCGTTAAGTAAGTGATTTTTGTTTTAAATTAATTGAGTGGAACATGATCGAACTTGTGGATGATTTTCAAGGGTAAGCAATTTAAAAAAATTATATTCATAGGGTTCTAAATTTTAATCAAGGAAACTCTGCAATATTAACACAAGTTTATAAGAAATTTTATTTAAAATTTTATCCACTTTATTATTCTGTAGGTTGAATCAACTTATTTGGATCAAAGAAATGTTTTTTTGTCCATACTTTCTGTATTTGTATATAACGTTATAAGAAGAACCACTTGCGGGTTTTGCTGTTCTTCCATTTTTATTAGCTTCATCGGTATACAAAACTGTACAGGAAAAGCCAGAAAGTGCGAAGAGAAATCGTTATAAATTAAGCAGAACCGAAGTCCATCAATAATTTTTTATGTTCATTAATGTAAGTATAAATAAACTAGTTGCTTAAAAAATATAATTTTATAATTTGAATAATTATAGCTTGACTATCTTGTGGAAGAGCACATGCAGAAATTTACTTAAAAGATATTTAATGAAAAAAAAACTCTCCATCCACATCTGATTTTCGTAGGTGTTTTTAACATAATATAATAAATAACTTAGATGTAAAAAAAATTAAATACAAATATTTGAAAGTTACATCAACATGTTAGAAGTGAAAAGAAGAATTATGTTAAAGAAAAAATTATAAATAATTATAAAAATATTGAATCATTTATATTATTAGTTCATTAGTATATTTAAATAAATAAAAATTAAATAACTAAAAAAATCATAAAATAAATTTTTTTTCTTGAAAATAATATTTTTGGTGTTTTTATTTACTACGTTCTTATTGAAAAGTTCCTATAAATATGAGAGCAATAATGTCTTAAAGTATAGTAAAACTTCCTGAAATTATTGGAATTTTCCATATTTTTTTCAGTCAATATTCCAATTTTTTAGGAAACATGGCTATAATTATAGTAACGTTTCCCATGTTTATGATCAGTTTTTCTCATTTTTTTCACTCAATTTTCCTATTTTTTAGCAAACATTACTATAATTTTAGTAATGTTTCTCATATTTGTGATCAGTTTTTCTCATTTTTTAAAACAGTATTCGTAATTTTGTAAGAAACATTCTACAAGTAAAACAATAACTGTTATTTTATTAGTATATTTTCAATATTTTTTAACAATTTTTGAGAACTATTCTAAATTTTCTGGGTCTCCATCTTACATTTTTTATACGTTTTCCAATAAAGTCGTATACTTTTATGAAATGTTATTAAAAAAATAAGAAAAACTACTATAAAATTGGGAGTTATTATAAAAAAAAATATAGTTATTGTTCTAAAAATGGGTGGTAATTTAAAAAAAAAATATAGGAATAATTGTTAAAAATGTCCACTATACCGCTTGTTGTTATAAAAATAGGAAAAATTGTATAAAAAAAGGGACAACCATTCCTATTTCTTTTTTCAGTGTATCAGTGTCCAATTTCTTGATTTTTGTTTTATAAACAAAGCATATAATTGCGACCTCAAATTGTAGAAAAGTGTATGAAATTAATAAGAAAAATACTAATTTTTCAAATAAAATAAAATAATAACTAGTATCGTTTATATTTTTCGTAAAACTAATAAGATAAGTTAATGTACATTACAATGTACAAATAGGTATCAGTGTAGTAAATAAACCATGCACATTATAATGTACACAAATTAATGTACATTGTAATGTACATATTTCATTAAGAGTGTAAAATGTAACTGTTTTTCTTTGAAATTATGTACATTATAATTTATGGAATAAAAGTCGAGTTTCCTTTCACTAATCATTTGTATTTATTTTGCAAATATCGATATTTCGGAAGCAACTTACTTCCTTCATCAGTGCTTTGCGACTAATTAATATTTACACTAATCCGTACATATAATTATATAATTTGAACCCTCAATAATATGCTCTTTTTGTTAACAATAGTAATTCCTTAATAGTGCTACCTAATCTATAGTGTTTTATTTATTAATTTTTTTTTTTTTTTTTTTTTTTTTTTTTTTTTTTTTTTGTATAATTATTATTTATTGCATTTAAACTAGTCTTACGCAATAACCCTTATTCTAGTATTTATGATCTTAATTCTACCTGAACCTGATTTTTAATTTTAAAGTAATCTAAATAATGGCGAGAATCCACTACCTACATCATTATTAAGTCTGTTATTAACAGGTTGCAACTTACAACAGGTTTTATACTACGTACTTTTATGTTCTAGGTAACCCTGCAAGGGTTATATAGAACATAAAAGTACGTAGTATAAAAAAGTATTATAGTATATAAAAGGAAAGCCTTATCCTTGGGATATAAAAGTTTATATTTTATGTGGGTTATCTGACCAGGGCTACAATTTTTTTTCTTTATCAACGAGCTGCTCATTTTGTGGATCCGTCAGATTTAAAACAATTTTAGGCTTCCTAGCTGGCACAGTAATGCTTAACAGATTTATTTGCCAATCCACGATTTGATTCCGATAAAAAAATGAAAAAAATTCCGAGAATTGCAAGCAATCTTGTCACATCTTTAAATGGTAAGAATAGTATCACTAATATTTTTAGAGCTTTTAATAACAAGCATATATCCAGGTTCAATTGCATTAATTAAGTGGGAAGATAACAGATACGTTCATGTTGCTTCGAATTTTGTTGGAATTTGGGAGCCAGATGAAGCAAGACGCTTTAACAATGCGTCCAAGTCCTACGAGATAATAAAATCGCCCCCAAATAAATAAATTATATAATTCTGGAATGGGTGGCGTCGATAAATTAGACCAGTGCATTTCCTATTATCGAACTATTTTATTATCTCAAGAAAATGGACTCTGCGACTCTTCAGTCATTTCCTTGATTTTGCAGTAACTTCGGTTAGAGTATAAAAATGATTTTAAAATTTTCAGTATCCAACAAAAGTGTTGCTTAGACTTATTAGACTTCCGCATTAATATTATCAATAACTTGATATACGTGCCGAAAAGAGGTAAACCTCAGCCAAATTTTGTAATTTGTCCTCGACGAAATGCAATTGAAAAAAGATTATCTACGAATATTCCTTTAGGCGTGTACAAGCACATGCCTCATATAGATGATAAAAAGGAAGCGACTAGATGTAAAACTACGCTGGGCGACGCAGTAGGTAGAGCGCCTGCCTTTCAACCGAAAAGTCTAAGGTTCGATTAGCGATGAAGCAAAAAAAAAAAATGCTTTATGAATTTTTCAACCTGGTCCCTTTGTCATTGTTATAAAATAAATTACAAAAAATAATTGAGAGTATAATCTGGTAACAAATTAAATAAAATGGAGCTATTCTATTTAAGAAGGCTTAGTTCCTGACAATAGCAGTAGTTTTCCCCATTTAATGGGTTAACCACAGTAATTTGATAAATAAATGCTCGAAATATTGTAGATTATTGTACTATAAAACTTGCAGTGCCGTACTTAATTAAGCATGAAAAGGTGATCTACCTAAGTTACTTGCAACAACATAAAAAAAAAGTCAATGTGTAAGGGTAGAACACATCCATGATGCATGTCAAATGTATTATACATTTATGTATAACCAAAAACAACGATTGTTTTTTGCTTTATTTTATGTTTTATGCTTTTATGCTATATAAATATTATAGTTATAATATTTTATTTGTTATAGTAAAAAAAGTCAAAAAAGAATATAATTAGAAATTAGATGAAGCAAAATGAAGAGTGCATTTTTTCAAGTAATATAAACAGAAAAATTGAAGGTGAAGTACAGCCTTTGAAGAAAAATGTACATTATAATGTACACTTTGTATTACCGTTTAAAAAAAAAACAAAATTCCAAAAAAAAATACATTTTTGTGCTATTTAAAGCCTAAATAACCCAAAAAATAGCAAAAAAAATTTGCCATATGTTCCCATGACATATGTTCCCATTTCGTACGAAAGGGTTAAAAAGAAAAGGCTCAAAAAGATAATACACTTTTGGCGTTTGAATTTGATTTACAAGCCGTTTTGAGTACCCCTAAGGGAACTACTAGTCCATTTTTCTACATCAGAAAGATAGCAGTATATAATTTAACAGTATATAATTTAGGGGATGCTTCTGTAGAATGCTTTTTCTGGAATGAGACCGAAGCAGGAAAAAGAGGAAGCATTGAAATTTCTACCAGCATATATAAATACATTATATGCAGTATCCTGAAGTAGAAACTGTATTTTATGATGTCTGATAATTGTGGAGTATACAACACAAGAATACTAAATTTGTGTGTATGTGTTTAGAGTTAGTTAAGAGACCCCCATGTTACGTTAAAAAAAATAAATCAAATATATTTTGAATCAGGACATAGCTTCATACAATGCGATTCAATACATCAAAAAAATTTTATAACGGCAAAATGAATTCCGTTGTATACTCCAGAAGAATGGGTTCAGCAAATAAGAAATGCACGGAAATATCCATCTCACTATAACGTTTCTTCGCTATCACACACAGATTTTATAAACTATGTATAATTCAGAGAAAGTTTTTTTATAGGAGACGAAAACAACACATTCCCTTTCAAAATTTTTGTTTGGTTTCAGTATTCGAAAGTCACCCCCGGATAAATTGCTGATATAAAAACTGATAATTTTTTTTACAATACAGTTTAAAGCAAAGGAGAGGTTACCCTTCGAACTTACAACAAATATGATAGGCTCGTATTTGTTCGATAAGATTTTCAATATCTGATGGTAATCCCCTATGATTTAGAAAAACGGTGCAAATTCCAACTTATCACGCATTTTATGAGAATTTGACGCCCTGTGGTTCAGTAAGAGATGCTTTTGCAATACCAGATATTTCTGAAGAATCCGATTATGAACAGCTTCAGAATTGAAGCCTTTTCATAAATAAACTTGTATACTTAATAAAATGAATTGTGTTTGTTTTTTATTCGATAGAAATTTCAATTGTTGTTTTTATTTATTTTTATTTAAAATGTCCTGGGAAAAAATTTATTTTGTTTTTTCTATTACAATACAAAATAAATTCTATTACATTCTAATACTTATATACTTTTTACTAATTTTTTAAATATTAATTTCAAGTTTTTCAAAAATTATATGCAGATTCGCTACTTTATGCAAAGAATTTAATCCGAAATTTTTAGGAACTCTGACAAACTAACTACAGCAAACTAACGAAACTACAATTGCTTTTCGTCTCTTTAGCAAATATTTGCTTTACCCACATATTTTTCACACTTTAAAAATAAATTAATAAACAACTATTAATAATGAAGCCTATGCCGAAAAAATCAATTCGAAAAGTATAAAACCTGATCTTACACGAAAGGTTAAAGTTTGTTTTTGTCCTCCTGAAAATTGTAAAATTTACACATTCACGAGTTTGCAATTGAGGGTACGATATGTTAGATGTAGACCCATAATAACATAATAAAATATTTCTTTGAAAATCAGCAACAAAAATAAATAAGTACGTATGTCGAATTTGGTTTGGATAATTGCAGAATACGTCGATTGTGGACATTTGCATTTTTATAGTTATAAAAACAAAATTAGTGCTATAAGACTCCTATATGACTCCCGATAAACACTAAAAGTGTTATAATGATATTTTTATGGGAATAATGTGATTAATATTGCTATAATGATGTTATTGTAGCAATTTCGGGAGTTGTTATAATGGGATCTTTGATGTTGTTATAAGTTTAAAAGTGCGTAGTCGTATAACAATAGTTAAAGTGTTGTTATAAGAATAGAATTGTTAGAATAGCAGTAATAGTATTTTACTGTGTTCACATGATATTACTAATAAGCCTTGTCCGGCGTTTTTTTTTGCATTCTTTTCGCTACTTAAAAGAATATTTTTTTAAATATCAAATTTGATGTTATGCATTAATATTAACGTACATTATTTAACATTTAAAAGATGTAATTTGAAAATATATTTTCTTTTATTTATTTAAAAATTGGTTATTTTTGAATGGCAATGTATTTTTTCGAAGTTGATATTATAATAAATGTCAATGATATATCAATCCCAGCCAAATTTTGTATTTTGGTCACAATAATTATAAATATTAAAACTATAATTCTTAACCGCAAAATATATTATTGATTAGTAAGACATTTTTTAATATCTATCTCTTTTTATCATGAAACAAATTATTAGATATATAAAGTCCATAACGTTATTATTTTCAAATAAAAAATAATACATATATCACCTATAAAATAATTTTATTTCAAAATAAAACATTATACACTAAGGCATATTATATGTAAACTAATCCTATAGCAACATTACAACAATTGCTCCGGTACCTTATAGGCTTTTCCATTTTAGTGCTATAACGTATTTATAACGTTTTGCAACAATTTCGGCACAATCAAATTGGCACTAATACTTCTGAGTGTTTATAATAGTGTTATAAGAGTGCGCAAAAGTCTTATTGGTATAAAATTGTTAGGTGGGACGGAATATGACATGTTATGACATAATATATAGTTGTTCTTATATATATAACAGAATGTTATGTTGGTTTTTCTAGTAGCTTTTTTCTAAACATTCTCTTTTTCGACGACAAATTTTGCAACAGGATTTGCATCTATACTCGTACTAAATTCAAATAATAACGTAAGCCTAAAGCTTTTTGACAGAAACTAATTTACGCAGATTGGACGTTGGAGCAGTTGGAAATTACATCTCTTTTTGGATCGAAATTAATTTAATTTGTAATTTTATTTTTAAAATGATAAACATTTTGGCTGACATTCGAGATGGTTTAAAGTTTGACGTGTGAATAATTTACTTGCTAATGATTACTACATTTACGTAATGGCATTTAATAGTGAATTTACGAGGGAAACACTCTGCATTATACAAAAATTAATTTTTCTTTATTCTATTTATTTTTCTTTACCATATTGATTCTAGATCTAATCTATAACAGTTAAAGAAGTAAATCTGATCTCTAAATTTGCTTCCATAAACATACCTGATATTTTTGGAAGGCTCGATTATGATAGATTTGCATAAGAAGGCACATGCATAAACAAAATTGCTAATTCGTTTGAGTTGTATAGCTTCTGTGACAGTCTATGAAAATCAATGGTTAGAGTTATACTTTCTATTATCCTACTTATACTGATGGCGATAGCATCAATACGTTGTTAAGTAACTTGACTATTTATTATTTTATTTTGTTAAAATGATATGAAAATCATGTTAAAGTCCAATTTAAAATTTTACAACAATTTTCAGTTGAATTTCATATTATTTTTATTCCACTATAGAATTTTTTTTTATGTAGGTACATATTGTATTTCAATTATATTCACTGTAATAGGTATTTTGTACACTTTTATTGTATTCTGAAACTTTTTTTTTTGTTAATTTAACTTAATAATAGATATATATACATACATTTTTGTAGAGTTTCTCTCTCTGTAAATTGATATTTTTTTTTTATTTATATATTTTTAAATTAAAAAAATACTAAATATAAAATAGAATTGAAGTTGTATTCGTGCACAAGTGTACTATACTCATATTAAAAAACTTATAATAAGTATACACACAGCAGTTAAAATATTATGTTAAGTTGAAAAATTCAATTTCAAATTTCTATTCATTCCAAATGTTAAAAAATAATAATATAATAATAATTATATTGTATATATATATATATATTTTGTATGGTATCGCATTTATTCAGATGTTTAGTATTATTTCAGTGAATACAAAAAAGAAAACACATTTTCCTCAAAGCGAATTGTATACAATTTTGTAGAACTGAAATGTATATAGTAATATAGACGATGCCATGTATAGTATTGAAAGTAAATTATAAAGAAATTGAAATTAATTTTTAAAAAATTAAATTTAATTAAATTAAAATAATTGTAGAAGAATATTCTACTTTAGAATATTTTTTGGTTTTATTTAAATGTAAGTATTGACGTTTGTTATGGTGAGTGACGTTGAAGAAAAATTCAAAAAGTTTTTTCGGTGTGAATATTAGCGAATATATATACTAATAACGTTTATATCTAATTGACTTTGAAGTATGTAACAGTTATCAGTAACTTGTAAGGCATAATTAAGTCCAAATTAGATTTCCGGAAGCAAATGGAATGGCCATTTCTACCTACCTATACCTACCTACCTACCTATCAGTAACTTGTATAACTAATTAAATGGCTTTTTCAACTGTCATAGGTTTTCGTTGTTATTACATTTACGATATTTACAGGCTAAATTCAACTGTTTTACCTACTGCGCCATTTTCCTAGGATTAATATGTAATTGAAATGAGGACAATAATCCACATCTAAATAGTGGAAAAATTTTGCTTTAATAATACAGGTTCACATATAATCTGTATTTTTTTTCACAAATCATATTCGGATTTGGTTTTAAATTTAAAATAGAATTTATAAAATCAACTTTAAAAATTCAAAATAACGCTCTAAGAATTGGTATAATTTGTAAGAACTGTTATATTTTACTTTACTGACTACATAAACAACTCTATGAACATATATTATAACTACAAAGCTAAAACCAAACTTATAATCAAAATAAAAGGTAAATTCATGATTTTGTTATTCTATTTATATGTTATTTTTCTAAACCCAAATAAAAGTACGATTTGTACATGTATTTAGTCCATTTCCTAATTCAAACCTAATGTGAATTTGTACTTATAAAATTATTTTTTTATTGGTTATCAAAATATATTCAAAGGTCGAAAAAAAGATGGAGAACAGCAGTTTTAGGCGAAACATGTACAACCCAGTAAAGAGTGTGGTCACAACTGAAAAGGTTAAATGGAGATAGGAGCCGATGGAAAAACTTAATTTCCGCCCTATGCCCCATGGACAGGATAATAATCAGACAAGCAGTATACTCCGAACAAGCGGTATACAGACAAGCATTATACTCCACAATACCACACTAGTATATGGCTCCATCACAAAACTATATCGTGTTAGTAAATCATAATCAGGATAGTTTGGAGCTAAATCTAAATCTTCTGTATCGGTCAGTATATTTTGATCACAAATCAAATGTCACAATTAAAAAAAAAATTGTGATTTCATTAATTGACATTAAGTTAAATTTTTGGCTTTCTTCATTGTGTATTAGAGGTCTAAAAATTTTAGTATATACACTTTTAAAATGTAGTATTAAAAAATATGAAATTAAACATATTCTAAAAATACATTAAAATCGTAGTAAAAATAAAATTATAATAATAACAATTTAATATTTTTTAATGATAGGTATATAAGTTGCGTAACTCACACTATACTGAAATAAAATTTTTTTATAATAACAAAATATGGTAGTTTTAATGTTACTTTCCATTTTTTTAATTGTTTCATTTTAATGCGTTTTTCATTACCAATTCTATATACCTACACAATATTTTTACAATCAAATTATAATTTATAAAAATGTATTTCGTTCTCATATAAATTTGTTAGCTTTAAAACATAATATTCCCACCTATGCTATCCATCATTTTACTGTAACTTATAAAATAATTAAAAATTAAAATTAAATTAACTTACAAAACAAAGCAAACCCCAAAGGTACATAATTTCATGCACAATTAAACATGAAATTATATCTTAATTGAATATTTTATTAATTAAAATAAGTTTCATTTCCATTTTCAATTTATAATTTTCTTCACTCTTATTATTTTCCAAAATTTCAGTTAATTTTTCTCTTCTTTTGCATACTCTCTATCACCATACTACACACTGACCTATCTCTTCTCTGATTTCTATACAAAATTTCACTTTATTTTCATTTTGTCTATTTTTGTTTTTTTTTTTTTTTTTGTTTTTCTATTTACGTGCTTTCCTTTTTTTTTTATTTTATTGGGATAGCTTAACCTCCTCCAACATTAACCATATTACACGATACTATGAATAGTATAATGAATAATTATTAAAAAATTAAAACAAAAATAAAAAAAAAAAAACAAAAATATAGCGACCGCTAACCAAAAAAAAAAAAAAAAAAAAACAGAATTCTACCCGAAAAAGAAAAATGAAAAAAAATTAAAACCAACAACACTACTGAACGCAACAACGACAAAAATGACAGCGAAAGAAGACAAAACAAAACAAAAATAATAATAAAGAAAATAAAAAGAAAAAAAACAGAAAACAAAAATGATAAATTGACTGACAGGTTCAGGCTGTTAATTGGTGATAAAAAGTTTATTTCTGCTTTCTGTTGTGTAAACATAATAACCTCATAACATCGTTAACAACAACAAAAACAACAACAACAACAACGACAACAAAAATAAAATGAATAGTAATAAGAAATTAGTAAATTTATAATATAAAAACGCACCCCAAAATATAAAATTATTTGAATAGACGAAAACATGAAATACAATATTAACAGGTACGACTAACGGGAATTAACGATTTGGAAATATTTATCGTGATATTTTTTGATTCGATACCATAATTTTATCTTTTGTTAGAAAAAAAATTTAAGTGTAGATTCAGAAAAGTCTATGAGTATCCGTGTATAATTTTTTATATTGTTTTATTTGCTTTTTTCTGAACGCTAAAGTTCGATTTGGCTTGCAGCGCCATTTATGAAAAAAAAAACATTTCCATTTTCAGTATATATTTATCTTCTTTTTTGTCATTTTTCAAAATTTTAGTTAATTTTTTCAATATTTCAGTTAACTTTTAAAAAGTCTAACATTTCAAATCGAAAGATTTACAACTTAGTAGCCTAAAATATTTGACTAAAAATAGAGCTTGACAATGCATGAATATTTTTTTGTACCTATTATAAATATTTAGAATTTTTTGCAATATTATTGAATGGAAAAAACAAATTAACACAATTTATTATTCACTTATTTCACTTATAATCACTTTTTTATCAAATAGAAAATTATCAAATTAAATTATTAGGTTTAATAAAGGTTTTTTACTTGCAATTTTGTCTTTTACAAATTAAAATTATTCTAAATAATTAAGTCAGATTAGTCTAAATAAATATAAATCAAAGGTGTAAAAATATTCTAGTAATATAAATTTTTAAAATAAAGAGTATGAAATGAAACATATTGTACAAATACATTAAATAAAAGAATAATAAAATAAATAAAATAATAAATAAATATATAATAATAATAATAATAATAATAATAATAATGAAAATAATAATAATAATAATAATAATAATAATAATAATAATAATAATAATAAAAATAATAATAATAATAAAAATAATAATAATAATAATAATAATAATAATAATAATAATCATAATAATTTTTTATTTCATACAATATTCTTCTTAATAATCAGTGATTTCTGTTACTTCAAAACTAGCTGCAGCATCAAATGGCTTTTTTAAATTATTGAATTTAAATAAAATTGTGTCCACTACAGCTTGTGCTTTGAACCGATATTAATTAGTTACAGCGCTCATTAACTTAATTATACCTATCGAAAAACTATTGGGACCAATAATAACATTTTCAGTAGTGATTATAACTGTACTGAAAAAAATTATTGTCCAGATATATCACAATATATAATTCAAAAAATAAAGTCAATCTTCTGTTGATGGTGCAATAACCGAAATTGATTAATAAAAATATATTTTATAAAAATTGTGAAACATACATAGAGTTTTAATATTTATTTAATTTCAAAAACTATATGGTTTATATTTTGTACAAAATTTAAATAAAATTTATTTTCATTTTACACATTTTTTTTTTTATATTGACAGTTTCAAATCGCGTATCGCGTTCATTGTACTTCTGTTCTAAAATAACGCGTAAATTTTTATAATATCTACATACATCAGTAGGAGAGAGAAAAATTTATGAATAATAATAATAAAAATAATAATAAGAACAACAATATAATAATTTTACACTTACATAGACACACGAAAATAATTTTCCAACTTTTTGTTGTTTTTGTTTTGTTTTTGTTTTGTATTATTATTATTATTTTTTTTTTGTATTTATTTCATACATTCTATATTATATCCTTGTTCTTATTATATTTTCTATATTTTTATTTTGTTTTTTATTTTGTTTTTTTTTTATTACAATTTTGACAATAAAAAAGAAAAGTAAAAAAAAAAAAAAACTTACACTGACTGAACATTTCATCATATTTTTTGTATTTGTGTTTTTTTTTGTATTTGGTTTTACATTTCAACGCCTATAATACTACATATATGTGACAACAAACTATGAATATTTCAAGGTGAGTAATTTAATTTAGCTTACCTGTAAATAGAAAAAAGGAAAAATAAATAAATAAAATATTAAAAAAAAAAAAAAAAAATTTATTATATTTGTTTTTGTGGATTTTATGTTCGCACTTCTAAATAACATAATATAATAATATAATATACACAACATACTCAAAAAAGAAAATTATTAAAAATAACTGTAAATATAAATTTATTTATTTATTTATCAAAATATTTGTTTCACATATTATAATAATATGAGTGTAGGTATGGTAGATTTATTATAAAAAATTGTGTAATTGAGTATACATAGTGAGTGGTGTATCTATTATGTATGTGGTAAGTTTTTTATTTGCATGTATATTTATAATAAGATGTTTGTAGGGTATATGTATATTAGATATGGTAGAAATAATAAGAAAATAAGATTGAAAAAAAAAAATAATAAAAATGTCATGTTATTGAAACATTGGTTTTGATGAATTCACTCAAAATCTATTAAAAACTTATATTTATATACTTATATTATTTATATATCAATATACTGACAGGTGTATTAATAGAAAAAAAAGAGATGATTGTGCAAAATATTAGCTAGTAAGTAATTGCATTGCACGAAATGTATGAAAATCAAAAATTCATTTTATTACAGTGAAGATAAAAATGTTCGAATACTATATATCAGAACCCCGTCCTATGCCCAAAGGATGGGATTAGCGGACAATGATGCATGATGATATTTGAACTGAATTTGTTTGTGAAATATGTAAGACAGTCATACTTAGTGTCGTTTTTTGATAATAAACTGATCTTTGTTTAAAGAAGGGTTCCAATGCCATATAGACAAAATTTTGAAGAAGTGAAAATTCAAAAGTCACAAATTATTGTTTTTATTTTTATAATTTGAACAATTTTAAAAACATTTTTTTAAAAACATAACCCTAGAAGTTGGATTTATGAAAATGCGATATCGTTAATAAATGGTTATAAGTAAATTAAAGTAAGACTACGCTTTGTTTAGTAGAAAAATTAAAAATTTTATTAATTTTCATCATGCACTAAGTAGGGCTGGACGCAAAATCAATTTTATTTTTTTGAATTACTTGGATTAGTCCTAAAATTGTTCAACTCAGTATTACAGTTTGTCTAGAAACATTATGCAGTGACAACATTTTTTAAATTCAATACAAAATACACAAAAATGAAATCCTGTGAATAAACTACGAGCTCGACAAACCCTAATGTGGTAATAAGCCTTTTAGAAATAAATTTATAAATAAAATAAATAGCTTTTCATGTAAATTTTATAGTTTGAAAATCTATAATTAATCTAAAAAATCTTGTATTTACTTCCAAAATTTCAAAAAATCTAATTAACGGATATTATTTTTCGATCTGACTTCAAATTATACAAAATGTGTGGTTCAAAAAATACATATTCACTACACAATAATAAATCTGTAGTACAAAATTTTATAAACAGCATTGTATTGTATATTATAATATAAAATTGGGATACTTAAGTACACATGATTACTAAAAATCACTTAAATAATCAAAAAAAAAAAAAAAAAAACAATAAAAAAATATAATAAAAATGGATAATGTTCTTAGTGCTTTGATATTGGTTGTGTATTTTATGACTATTTTGTTTTTAAGTATGTCACCAAATCTGTGAAAATTTTCTGTAAAAACTAGGAAATAAATATTCTATTTTGAAAAAAAAAATGTGGTTGCGATTTTTAAAGGTAAAAATCTCATAAATAAAAAAAATATATTTTTTATATATATCTACTTTATATGATTTATATTTTATTTTTAGGTAATTGATTATTGATTTATTTTTATACTGGATTTAAATGATTTAAATTCAGTTGTATATCAATAAAAATTTTCCAAGTATATAGAAATTAGATTGTTAAAAAAATAAAGGAATGTAATCTATTCTTGTTTCAATTATTTTTATTTACGATTGTTTTATTTATTAAAATAAATTATTTAATTATGTGTCAATTACATAATACATATATATATAGGAAAAATTTTCTATTGTTTTGATTTTTGAAAATTTTTCTTATCTCATTTTCTCTTAATAAACTGTACACAAAATTTTATTACACAAATTTTCTGATGTTTTGGTATTGTTTTTGTTTTTATTATTATGAAAATATAGTAAGAACCAATTTAATGAACCTGTGTTTTTAATATGATCGTAAAAATGAAATCATTGAAATTTATTTTTAAATAAAACCGAAGAAAATTTATTAATGTTAATTTATACGAAAAAAAATATTTCATTATGTTTTAATTAAAAATGTATATGTATATAGTATAATAATTATTTTAGCTTTTTTAGCCAAATTTAAATTGTTAGATGTAACCTGAAATGTCAAACTAAGATCCAATGCAATAACATTTGACGATCAAGCAACAAAAGTTGTTGTGTTGATGTTGATGAAAATGGTTTTGTTTCAATTGCATTGCAAGTGATTTTTATAGTTTGATTTTTGTGCATTTTGATGTTTGTCGCAATTTTTTTACATGAATCGACATTGAAAAAATGAAAACGCTTACTTATGTTTGGCAATAAATTTTTACTGATGGTTTGAATTGCGATCTAATAGTGTCCTCTTCTGAGTTGATTTCACTATAGATATTGCAAAATAAATTTACAATTTGTTGGGTTTTTGTAATTAAAAATAAATTTAAAATAAATTTCACATAAGTTGAAGCATTAAATACTTTTTTTTGTTAGTTAATATGATCCGAATCAGTCATTTTCCAATTTAAACAAAATATGAAATTTAACACATTTAAAAATATTTTTTTTTACTAAATTTCAATTTCAAAACATGCAAGTGACGTACAAATGAAATTTTCAATTAGATGATTTTGGTCTCATTACAAAAGTAATCATTTAAATTTGATATTAAAAATTACATGATTAAAATCAAACTACATAATCGATTAGACTGAAAATGCATTTGATCTTAATTTGACATTTCCGATTACAACTGTTAATTATGTATTTACTTCTACTAAGTAAATAATAGAAATTGGAATGATATTTAATAAATTCAATATAAGTATTGCATTTACATCGTATCAAACATATGGATTTGACTACACAATCACATACAGATAGATTTGGCATACATAATCAAATACAATCAATCAAATTTTTTTGATATTTATCAATTTATTTATTAGTTTATTAATCATCCCAAGAGAGCATAATCGCTCGTACAGCTCGTATTTTTTATTATTACTATAATATTAAAATTAAAATAACAATAATATAACAAAATAATGCAGCAAACTATAGTAAAAATATATAAACATGCCTATTAATTTTAAAATGTCGAATACTACATATTTTTTAAAGTAAGAACAATTAAAATGTATTATACCATTGATTAATAATACTATCATTGATTAATCCATGATTATACTTAGTATAAAATAACAATAATAATTATAATAAAAACTACAAAATTAAATGATTGTTTCAAACATATTCAAATAGAATTTTTGTGACTATTTTTCCTTTAAATAATAAATTAAATAATAAATAAATTAATCAGTTAGCTTAAATAATAATATTAAGAATAGTCATAGGTGTAAATCTATATTATAATACACAAGAGCACGATTAGTGAAGGCACACTTTTCGTGGTTTTTCGTGTCCCTTCGTTTTTTTCGTTTATTCAATCAATCAATGATGATGTAGGCCGTGGGATCGAAATAAATTTTTATTTTACCTTAGTTGGTTGAAACGTCATGTTAATATAAGAAATTTTTGTGAGTTTGATTCTCTTTTGAGTTAAATTTTCTTTTATTATTGTTTTTGGATTATCGCATTTGTGTTTTTGCACTTTTAGTACGAAAAAAAAATTAATTAGTAGGATAACATCAATATATAGGTTTTAAAGGAAAATTTATAAAATACATATAAGTATTTCCTTTTCAGATAAACGAAATTTATAGCAATTTTACAAATTAACACATCTTAAGGAAACGTTAATTCACCAATAACAAAAAGAGATAACTGAAATAATGTGATGCATTATTATGTTTATCAAACCTATTAATTAATTTTAATTTAAACCTATTAGTTAATTTTAATAAAAAATAATAGCGCCATATTTGATTTGATGATTATATGTATTTTCCAAAAAAAAAAAGGAATTTTGCTGTCATCCATGGCCAGCTCTAAACAGCAATGTCAAGAGCAATAAAATCCACTGTTCTAAAAATTTAAATTCTATCATGACCAAAACAATGAAAAATACTGACAGGGACAATGTAACTGACAATGTTGCATACCAGGAGGTTTGCTAGAATACTCCATTTTATCCAATTTTTTCTATATGATAAATTTTAAAACTTGCTCATAATAATTGGGAAACGGTAATGGTACTAAGCCATAGATATGATTAATGGATTAATAAAATTTTCGGAAACTATTTTTTAATAATAATCCAACACACTACTCTTTCCCAATTAACGTGAAAAATCAATATTAATCGGTCAATAATATCAGTTATGGTAATGGGTGGCTTTAGTGGGTTAGAATCCCACATAATAATTGGCGTAGCTAATTGGCTATGTACGCGGTCTGCATAGTATTTTTCGAGGCTTTCACCTTCCCTCGAAAATTCAAAAAATAATAAAAACAAATTAAATCTTATAAAAAAAAATTTAATTATATCTGATAGTTTTGATATTTTATTTTATAAATAAAAGAGTTTATTTTATAAAGATTAACTTTGAACATTTTTATCTTTTTATGGTGTGATATTAATATTACTATTCTATATTATATTGTTGTCAGATACTTTCAACATGTCAAATGTTTAATTTTATGAAAAATCATTTTATTGTGCCGTTTCACAGAAAAATTGCTTTCTTTTGCTCGGCCGGGTATGTACCGGCCGAGGGTTTCTTCTCAGTACAATATTATAAGCTCTAAAACATTTAGAATTGTTTAAAAAAATTATGAATAAAAATAGTACAAAAAAAAACCAGATAATAATGATGTATGTATACTCAATTAAATTTTAATTCGAGAAAACTGTAATATATTATACTACTGACAATATAAGTGTCCTAGTAATAAAATCAAATATAATGACTACGATACCTTTTTGGAAGAATGTTCACAAAACGAAAAAAACTTCTCACTCACTGGTTTTTTTTACAATTTTAAGTCAATATACTGATTTTAAAAGGATTTTTAATTACAAATATGTCTAGCCTTTTCAGAAAATTATATTTTGAAAGGGAGCAGAGTTTTTGTCGCTTAGTTCATTTTTCTTACAACGATTTTGTCGCTTAGTACAATGCAAAATGTCGCTTAGAACATTTATGCTTAAAAAAAAAAAAAAATAAAACAATTTTGTCGCTTAATTCATTATAGTTTATTTAAAAAAAAAAAACAAAAAAGGCATTTAAAAATTATTTTAAAAATAAATTGTGTAAATAAAAAACAAACTCAACAAAATTAAATTCAAATATAATTTTAATAATTATAATATAGCTTCATTTCAGCTTCAGTTAAATTTCCTCTCTCTCAGGAACTACATCTTTTTCATTAGTTTCTGGTAACTGATCTTTAATTTCACGGTATTTATAATTTCTTTGAATTCATTCTGATACCTTTTCGGAATTAATTGCTTTTTAAATAATAATTCAAAGTCTTTTTTCTTCGAATCCGATATGGGTAAGTTTGTAATATATAATAATTCAGCTCCTTTAAAGTTTAGATGTTGTATCTGTTTACGGGTTCGACCCAATTCTAGAGCAGAATAAGTTAGCTGACATTTGGCGGATTGAAACTTTGAATATTTTATATCACAAGATTCTTTAGAAAACATAGAAATATTAGCTTCCGAAATTTTGAAATTGCATCTTTCCTTATTCTTTTTAATTTGCTTTGGAAAATATTTTAAGGTTTCAGTTTTCCAATCTCGAAAATCTTTAAAGGATTTGTTCTTGAATTAGCAATCATAGTGATCCATTCTGACGGCGTCCAAGTTGTTCTTTTTTCCATAAACCTTTCAATATTTGCATGGACGGAGTCAACTTGCATGTAAGTGTGACCAGGAATCAAAAAAGTTAATTTAATTTCGTTAATATTTTTAGCTTGAGTCTTCAAAAACAAGAAAATCATTACTAACATTTGGTGATTTTTATTTTGGCCAGGACAGCTATCACAGTAAAGAGAAATATTTGTAATATTTCCCCTTTCATCAACAATACTGAAATATCTTTTTAGTATTGAGCAAATTTCGTTTGCTCCGCGCATACCGTCTATTTCTCCCCAAAGAAAATTGTAAGCAGTTTGGGTTTCGCTTTCATAAACATTGTCATTATAAAAAGAATATTTTCTAACAAAACAGCATACTTTGTGTATGTGGAACATTCAGTACCTTTTGCATATCAAAATTTACACACAAAAATGAAGTAGAAGTCTTCGATCTTTCCTGGTCATCTTTGAATAATTGTAGACTGTCCTTCTTTCTTGCATATGTTGTCCATATTTTTGATTTTGTTGCTTATCTTTTTCGCAATTTTTATTGGCTTCAAAAAATGCACATTTATCTTTTTTGGGAACATGTATACTGATATTATAAGTTTTAAAAATTCGCCGAAAAATGTTTTCTGAAACGTATTTCTTATCTTCTTCTTTCTTCTTTTCTCTATACACTCTGTATATGTTGGAAATGCTGTGGTAGTCTGATGGAAGGTAAGAGCGATTTGTTTTAGATCGACAATAATGTGAGGGGACTTTCGGCAAGTTTTTTATAAAACTATGAAATGATGCTATCAATTCTTGAGAAGTAACATTTGCAGGAGTAACTTTAACTTATAACTTTTTTTGTTATTTAAATAGAATAATGGAGATTAGGCGAAACTGTGGGATTTGGTTTAAGCTTTAAGAATAATGTAAAAAGTTAATTTTGAAAATTTTGTCGCTTAGTATACTCTTCCGAAAAGGTATCGACTATATAAAGAAATGTGTTTGATTTATTGTTTGGTATGCAATCTGCAATGTTAATATTTGAAAAGCAAATTAAAATCTGATTTTGATTTGTAGCAATAATAGAGGTAAATGGGTCTTAAGTTAATCAATTATTGGATTAAAAAAATTATTGTTATAATTTTAACGATCTTGAAATAAATACACATATAGTCATTTCTTAAATCTGGCTTTATATCTTGACTAATAAAATGCTCATCAAATTAACACTGGTATTTTTAACATCGTTTCTAAATCTACTAAGACACATGTTAATTTCTTAAAAACACTTAATTGCTATAGAAAAGACATTATAGTATGTGGTATATACTTTCAATTTGTTGTATTAGTTGCCAATTCATTAATATTATATGACATTGTTATAATACTCTACGGATTTTCATTTTCTATCATAGATTCTATCATATTAAATTCATAATATTTTTTTATGATTCGTCCTCGAATTTAATCAGTATGCCTGCTAAAATATTATTTGATTTCCAGCACGTTAAATTAATAAACCATTGAGACTAACATAAACTAATGAAGTACATATCCACATAAATTTAGGTTTAACAACACAAAACAAAAAAAAAAAAAAAAGCAAACAAAGTCCCATGACGTTATCGTCTTGAGTTCTTAATTTTCTCTTGAAATATTGTAAAATATCAAGGTAATATGGTAAGATTTTTTTTATTATTTAATCAATATTTTAGTAATATTAAAAAAAAACAAAATAATAAACATTAAAAAACAAATTTTTAATAATAATTATTGTTATACAAAATAATATACTGGCAATAAAAAAAAAAAAAAAAAAAAAAAATTTTTTTAATTTAAATTCCAACGGGAAATTTATTACACGATAAATTTTTTTTGTTTTGCCTTGTTATTTCTATTTTTTTTTTTTTTTATGAATTTATGTGTATGAAAATGATTTTTGAATTTACATGAGTATATGTAGGACAAAAAAAAAATAACTGCATTTTTATTATAAACTGTTATAATAATAATAATGTTATGTTATGCTCATGTATAATTAATTAAAATTATGTTAAAATAATCTTAATATTCAAGGGAATATCATTCTTTCATTTAACTTTTTTTTTTTTTTAATGTATTTTTGTTGTTGTTATTTTTTGTGTTGAATGTTTATTAGAGACATAATTTTCATGATTTTCAATCAAATTATTATTATAAAAATATTTTAAGTATGTATGTATATTATGTAATAATGAAAATGTATATTATGAATATAATGATGAAAATTTATGTAGGTATATATATATAGAATTTATTTAGATTATGTCCTTAGAGAATTGAATTAAATGCATTTTATTTTTATTAAAAATTTTCTAAGTTTATTGGAAAGTTAAGAATTGTAGGAGGTATATAATATGAAGGTTAATCAAGTGTTGAATTGATTTAGAAAATATAAATAATTATTTTTATATATTTATTAAATAATAATTATTTATATATATTTATTAAATAATTTTATTAATTAAATTAACAGCATGATGTTGATTGCAATACTGATTTCTACTATAAATTTAATATTTTCATATAAAAATTCAAAAAAATTTAATGAAAATACAGATTTGAATTGTAATCTAATAGACAAAAGAATGTATAATTAATTCTAAATACAGGGTTTTTCATACATTAGTACACTGCACTTATGCACTTGTTTAATTATTAGGTTCAGTTACGTTAGCAACGTTTCCACATCTAATATCAACAAAATTGATCAGATAATGTATTCCCAATCAAAAACGGTATACAACAAGGAATTTTTCAATCTGTACAACATATCTGCTCCACTTATTAGATAGAGTAAAAAGTAATAATCTTACATTAGACTTTGTGGACGATATAATAGTTTATTCTGCGGATAACAAAGTTAGTAATACACAATCCAAAGTTCAAATAGTCTTTAATATTATTTTGGGCTACCTGGGCATGCTATGAATACTAAAAGTGAACTTTAGTAAATGCAAAACCGTTCTATTCCGTAACACAGTGGACAAAACAGGGAAATATTCTATAAAATCTCCAAATAACTCACTGCTAGCAAACAAAAAAGTTGTCGGAAACAATAGAGTCAAAATAATATGTTCATAGATATTAATAAGGCCAAGACTTGCATATGGTGTACCTACATGGTACAACGTCAGTGCAAACCTAATGGAAAAACTACGCAAATTAAAAAAAAACTGTATAAGAGTATATGTACCAATATTTACAGAAAGCCTGATTCCGACTACAAGTATATTGCTATTCTAATAAATACGTGTACAATGAATCAAACATAATTTTATTGTTATTTTGTTAATTTTATTAATATAATTAACACCGAGAATTTTATAATAAAATAAATTTGAAAACATTATTTAACAAAAGAGAGATATAATATTATTTTTTAAGCCATCATCATCATCATCATTATCATTAATGTCCTGTGAACTCATCCGTGGGGCATAGGGCGGAACAAATAACATAAAAATATAAAATTAGCTTAAATGTTAATTGTAGTAATTAGTTGTTATATTGGACCATTTTTCTTGAGCTTTTTCTAGGCTAAGATAGTTTAACGTTTGTATTTTAAAGGCATATAATAAAAATTTACATAACAAGACAAAAAATTAAAATTACAAGAATCTCATAAAAGATTTAAAATTTCTATTAAATATAAAATCATATAAAAAATTAAATACAATATCAAACCACAGTAAAACTTAAAAACCTATAATTTTCATTGACATTTAAATCCAAGATTAATTTCAAATCAATTTACTATTCTGAAAACAGGAACTTCTCTTATCTATATACAAACAAATTTATATTTCTATAAAAGAAAAATTCAAAAACAAAAGAGAAAAAAAAACAAATGAAAACAAACAAAAAAAAATAATATAAGAAATATATATATATATATATATACATATATATTATAAAATAACTTTTAAATTATACTATAGAAACGATAAAAACTTACAAGCAAAGGTAATCAAAACCAATAAAATATTCATTTAAATTTAAATGTTTTGAATGATTGAATTATATATATATACATATATATATATAATATATAGGTATATAGTATATAAATATACATGTAAGAAACAAAAAAGAAAAATCCAACAAATTATACAGTCTAAGGATAGCAACTCAATTTTACAAATATAAACAATAATATAAGAAAAAAATCAAAGAAAAGTACGTAGGTAAAACCATAAGTTTACAAAGAATTGAATGAAATATTTTATTAAACAATTAACATTTTTGTTTTTTTGATTATATAACAAGGTGAAATTTTAATTAAACAAATAAAAAATAATAAATTAGTCTAATTAGACAGAAATGTGTACTTGTATAATTTCGTAAAACAAAAAATTTAATGGTTTCGGAAATGGGAGTATTTAAATTGGATAACAGTTGCTATATGCCAAAATCAGATATGAAAATATTATGGTTTCTGCTATCTAGTGTAAAGTATCAAAAATAATAGATAATGTTTTTGAAACTATAAAATATAAGTTATGTAATAACAAATCTGAATAACAAACATTGGGTAATAATTAAGACTTAGAATTAAAATAATGTTATTATACATAAGTATAAATCTTTTAAAAATAATGTAACGAGTTCAAAATAAGTGTTTGCAAATCCATATATTTTTCTAAACTTATATCTATTGGTTTTGTACTCTTGTTTAATTAACAACTAGACTGTCAAAATTTGAAATTTGTAATCAACAAACATTTTTGAAGAAGAAATTATTAATTAATATACTTTAGAAAATATAATTAAACTTTATAGCTTTATTTTATAAAAATGTTTAAATGCTTTGAATACTAATTTCTGACCATTCTGGTTGACTATTTGGCTTGTTTTATGTTCTAAAATTTTAATCGATAGATAATAAATAAAATAAAATTAAAATATTATTTTTGAAAAGTAAAATGAAATTCTAGAAAGTGTAGATATTATAGCTCCTATATTATGTACTTATTAAGATTATAAGCAATTTTTGAAGCAGTTTATTTTAAATTAATAAATTAAAAATTAAAAATACTTTGAATAAGTCATAATTACTAATTTGAAAAGTCTCTTTAATAACGTGTATTTTTTGTAAACCAAATAAATTGTAAAAAATATTTAACTAAGTGTTTTGTTACCAATTATTAGTCTTATATGAATTTTGTATCAACTAATCCAGGTGTTCAATACCTAAACATCGCTTAATTTTCATTATTTAGGTTCAAATTCCGACTAAACAGAAATTTAGGCAGCTGATACAAATTTCTAAACAACTCTAGTGCACATTTTAGGCCGAAAAACGAAAAAAAAATATGGTTTTTTAATAGTCCTTCTATGTTCTACTGTATTTACTGGTTTATCTAAAAAACAATATTTCTAAATCCACCTGTGACGATAAATACAAATTTGTGCAAAAAAAAAATTATTACTTATTAATTTTTCTGATCAATGTACTATGGTGATATTCACTTATGTACATATATATTTTATATAATACATTTACAAAACGTATGACAAAAATGTCCAAATTTAACGTTCAGACTTGCTTTTGTTAGTATTTCAGGGCTTAGAAATGTTTTTTTTTTAAATTTCATTTCAAAATAAAAAGCAAATACTCAGGTGGTTAATACCAGAACGCTAAAATGAACTACATGCTTTGTATAAATAAAAATCAAAGTAATTTTACCAAACAATATGAGCAAAACATGTTTTTATATTTAAACAAAAAAAAAAAAAAACACTTAACTCCAAAATTACACGTGAAATTTGATGAGCTCCACTATAACCAAATTCATTATCTATAACTCTTACAGATATTTTTTATTTTAGATTTTCATTTTACCTACCTAAAAATAAATAATAACCTCAATAAATACCACACCCTAAACAGCGCAATCATCAAGTCTCTAGATAATAATATTTTCTTTCCATTTATCCCGCCTTATCAAAATCAATTCAATTTTCCACAATAACATTTTCCGTTCACAATGATGGATGATACACGATATCAATTCACTATTATATTATAATGTAATCGTTGCATGCTATTAAAAATTAAATGAAAAATAGAAAATTTTTCATTTTAACGGTATTTTATTGGTTTTACCCTTATTCAGTGTTTCCATTTGATTATTCGTTTCTATTATTATTATTGTTTTTGTTCATTTCCATTTATTTCTTGTTTTCTATATTATTATACCATATTTATACTACAAAATAGTAAACTGATCTGATATTTAAAAGGCGATTGAAAACATCGTCTTTTATTTCGGTGATTTTTATTTTATTTATATTTTTGTTTTCAGTAATACTTAGGGGTTGAAAATATATGTTTAAGATTTTAATATAATATAAAATGGTGTTATTTTTCTATCTCTTTCTATTATAAATACATTTTATATTTATCTGTTGTAATGTATTTTATTTGAAATGAAATTTTTTTTTTAATATAAAATGTAATTTTCAGTGAATAAATAAAAGCTTAAATGCTAAAAAATGAATGTTTTTGTAAAAAAAAAGAATAAAACAAAGCATTTTGTGTAAATAGAAACGATCAAAAGAAAATTCTGTAATGTATTTAGAAATTGTTAAAGAGAAGGATATGGAAATGAAATGGAAAATATGTATGGATAGGAAATTTTAAATAAATAAAAATTTAATTTATAAGAATTATAGTTTTAATGTGGTTTCTTGGTTTTTTTTTGTTTTTTTTTTATTTTGTATATGAATAAAATTTTTGAATATTGCTTATGGTCAAATGGCAGTTTTTCTGCTTAATTGTTGTACCTTGATTAGTGGTTGGTTATGTTTTATTTTTGTTAGTATATACAATTTATTACTCCTTAATTATATTATACTAGCTTGGTAACCCGCCATAAATGACGGAAGCAAAATAAATTCTAGCATTTCTTTCCTTCATTTCAAGTTTAAGAAAAATACGTATTTGCTCACTAATTTATCATACCTTTATTTTTGTATTATAACGTTTTTAATTACCATATAAACAGAATATTTATAGTAAGGTTTAAAATTTCCTATTCCTTAAGGGTCATTTACTCGATCATTTTAGCGATATACTTTTTTTCCAACTTTGAAAATTTATCGTATAATTCAGAAACAAGTTAATCCTGTTAACATTAGCGTCAAAGCTTATAGCGAACAAATAATATTTTATAATGAGCCACAACTTTGAACGAAAACAATGTTAAAAACAAAAATAAATAAAATTGTAAATATAAAAAAAACAATAATATTGTAGGTACACATAATATTTATTTTGATGAATAAAATAAAAACTCGTGTTGGAGAAAAAATTAAAATAAAAAAATCTACTGCAAATAAATAGGTATTTACAAAACTGTTACATAACTTGTGAACCATTGATCGGTTATTTAAAATTTCATTTCATTTAAAAAAATTCATTATCGAACTGTTCATGTTAAAATTCATACATAATTATTATTTATAGCATACATTAAAAAGAAGAACAACAATCAATATGGTTTCACCGATGCCTATATATGCCTACCTACTATATTAAAAAAATTCATCTTTCTCTACAACATACATTTCTACACACTTGAAGAAAACAAATATACCTAAAAATTATAAATTTACAAAGATAAGAAATAAAAAATATTAGTACAAAATTACATTTAATTTCTTTAAAAATGTATAGGTTGTTATTGTTTTTATGTGTAAATCAGCAGAACTAAAACCTAACCCCATAATATATACTAAATATTATATACGATCATAAATTTATATATCATATAGATATATATATATATTGAAAAAAAAACAATAAACAAAAAAAATAAAAATAAATAACAATTTTAACTCCTCATCGCATCACATTTCTGGCTAGAGTATATATATATACCTATAGTACTATACAGGCTATGCATACGGTATGGCAAAACTATGATGCTATGATCATTATTATAACAACATCAAAATATAAAAAAAATAAAAATAAATAACAATTTTAACTCCTCATCGCATCACATTTCTGGCTAGAGTATATATATATACCTTTAGTATTATAGTACAGGCAATGCATATACAGTAGCAAAACTATGATGCTATGATCATTATCATAACAACAACAAAAAATAAAAAAAAAAAATATGTAGACACATATGCATATTGTGTTTTATTTTGAAGTAATAAGAATAACCTTTAAGTGCATTATGTTTTTTTTTTTGTGTTAAATGCTGTTTGCCTTTTGGTTATTACACCATATTAAACTATTGATCAAATTTCTATTAGTCCTTATTATTATAAATCAAAACAATTGTTTGTTTTATTTATATTATTATTATTATTATTTTTTATTTTTCCTTATTATTTGCGAAGAAGATTAACATTAAATTAAAAAAATATATTTCATGCAATGGTATTTTTTCCTGCAAAGGTTCAGCATGGTAGACAGGTGTTAAAAAAGAGCAATTTGTATACATATTGCAATTTGTATATGTGTTGGAGTATTCCGTCGGACTTACAAACATCCAGATAAATGCAGAATAATATATATATATATAATTGTTGCTTATTCGGTAAGCAAATTTAACTAAAACCTGTATAACAAACGTTTGTTACCCAACGTTTATACAATTAAATTCAAAAACCCAAAAATAACTTTTTTTTTATTGTTAAAACAATTCAATTTCCGACTTTAAAAATATTGAAGAAAAAATAATATTTATTCAAAAACAAACAAAAAATAAAATAAAATTAAACAATTTATTTTTTCCTTATAAATTTCTACCTTAGAAAAAAATATTTTTTACTAAATTGATATGTTTTGTATGTTTACTTAATTTTTTCTAGTCCTTGTTGTCTTGTTGTGCTTTTAGTTTCGTATATATATTCAATTTTATTTTAATTTAACAAAGATAAAAAAAAAAAAATAATAATAAAAATAACAAGTAAAATTTAAATCGGAAATGTCGATAATTTAAAAAGAAGAAAACAATAATAAACAAAATAATAAAAACCAAAAAAAAAAAAAAGAAAAACAAAAGGAAGAAAATTTATATTCCATTAAATTGTTTTAAAATTGGAAAATTTTAGGGTTTATTTTCAGTCAGTTCTGTTTTTGTGTTTTTTTTTTTTTTTTGGTATGTATTTTTCTATTTTTGTCATATTTTTTATCATTATTTTTTGTTGTTTTATTTTTTGTTTTACTGTGTTTTTTAGTTTTCTATTTATCAAACAGTTGTTATCTAAATTATTATTATTATTGTTATCATTATTATTATAATTATATGTATTTTGTTTAAATGATGATATAATAGATATATATATATTTATATATATATATATATTATATACATAATAGACAGAATTTGAAATATAAATATATATATATAATAGACAAAATTTGAAATGACTTACACATACATATGGGCTATTATAACAGGATACCATAACCGTATTAGTTTGGAATTATTATTAATGTTATGAATATCTTCTTTTATATTATACTATATATTATTTTATTATGAATATACAAGTTTCTGTTATACAAGTATGTCATTCATAAATATGATATTCTACAATTAAATCTGTAATTTGAAATTTTTGTCATATCTACCTACTTCTTCAAACAGGTCATACAAAATTATACTTGTTTTGATTTATATTTTTCATCATTAGGTACTATTGGTAAACATGTAGATACTTGTATTTTAATTTTTCATATGTGTTTGAACATTACATTTTGTTTATAAGATATTTATATCTCTTTAAGACCCATCTTAGGTGATTGTGCAATGTAAACAAATGCTTCCATACACCGTAAAAATTGATATTTTGATTTAAAACCCAGTATCATTGATTAATAAAAAATGTAAAACAAAAATTATTAAATAAACTGAGTTTAAACAGATTATGTAGAATTATATAGAACCTATCGAAGAAAATATTTTTGCTTGGGTCTGAAAGAGATATTAAATAATATAAGAGTACAATATTTTAATTTGCAGTTCGGAACTAGACAGTTTATTTGGTGAAACTACTGTAAAAGTGTGATTGTTCCAATTGTTTAATTTAAAATAAATATGTATGGCGTCATGAAAGAAAAACTAACGATATTTGTAGATTATTTGTAGCATGAATGTAACAAACTATTTAATATAAAAATATTAAATTAATCTGTTTTTTTCTGTTTTTTTAATTTCAACTTCAATATTCATCATATTTTTGAAATTTCTGATTCATTCATTATTAAAGTTATATTTCTGCTGGGCTGAGAAATGATCACCAAATTCAAAGGTATAAAGTACCATTTTCATGTTCAGAAAAAACTTAAGATTAAATTTGAATCTGATGAAAATCTAAAATTAAAATCCGAACTGATATCTGATGTACGAATTTTACCTATTCTATTATATACCGATTTTTATCTGATTTTTGAAATGCAAATGTGGCAGTAATTGACTTTTTATTGATTTTAATATTTTTTGTATGTTTTATTAATTTTATATAAAAAAAAATTATTAAATTATTATTTGAATAAAATTTAAAATAGTCTGAAAATAGTTATTTTACTAATAAAATTATTATTATAATGTAGCTATGTATCTTAAAATATATTTGACATATAATCAGAAATAAAATCTGACGTAAACATTAAAAAAAAAAATAATTTGAAATGTAAGTAAACTTTATCTGAAATTAAGCCGTAGATTTTGTCTGAAGAAAAGTGTCTGATTTGTATTTTTTAATTAATATTTAAATAAATTCAATATTTTCAAACTTTCAAATATTCTTATACATAATACCACAAACAATTTCAATCGTTATTTCTGAATTGAACAATGTACCATACCATACCATACAAACATTTTAATTATACTAAAATCGTTGAAGAAAAATTTTGAATATTTTTATTTAAATTCCAAAAATTCCAAGTATTTAAAATTTTTTATTTTTACGTTGGAGATTTTCTAAACAACATTTTTATTATTAATATAAATTAATATATAATAATGTATTTGTAAACGAATTTCGAAACCAAACTATAACTTTTCAATAAATAGATATTACTAAGTGAAATTTTTGTTTAGTTTTTATAACTCACATATGAATTTATTTTAAATCTATATTATGAGTTATGATACGAATCAAATTGGACTAAGAATTGCCTACAAAAATAACTGATCAGTTCAACTGGATGCAAGTTGAAAAAGTATTCGCCCAATGGAATTGAATGAAAATTTTAATTTGTGTAAGCTCCATAAATTAGTATTATTGAGTAAATAATTGTTTTAAATAATGTATTTATGAAGTGATTTATACGGTTTATTAGATTGGAGTTAACGGATGGAGGACAGTGTTGTACAAGATAGAGCAGAATGGAGGAAAGTTGTGGACGACGTTAAGGCTCATCCCGAGCTGTAGAACCAACAGATGATGAAGTGATTTATTAGCAATTTAATTAAAGTGTATGAAGCTATCGCACATTGATTTGTTATACAATCGATTTCAATAAACTGGTTGAATATTGATTAGATAACAAATTATATTTCAATAACGAAAAAATTTATATTGAAAAGCTTTTAGTTAATCAATAAAATATTTATAAAAACTATACTGATATTAAGATATAAACATTTTTTAATAACTATATGATATTTAAAAATTTATTATTATTTTTTTTTATAATAAATAAATTTTAAAATAAAAACAAAATCTTATACTTAAATAAATGCAAAATATATTTAAATAAATAAGAAAATGATTTTTTATTTGTTTTAAATAATATTTTTAGATTGTTATCAATAGTTGTGTCAATAATTACATTATTTTTTTAATACTTTATATATATACAGAATAGATTATATATATTATATTTATATCTATATACTATTGAATTGTAACATTTTTCAATAAAATATTTTATTGAAATTTTTTCATTTTAATATTATGTGTTAAAAGTAATAAAAAAGGATTTAAATTTAAATTTGATTTTAAATTATATTTCGAATAATATAAGGAAAGAAAATTTTTACATTAAAAATAAAAATATAACATTTATTCTGTAAGGATTTTATTTTAAATTTACATTTTAAGAATGTTTTAAATTAAAATTTAACATTATTTTTAATAAATTTAAAATATTATTATTTGTTATTCTCTATTGATTTTATTTGTTTTAAAAAATGAATATATATATGTATATAGGTATAGAGAATATTTTTGTAATTTTAATTTTAATACATATTTATTTATTCAATTGTATATAATTTATACTGGGCATCTTGAATATTTGTATATAATATACTGAATATATTGAATATGCTGAATATTTGAGTAGATTAAGTCTACAATATGATTTTAAGTATACATAATGATAATATACATATATAGTATGTATATAGGTTTACATAATTTTAAAATAATTAATATTTTTTACTAAATTTTTTTTTAATAAATTTTAAATAAATTTTTTCAGAAAATTATTTTTTAATCAAAAAATATTTTATTTAAATTTACATATAAATCGCTATATCTAGGACATATGTTGATATTTAATAGTATAGTGAATTTTAAAATTCAAACAAAGAAGAAATCAGTAATAATGTGGAATTTTAATGGTGCTTAAAATTAAATTCAGAATTTAATTTATGATTACATGAATGTAATGAGTACTCATGAAACTGTTTTAAATTGTATTTAGTTTCGAAACAACATTTTTTTAGCTTAATCTGAATTTGATAGGGAATACTAAAGTAATTTATTAAGAAATATTTTTTAATAATTTATTTAATTATTATATAAAATTTTTATTAATATTTGCCGACTTATAAGGCAAGTGTATTATCCTAAAATTAAAATTAAAAAAAAAAAAAAAATATGGGGCTTAGCATTCCATTTATAAAATTTTTTTAATTAGGTAAGTACTTTTGGTTAATAAATCAAAGTTTAAAATAATTTTTAAAATACTTGCCTTGAAACTCCTATAAATATTTACTAATCATACATTATCGTTTTTGCAAAAAAAAAAAAAAAAAGGATTTTCATCCTTCTAGAAAAAATTAAGCCTTTAACCAAAATGTTGCATATACAAAAAAAAAAACTTAAAATTTAACAAAATTAGGATACAAAATCTTAATAAATATACACAGAAGGTAACAAAAAGGATATATTGAACAAAAAAAAAACATTTATAATAATAATAAAAAAAAAATGAGATCAAAACAACTTAAACGGATAATAACAATTTTTCGAATCAAAAAATCACATACACGTACACAAAATTCCAAAATACAAAAAAAAATTTGTTAAAATAAAATCAAACAATGATCCACAAAACTATTAAAATACAGAAAAAAAAAAATACATGAGAAGGATATAAATAAAATTATATTATATTATATGCGTCCTTTTGTCCTTTTTCATAATTTTTCTTTATAACCGATTTTGTTTTTTTTTTTTTTTTTTTTTCTTTGGTTTATATTTTCTTTTGGTTAGGACAATTTAAAAAGAATCAACTTGGATTTATTTTTATTTGATAACAATTTCAAATCCAAAAAAAAAAAAAAAAAAAAAAAAATTGGATTTTACAAATAAAAAACAAATTTTCAAGATTTTTTTAATACTTTTTATTTTACCAAAAATTTTGTGTGTGTATGTCTATATGTATAATCATATTCCACAATTTTCGATTATGGATTTTTAATATATTCTATCTAATGTTTTATATAGATAATATTATATATATGTACATTTTTTTATATTTTGTGTAAGTCCCATACAGTTATTTTCAAAATTATGAACACACTAACATTCAAATTGATTCTAAAACTTCGTATAACAGTTAATGCTATCATTTATTGGGTTATCATGTTTTATTTTTGTAAGTTGAAAAAGTGTTATTCTTTCTTTTATTTTTCTGGATTTGAACAGGATATTTTTTTTTATCTCAACTCTCAACAGTAGGTATAGTAATATTGAACTACCTGTACAACTTCAAATTTATTTAGTTTTACAACTGATATATAGATTTAAAATATCTGTATTTATATTGTGTGGTGCGAGTTATAAAAACTAAACCAAATTCAAATTTGATTATGATTTAATATGATTTAAATTTAACGATATATTCAGTTGCATTGTATTACAAATTAAATAATAATATAACATTGTATGTACTTATAATAAACACTTTAATTTCACAACTGATATTATAGATTGAACTGTGAGTTTTGAAAACTAAACAAAATTATAATTTGATAATGATTATATATGATTTTATATCCTCCAAATATAACGATAATATAACGAATAACGAGTTGCATACATAAATAATATATTAACATTGTATGTACTTGTAATAAGTATTTTAATTAATTGTGGATTGCAAGGATTTTATTAAAATCGAAATGTGGAAACGAAAGAAAATATTATTCGACAAGTATTTTTTTATGCTTATGACGTTAAAAAAACGAACTTAAAATGTAATTCAGTTGATTAAACCCGACTAAAGAGATATAAGATTAGCTGATTGGTTGATAATACATTAGAAGAGTGCTTAAATCAACTTTAATTATTCAATTCTGTACTTGTCATAACAAATATAAAATTAATATGATTAAAATTCACTGTGAAGAGTTTTTAAAATTGTAGAATCAACCCAATTTTAATCGATATCATTTCCATTCAAAATAGACAGATCGATTGTATTTACTATTTTAGCTTAAAAATGTAATTGGTATGTTTATTGTGAGAAATGAATTATAACAAGAATCCGATTATGTATTTCAAAACTACAGGCTGAAACAATAGTTAACTAGTTTAAATATTGATAGAAATATTTTTTATGTCATATAGTAGTCAATATACCTATGTATTATTTATATATCGGACCTATTCATATTAGAACAGTTTAATACTAAAATAAACTTTATCTGTATTACAATTAAGAGTAACTATCATCATCAAGTATTGTCCTTTAACTCCATTCGTGGGTCGTAAATTAAAGAGTTAATATAATATAATAATAACTTAATTGTAAAACAATTTTAACTTTAACTGTATATTATGTTCAATTTTTTTCACTATTGTTAATTTTATTCACTCGATATCCAGATTCCTATAATATAGCTACATACTCGTATATTTCCCGATATTATATTTTTATTCTCTATTTTTTTTTTTTTTTGTTATTGTTATTGTTATTGTATTTGGTTTTTTCAAAATCGGTCAAGGTTCAAACATAAAAGAAAATGGATATATTATTATAATGGACAATAGAATATAGAAAATTGGACATTGCAAGACATAGAACAGGACATTCACAAGAGAGAAAGAGAGAGAGAGAGAGAGTAAAAAAAAATAAAATATTATATGATAATTTTTTATTCAAAAATTGCTCCGGCTTTATATGCACATACATATAATATTCATAAATCCTTGGATAAAAATAAAAATTCTATTAAAAAATATGAAAAATGTTTTATTTAAAGGATATTTTTTGTTTTATTAATAGAAATTATTTTTGTATATTTTTGTTGCTCCTATCAACAGTTTTATGACAGAAATGAAATATAAAAACCAAAATTTCGATTTATTTTCATAATATTGGAGGCGGAAATACTATGAATTCTTTTATTTAAATTTAAATTTTTTATTTTTTTATTTCTATTTCTATATAAATTCTATTGTTAGTACAATTTTATTAGAATTAAGATTTTATATTATAAGTATTCAAAGAATTTTTTTCTTGATCACAGAAATTTCATTTTAAATAGAAAATATTATTTATGAATTATCAAAATATAAAAAGAAAAAAATAAGCAAATTACTATACCTTAAATCAAAAAAATTATTTTTATATTATTTAATTTTAAATAAAATCAAAATTTAGAATTAAACAGAAGAATTTTAATTTGGGAAAAAAATAATTCTTTAAATATTTCAACCAAAGTATTAACAACAGAAACTTAAATCGTTCTTATCGTAAATAATATTTAGCTTATATATACCTATATGTTTATATAACAATAATTTCTATTCGTAATTCATATCAAATATACTTTTATAGAAAATTGTTCTATTTGAATTCCATTTTCTATAATGATTATACATCACCCTGTATACATTTTAGAATAAATTATTCTAATACAGAAAAAAAAAACCACAATGCAAAAAACTAAAACATCCAATTTTATTTTATATAAGGATGTTTTATTGAAAAGCAGCAGTAGCAACAGCAGCAGCAAATCGAGACCAACACAACACAATAAAATGAAGGAAAAAAAAAAAAAACAAAACCCAAAATATAAAATAGTAAAAAAAAAAATTAAAGAGAAACGTGAAAACATTTTTATTTCTCATAAATAATTCAAAATTTTATTTTAATATTTACATCGGTTTTTCCTATTTTATTAAAATGTTTTCATATAGAATATTTTGAATATAATATAGTGTACATATTATACTAGTATATAAGATACAGTATTGGCCTGTTTTAGTTTTAAATAATTTATTTTCATCCATTAATTGTATAGCTTAAAGGGTTTCTATATATTTTATTCGAATCACTTTGTATAATTTGCTTAGTTAAAAATAAGAAAACAATGCTAAAAACGATCAAGATCATAGTAACGGTATTGCTTTAACTTATAGCCTAAAACGAAATTTTAGAAAATATGAAATAATTTTCGAAATTAAGGATTACTTTTATTTTTTATGTTTTAGTTCAGATAAATTTAAAATCACTAATTCAATTACTTATATAAAATATAAAAGCATTTGGAAGTGCATAGCACTTGGAAAACACTTGATGTAGAGTAAAGTATTATAAAAGATGTTAAAATAAAATTATTTGTTATTGGTTTGTAAAGGGTTAAGAAATTTTGATCATTCGAACTTGATGTTAAATTATTTATCTCTGTATAGATGAACACTCATTTAAAAAAGTTCATCCATAGCATATTAAGTTAATCGAAATTAAGTTAAGTAACAATCGAATCATGCCTTATCTGCAAGGAGATGCCCTATCCGCACTATTATTTAACTTAATACTACATTACGCCATAGGAAAATTAGAAAAGAAAGGCAGTATATTCAATATGACAACAAAAATAGTAGCATATGCGGATGACATAGTAATCATGGTAAAAAATTACAGATATATGGCAGAAGTATTTGTACAACTAGAAGCTTAAAAATCAATGAAGATAAGACAAAATATCTAAAAATGTCCAGAAATGAATAAATAAGAAATACTCAGAATATAACAATTGGAGAGTACAATGTTGAAGGAGTTACAACCTTTACATACCTCGGAGTAACAATAAGAAGTGATAATAGTATGAAATGCTGTATTCATAATAGAATTCAGGCCGGAAATAGATGCTACTATGCAAACAGAAAATTGCTTCAATCAAAATTAATATCAAGAAAGGCCAAAATGACAATATATAAAACTCTCATACGACCCATAGTGACGTATGGATGCGAGGTATGAACTATGAACGTGGCCGAGGAGAATAGCCTACGCATATTTGAAAGAAAAATTCTCCGAAAAATACTCGGCCCAAATAGATTACAGTTTGGAGAATATGTAATCAAAAGCAACAGCGAGCTCAATAGTATGATTGATAGTGAGGACATTGTACGGTTTGCAAAGGCCCAAAGACTAAGCTGGGCTGGCCACGTAAGACGAATGAACGAAAGCCGAAAGCAAGCAGTGGTGTTGAATAGAAAGCCCAATAGCAGCCGTGGTAGAGGAAGACCAAGAATCAGATGGGCAAACAACGTGAAAAACGATACTCAAACCCTACGAATCCCAAATTGGAGACAAGCGGCACAAGATCGACCTTTTTGGAGGAGCATAATGATGAAGGCCAAAGCTCACCCAGAGCTGTAGCGCTATAAGATGATGATGATGAACAATCGAATGATGAAAATGTTGACAGGTTACGATCAATACTAAAATACAGTTCATTTGACTGAATTACACTCTTTTCCTGTACTATAATTGTAAACCTATATATTTTGTATATTTTTTACCCTTTTTGCTAGCTATGGTGTGGTGCTCATTAAAGTAGTCAACATCATAAAAGGGTTTTACAGAAACTCTAAGTGCAGTGTATTATATACCGGGTGTTCCGGAGCATGCGTATCAGCTTTTTAAGAGGGGAAGGAGTCGTTATTTTAAAATTTAGAAAAAAGTTTGTTAACTAAATCGAGGATGCTCTATCGATTGGTGGTATTTTCAACTTTCGGAAAAGACCGCAAATTGGGTTTTTAAGATCAAAAATCGCCGCAATTGGCCAAAATCGAGATTTTGAAATGGGAAGAGGTACTTACTTTTTAATGCAAATTCGGATTCTACATCAAAAAAGAAGATACTTTTGTTAAGTAATTTTTTTTTTGTTTTTTTTTTTTAAATTTTTTTTTTGCTTTTTTTGTTTAAACTTTGTAGGAACCCAAAACTGAGATAAAAAATATGATAACATGAAAAGAAAATTAATTTATAAAAATGATTATCATTAATTTTAGTTTACCAAAGGAAAATATTGAGCATTTTTGTTTTATTGTTATTAATTTTGAAGAAAAATACTAAGAAAACAAAAAAAAATCATTTAATATAATTTTCTTATTTTTTGTCGTATAATCTGAATATGCATTAAAAAGTACCCCTTCCCATTTGAAAATCTCGATTTCGGTCAATTTCGGCGATTTTTGATCTTAAAAAGCCGATCTGCGATCTTTTCCGAAAGTTGAAAATACCACCAATTGATAGAGCACCCTCGATTTAGTTAACAAATTTTTTTCTAAATTTTAAAATAACGGCTCCTTCCCCTCTTAAAAAGCTGATACGCATGCTCTGGAACACCCGGTATATAAAAAGAACTGGAGAAGCTTTCAATGTCCACACCGGGCTAAAACAAGGCTGTATTTTATTATTCCTATTCTTCATTTTTATTTTGAATTGGATGTGGAAGAAAACAGATCGTGGAGCAAAAGGTATTAGATGGAATATTACAAGAGACCTTCACTTCGACCCCGATTTTGGCAACTGACCGAAAGAACCGAATTTTTTTCGAAACTGGCATGGCAAGCAAACTGAAATTGATAACATGAAAAGCAAATTAATTTCAAATCACCAATCAAATATGTGTCCTTGCAACTTACAGATTGGAGATGAAAATGTAGAAGAGGTGACGTTATTCTGCTATCTTGGCAGTTTTATTACTGCGAATGGTGGCGCGGACGTGGATGTTGGACTGAATTTTTGTAAATAAACAAAAAAAAGCATTTAATTATTTGTGAAGATTAAAATCTTAATTTTTAGATATTAAAATTTATAAAGTGACAATAATAATTGGATACCTAAATAAAAAATAATGACGAGGGATTCAATAAGGATGAATTTGTCTTTATTGCATTTTTTCTTATATTGGTCGCGATATTGCTTCCACGCTATTGCTATTTTTTGTTATATTTTTATATGCATGATGGCTTTCTTTGATATATAGGACTTATCTTTTTTCGATGTCGTTATTTAAAATTTTTTTCCCTTTTTTTTTCTAATAACTATAACTTAACAAATTGGTTTACATAAAAATTGTATTACAAAATGTCAAAGCGACATAAAATTAGAAATTAGGCTAATACCTCGCGTCGCATCAAGCTTTGTATTGTTGTGACGAGTGATGTGACACGAGTATTAAAACATCTTCGTTATGGATAACGGTACAAGGTTGTACTGAAATGCAAATTTTTATTCAAACTTCTTGTAGTGAAACAATTGCAAATCATTTTATTATATTTATCATATTTTATACTTTGAACACCGCCCATTACAAGAATATTCCATGTCTTTGATATTGGGGGTAGTATAAATTAAATAGTTTATCACAAATAAAATGAATTCATGTTATTATTTTTATTTTTTTTATTTTTTTAGGAACTAACTAAGAAATATTTTTACATTTTACTATTTTAGGTTCAATTTTTATTTCAGGTCGGGATTGATTGGGATTTTAAATATTAGCATATAATATATATACAATACATATTATATACTTATATTCTCTATCACTTTCTAACTTAATATAAAACTATATTATTATTATATTTATATATATATATATATATAATATAACTAATTTGAAAATAATAAATTGTATTAGAAAATTATTTATTAAAATAATCCAAATCTAATGAATAAAATTTATTTTATTAGTTTATTTTTTATTCAGAATTGTTATTTTACTAATTCTATGAATTATTAATATTATATAATATTCATATTAAATAATAGGATCTATATAAATATTTAGAAAATTTTACAAAATAATAAATTGTAAAACATAAATTTATATTAAAAGTGGATATAACAGGAAAACAGGAATTTTGAGAAAAATATATATATATATATATTTATATATATATATATATATATATATGTATATTTAATCTTTTATTTTAAATTGAATAATTTTAAGTAAATTTTACTCATTTATTTCATTTAATAATTTTTAATATTTGCAATTAAAATTAAAATAAAAAAAATGTTGTTATTATTATTTGTTTTTAATGAATTTTATAAATATTTAGAATAGGTTGCCTGAGTTAATAATATTTATTTTTTAATTGTAAAAGATATTCTATTATTATTACTAGGTATTATAAATATACATAACAATCATAACATAACTAATTTCAAAATAGAATGATAATATTAGAAATTTTTAGAATTTTTATAATTTGTTTGGAAAATAAATTATTACTAACTTGTTCTTGAAATAACAATTATTATCAATAATACAAGAAACACCGACAAAATTCCAAATAATATAAGATCCAGGATAAGATAATTTTTCTAAGAACATAGCCGCAAAACACAAAATACAAACTGACTCTAAGTATCGCAAGCAAAGCAAAAAATCAGGAAAATAGTAATGTTTGTGAAATAAGATATTGCTTATAATTTATTTTTGGCTTGTTTTAATATTTAATTTTCTTGTTTACCTAATTGTTCGGTACATATTTTGTAATCGATATTAGAATAGTCTTCCGATGAGCTAGAAACTTTAAATTTTTAATATAGCTCAGAACATAATGACAATATATAATATTAACTCACTTTCTTGTGTTTTGAAAATATCTAAACATGCGAAGTTAGTCTCAAGTACTGATGAAGGAAGTATATTGCTTCCGAAATATCGATATTTGCAATCAATATATTTTTTTTTTTTACTATTTTTGTTTTATTTAAATAATTCACTTCCTATCTTCATTTTTCAATTCCATTTTTACATTGACTTATAACTAATTTATTTATGTATTATAGGAGAATAGTGTTTTGGGGGATTAATATTAAAATAATTATTAGTGAACGGAAATCTGACAATAATTCGATTATTTAGTCTAAACAGCGTTCAGGTATGGATGAAAGTGTTGTTTTGAAATTACAATTTCTACATAATTTCATTTAAATCAAATTAAAAATATTAATTTTTATCTTGTTATTTACGAACTTTGTATATTCAAGTATTTAGGAAATATATTTTTTCAAAATACAGACGATTGGACGAGACAGTGCTGCTAATGTTATTCACACACACACACACAAGACCTAGAAGCAGGCAATAAATTAATTTTTTTTGTAATATACCAATTTTTTAAAACGGATTAGAAAGTAGAAAATAATTCTTCGTAAATCCATGCAGATTGTCCTAGAAATTTATGAAATTAAAATTTAAAACAGAAAAACGAACGTAGGGTGCATTCGATGATTTAATGACAAAGAATGTTAGGCGGTAGTTGTTGAGAAAAATTACATAATAATTCATATCATTTTTAGTCACATTATAAGCGACTTAGTTGTGCCATTCATTGTTAGGTTGGCAAAAATGTATATCAAATCACAAATAAAATGTAAAAAATAATAATTTCAGTGTATTTAGGACTAACACAACAGTTTATATCATTTTTAGTCACATTACGAGCGACTTAGTTGTGCTATTCATTGTTAAGTTGGAAAAAATGTATATCAAATCACAAATAAAATGTAAAAAATAATAATTTCAGTGTATTTAGGACTAACACAACAGTTTATATCATTTTTAGTCACATTACGAGCGACTTAGTTGTGCTATTCATTGTTAAGTTGGAAAAAATGTATATCAAATCACAAATAAAATGTAAAAAATAATAAGTTCAGTGTATTTAGGACTAACACAACAGTTTATATCATTTTTAGTCACATTATAAGCGACTTAGTTGTGCTATTCATTCTTAGGTTCGAAAAAATGAATATCAAATCATAAATAAAATGTAAAAAATAATAATTTCAGTGTAATAAGGGTTAACACAACAGTTTATATCATTTTTAGTCACATTATGAGCGACTTAGTTGTGCTATTCATTGTTAGTTTGGTAAAAATGTATATCAAATCACAAATAAAATGTAAAAAATAATAATTGCAATGTGATTAGGACTAACACAACAGTTCATATCATTTTTAATCACATTATGAGCGACTTTGTTGTGCTATTCATTGTTAGGTTCGAAAAAATGAATATCAAATCATAAATAAAATGTAAAAAATAATAATTTCAGTGTAATAAGGGTTAACACAACAGTTTATATCATTTTTAGTCACATTATGAGCGACTTAGTTGTGCTATTCATTGTTAAGTTGGAAAAAATGTATATCAAATCACAAATAAAATGTAAAAAATAATAATTTCAGTGTATTTAGGGTTAACACAACAGTTTATATCATTTTTAGTCGTCACAGTTTTAGCGACATAGAACTAATCATCGATAGGGTTGGCGAACATTTGCATTAAATCAAAAATGAAATATACAAAATAATTCTGTGACTATAATTAGGGTTATACTTATGCAATCGTAGAATATTAATTTCTGCCTATCATAATCCGATTCTCATGTAATTTTGATTATCCGATAAAGGCTTATATTATTGGTATATATATAAGATGAATTATACTATCAAAATACCATTAATATCCCTTTTAATATAATATTTTATTAAAATTTTGTGGAAAATAATTTTTTAAATTTATAATTTCTTAAATCAAATCGCTTTTTTGCCGATTTTATTTTTTAAATCTTGAAAAACAGTTTTCTGTAGATCATCCCAAAATATTTCCCATCTCACCAGATTATCAAAAATGGAATTATTTTTAATTCGTAGGAAAGATTATTTTTTTTTTTTTTGTTTAATTCTAGAGTTTTTAATGAAAAGTTTAATCGAAGTCTTAAAGTACACTTTGAAAACTTAATGCCAGCTTAAACTAATCTTTTGATTTTGTGTTTTTTTTTTTTTTTCAATTTTATTCCTAAATAAATACACTTTAGGTGAATGAATTTTCACGAATGAAATAAAATTCAATCCATTTCAAATCCTTGTCATATATTTTACAGAGAAAATAATAATAATAAAAAAAAAAAAAACAAAAACAAAAAATAAAACAATCAAAAATGTACATTTTGAACTTTTAAGAAGTAAATTCTTGGGTCAAAAATTAGGAGCAAAGGACTATAATAGAATTTCTTACGATTTCATTTACATTTTTACAATTTACTTTTCTGTGATTTAATTTTTTATTTAATTTTTTTTAATTTTGTTTTTTCTTAAATCTTGTGAAACATTACATCAACATGAGGTCAGATTAAGTTTATCTGTTCAAAAACAAAAAAAAAAAAAGCAAAAAACAGAAAGGATTTACTTAAATAGAAATTCTTAAGAATACCAAAAGAAGTTTATTTGTAATTTTATTTTTTTGTTATTTTTTTATTTTTTTTCTAACAAGAATCAAAATAATTTAAAATTTCGTCCTTGCTCTTATTTTATATTTTAAAAAACAAAATAAAAAACAAACAAAAAGATAAAAAACATATAATTCCCAAATTTCTCTTTGTTTTATTCATTGTGTCGTCCTGGGAAGGATATTATTTACGCTTTTGTTAAAATACCAAAATGAAAGGAAAAAAAAAAAAACAATAAAAAAAAAAAATAAAATATGAAATCGTATAATAATAACAAGTCTAAAGTCCTAAAATCCCGAAAATCCATTGTAAGGATATTCTTTTTTTGTTTTAAATTTTTTTTTTCTTGTTTTCTTCCTGTTGTTATGAGCTTTTCTCCAATTTTTTTTTTTTTTTTTTTTTTTTATTTTAGATTTGTGTATTTGTACACACGCGAATAAAATGGTACACTAAAATAAAAATAATATAAGAAAATTTAATCAAAAAAAAAAAAAAAACAAAAACAAAAATAAAAACCGAATAACACTAAACGAAACTGAGACTTTATGGTGTACATAGCATAGGACTACAACTATACAGTGTTTTATTTTGTATAGCTACATAATAACAGTAAAAAAAAAAACAAAAAAAAAAAAATACGAAATAAAAAAAAGGATATGATACAATGATAAAGGACATTTAGAAAATGAAAGGACAATAATAATAATAATAAGACTAGATATAAAAAAATTTTAAACTAAAACAACAACAATAGTAGAATAATAGGAAGCAGCAAAATAATAAAAAAAAACAAAAAAAAATGACATGAAACAAATTGTTAAATGTGTGTATGTATGTATCACTTCGTATAGCTATTTGTTATATAATATTATATTATTATATTCTTCTGCGCCATCATTATTTTACCGTTGTTACACATTTTGGTGCTTTTGTTTTTTTTTTTTTTTTGGTTTGGTTTGTTCACTTTGGAGAAGTGAAGAATAATGTATTATTTTTTTTTTTTCATTTATTTTTGTTGTCCTCTAATGCAAACAAATAATAATAATAATAATAATAATAGAAATAATAGTATATAGGGTAACAATAACAACAGTAAACAAAACAATAGCAGTAACAGTAATTTTAACAGTAACAGTAACACAGAAAAATTTGTGGTAGTGGTGATGGTGATGGTCGAGTAGTAAATAGAAAATGAAATTTTATATTATATATATATATATATATATATATATATATTGTGATATAGATCACTATGTTTATTTGTGTGGATATTCATTTTTATGTATATAAAATATACTATAGGAAAAATATAATAAAAATACCGTAATAATTTAAAAGGATGAAAAGTTTAAATGGGTATTGTTTAGCTGATTCTGTTTTTGTTCGTAAGTAAGGAAATTTTCCAAATACTTTTATTTTTCTTTATATTTTTTTTTTTTTATTTTTAATTTTACTTGAAAGTTATTTTCTATGTTATATTGTTTTATCATCATCATCATGATCATCATCATCATCAATATTATGGTCATCATTATTTCACTTGCAATGTTAAATGACATGAAAAAGGATTTTCTTTTTGCGTTGTTATTTTTTGTTTTTTTTTCTGTTATTATTAAGCTAAAAAGTCATAAGGTTTCACAGATTGTCAGATTATATTTTTCAGTTGTTATTGTTGTTGTTGTTTTTATTATTGTTGACTATTATTATTGTGTTTGTTGATATAATTTAGTTGTTTAGTTGATTGTTTGTGTCTGTAATGTCCTTAAATGATTATGGATTTTATTTTAATTTCATTGTATTATTTTGGTATTATTGTGTTGTTGTTTAATTTAAAAATAAAACAAAAAAAAAAAAAAATAAAAAATAAATGTCTTTAGTTCATGAGAGGCACTTGAATTTCTTTTGTTGATTTGAATTTGTATTGTTTTTGTTTTCTTCTTATTATTATTATTATTTTTTTGTCAATAATCCATGTAATTGGTTTTTCTTTTTTATATAATTTGACACTTTACCTTTTATAATAAATAATAATGAAATTTAATAATAGAATTTCTTTGCAGTGTTTTATATACAGATAGGTATTAGGTTAAATGGAAGTGTTAATTAAATTTTTTGTTTATCAACGATAATTGATTTTTTGTAGAAGGATTGGAATGCATGTATTAGAGATTATTTAAGAATTTCGGATGAATACTTGAAGGCTTCAAGTATTCAAAGTACTTAATAATATTTAATTAAAATGTGTATAATGAAATACTAATTTTAGAATGCGATATCATTTTAAGGACATAGAGTTGTTGTTATTAAATTGGATCAAAAGAATTATTTTCAAAGACAACTTCAAATTACTATTCAAGTATTAAATATCTGTACATTTATCAATATTTTTTTTTTTTTGCCAAATAGGTAGGAAATCTTGAATTAAAAAAATTAGTAAAATTAGTAAGATTATTATATAGGTATATTTATTATTATTATATTAATTAAAATTATTCCATTCAGTAATAAAAAGTATGGTGTTAATCATTTTTGTAATCTTTTAATTTGGTCCTAAATGATTAAACGGTTGTAAATCTAATCAATTAAAGTTTCCAAGAATTTTTAATTGGGAATAAGTTAAAGTATTTAAATTAAAAACAGGTATAAATACTTAGACAATAACACTATTGCTTGGTTTAATTATTATTTATCTATATCATATTATCATTGCTTCAATTTCTCTTGATTATTTACAGTTTGAGATTAAACTATTTTATGTTAATAATAGAATTTTAAATAATTATTTATAGTGTTAATAAGCTAATTATAGAATCCAATTTAACATTATGATTTAAATGATAAAAACAAAATAGCTCCCACGTAACAATTTTATTGCTATAAGACTCTTGCGCACTCTTATAACACTATTATAAACACTCTTATAGCAGTATTAGTGCTAATTTGAGTGCCCCGCAATTGCTGCGAAAGGTTATAAATACGTTATAGCACTAAAATGGAGAATCCTATAAGGCACCGGAGCAATTTCTGTAATATTGTTATAGGATTAGTATACATGTATTAGTGTATATGTTTTTATTTTGAAATAATATTCATTTGAAATAATTTATGTTATGCGAGAGTGAGAAAGGTATTATTTTTATTTTCAAATAATAATTTTATGGAGTTTATATTTATTCCCTGAGAAAAAAGGAGATAGATATTAGTTAATAATATAAAAAATGTCTTACTAATAAATAATATTTTTCGGTCAAAATATATTTATAATTATTGTGACCAAAATGCAAAATTTGGCTGGGAATGAAATTTCATTGACATTTATTATAAAAATACTTCGGCAAATTGCCCTTAAAAAATAACCAATTTTTAAATAAATAAAAAAAAAATATATTTTAAATTGCATCTTTAAAATATTTAATAATGTATAACAATTAATGTATAACATCAAATTTGATATTTAAATGATTATTCTTTTAAGTAAAATCGATATTTTTACGAAAAGAATGCAAAATAAAACTTTACAGTTTTTGTTTATTTAAAAAAAATTTACCTCGTTTGTAGAAAATAATGGCCGTTTCAAAATATTTATCTAAAAGCTACAGTAAGTTTATTATAGTAACATTATAAGAATACAATAAAATAATAACACCACTACTGCTATTCCAGCAATTCTATTCTTATAACAACACTTTAACTCTTAATATAGGATTACGCACTTTTAGATTTATAAAAAGATTTCTGTATCACTTGCGAAAAATCCCATTATAACAACTCCCGCAATTGCTATAACAACATTCTTATAGCAATATTAATCACATTATTCCCATAAAAACATCATTATAACACCTTTAGTGCCTATCGGGAGTCATATAGAAGTCTTGTAGCACTAATTTTGTTTTTATAACAATAAAATGTTACGTAAGAATTGTTATATATATTATATAACACATATAATATAAACGCATTCCAATTTCACATTTGGCTAACTAATATGTCTTTATGACAGAATAGTCATATCAAATTTAGGATTAGAACACCTTGTAAAATTTTGATTTGAAGTTTTTTTTTAATAAAAATTACATATAAATTAAATACATATGCAGTTTCGTTGTAGCTAAATGTCAAAGACGTCAATGACAAAAGTCAAACAATGTAAATAGAATTTAATAAAAAAATTATCAATTGCATTTAAATTAAATAAAATAATTCAATAAATATGTTTTAACAAGGGTAAATTTTATTTAGTTTTTATAACTCACATATGAATTTATTTTAAATCTTTACATTGGTCAAATCATAACACAATAGAAATGGGAGTTATATAGGTATACTAACATTACAATATCTACTGATGATGAGTTCCAGTAGTGTTAGTGAACGAAATATCCCTTTCATTATTATTAAGGTTAAAATAGAAGTAGTTGAAATTAATTAAATGACTGAAATATTGTAAATAGAATTAAAATAAAATGTGTTTGAAATATAGATATTTAAGGACAATATTATAACTCTCGTTTCAATTAATAATTATCTACTAAATTTATATAATAGAACTGTGGTAAATGGAATAAATTTTGCCAAAAATTTTATTAGATATTTAAAAAAAGGAAATAATTCTAATACTATATCCTTTTCTCATTTAGGATAACCACTAAATTTATTTATTTATTTAATAATATTTTTTTTTCTTTGTTTAATTTATACACTGATGATATCGTAAAATAACCATATATAAAATTGTATCTTAAAATTACTAATAATAAATAAAAAAAATAAAAAAAAATAACCAGTAACCAATCTATTTTAAATTAATGTCCTGGCTATATTATTTTTTAATAATAAGTCTTGAAAAAAAAAAAAAAAAACAATAAACAAACAAAAAAATTGAAATTCTAAGAAGAACTTTAATAAATTAAAACCAAAATTTCCATGTTTTATCCACAAATTTCATTAACATTGCTTGTTCATCATAATTTTTTTTTTTTTTTTAACCCTCAAATTTTTTAATAATATCTATTTTAAGGAAATATTATTATTTTTTTTTTCTTCTTAATTTATATTATTTAATCCTTAGTAATTTTTATTATTTCCATTTTCTTGTTATTTTTGTGAATAAAAAAAAAAAAAAAATATTTACTACAAAATTATTTTATTATAGACCTTTCCAACAAATCCCTAAATCTTCCTACTCCTCCTCCTTCTATTTTACAGAATTAAATTAAATTTCTTTAAAATTATATTCTGTTTTATTATTATGTTTTGTATATGTGTGTACATGTGTGTATAATATGTATAAGGATATTGTGTGAAAAATTAAAATGAACAAAATAAATTCTTAAATATGTAATAAAATGACTAGCTATACTACTACTTAAAATATACATATTAAAAACTGAAAAAATATATATCTATATATATTATATATATATAGGATGAATATATTTTATAAGGAAATTTTTTTGAAATATATATAATGGGAATTTTAAATCCTAATATTGAAAATGCTTAAAGATACATCCTAAAATTGATAATTATCAAGAACAGGGTGTTTCGAAAAATATTTTCAATTGATATATATATATATTATATATTTTTAATTTATAATAATTTATGCCATTATTATATAAAGTTAATTGTTTCTGTCAGTTGAAATATTGCATATTTTTTTCATCTTGTTTAGCAGTTCATAATCACAGAAATCTATATTCTATGTTTTAAACACTAATGACTTAAATTAAATTGATTCAATAAAAAAATTTAGATTTATAGAATTCAGCATATAAGTGTGGAGCTTACGGAAAATGAAATGAAGGGAAGATAAGCCTTGAACAATGCTCATATCGTTGACTAAAATACCATTGAATAATATGCTCGTCCTTAGCAACTTAGATTAATTATTAGGTACATTTGTGCAGACAAACACAATAAATTCATTTACACCGGTTGTAATATAGGTCCAGAATACAATCCCAATTTAAATCTAATATAATGTAGTACAAAATAGACAAGAAATGCAACATATAAAAAATAATTAATAGCTTTAAGCAAATTACAATTTTCTTCAAGTTTTTTTACTATACAAATTTTCAGTCTGATTTCAGCCACTGAAAAATTTCTGAAATAGCTCAGATCTTCGACCGTATTATAGTAAAATTATTATATTTCAATAGGATTAATAAAACAAAAAAAAATCTATTTTTGTAGTTAAAAGTTGATTAGAAGAAATGTCTTAGTGTAGAAAAGAAATACTACAGTGCAACCGCAAGTTTTATTGTTGGAATTTATTTTTATAATAATTGAAATCAAGGCGGCCTCTAGATGGACTCTAGAAGCATTATAACATTTATATAGATAAATATAATTTTTAAAAAAGTTTGTTAATATCCCTGCTAACCATATTTCAAACAAAAAAATAATAATCAATAATAATTTATAATAGTTAGATGATGCATTGATGCTATATGGAACACCAATTATAATTTTACATATAAATAACATTATTCTTAAAGCGTGCGGTGCGGTATTCATATTAATTTATTTTTTTTTTTAATTTTTTATTTTATATGTAATATAATAATAATAGTATTAATTTTTGAATTTATGTACTCTACTAAATTTTTTAATATACTTACATATATATATACAAATATATAATATAATACGAGTAAATGATATACAATAGAATAAGGAAAATTCCATTATATTAAAGATATCCGTTTTAAATTTAATATTATTATTATAATAATCAACAATTTAAAATGTAATCTTTACAAAATGAAAGACATGAATTTAATAAATTCATATATGTATGTACATATATTGTATATATGTATAATAAAAAGATCCTTTTTTTAGAAAATTGAGTATAGACTTTATAATATTTATAATATTTATATGTTATCAAATAAAATTTAATATATTGTATTGGTTTGGTATATGTATTTTTGTATATATACATTAATACTTGGAATATGTCCTTTTTTTAAATAAAAATTGTTAAATCATTCATTCTCATTTTAACATTTTCAGTTTATTGTTATGACGTATTCATTTTTGTTGCTTTGTATTTGCTTTGTATTGTAATGTCAATTTGTTGCAAATAATGATGAAACATTTTATTGTATATATTGAAATGATTTTGTTAAGTCAAACTTTGAGATTTTGTTTGATGTTATTAGTATAGTTTATAGTCTATTATCTACGTTAGTTTTAATTTAATGCAGTGAATTTTTTTAAATCCAGATATCACACTAATATGGATTAGAAAATATTTCTATTTGGTCTAGCACAGTTCAGATTGCGGTAAAATTTTAATACATATTTAATTTTTAATCTTTTGAAAAACTTAATTTGACTAACAATCTACGACTAAAATCAATTTGACTTACAATATTGTAGATACGAACAAAATAAATTAATTATATCGAAATAGACAAAATATTGAAGTTAAAACAAATTTAATTAGTACGCCATTTTAGTTTAAAATAATATTACATTTTAATATACCATTTTTGTTTTTAAGCTATTTCAGCCTAGAAACACAACCCTCTAAAAAACAATTTTATTAAGAAATGTGTGTTTTACTTTTATGAGTAAATTTTGCACCACTAACGTGCAATAAAGTGTAAGTTTAAAACCACGTTGTTACAATTTTAAATTAAATCCCGTACTTGGAAAAATGATTTGTGATGTTTTAATACAAACATGAAAATTATTTTAAAATTTATTAAGAATTTTGTAAATATTTTTAGAAAATTTTCAGAAATTTATTGAACATTTAAATTTATACAAATTTCCTGGAACTTATTTACATTTAAGTTTTCCTATTTAAAAATAATTTTGAATTATAGTTAATTAACGGGAATTTTATTTTAAGAAAAATTATAGTAGATTGTATGAAAACTATGTAAATATTATTTTTAGAAATTAATAATTGATAATTTCTATGAACAAAAAATGTGGGAATAAATAATTTGATATTTGATATTGGGAGATAATTTTCATTTGAAATAGATTTTTAATAGTAAACAAGAGAAAAAATAACTAAGTTATATATTTTTGGTTATCGTGAGATGAAAAAATATTAATACGTAGTTTATTTATTTATTTCATTTCTCAAAAAGAGCTGTGTAGCTCGTATAGAGTTTATATACATGTATGTGATTTTACATATCAAAAATAAAAGTATTCAAAAGTATTCAGTGCAACATAATTATAAATTAACAATTTAATATAATAAGAAAATATTAAAGATTTTTTTTTTTTTTTTTTTTAACAATTCAAATATAATTCAATAAAAATTCTAATTTTAATAATTGGACAAATATATTATTTTACAAGTTTTTTTGAATTTCTTACTGGACATATTTTTTACACTCAATGGCAAATTATTATATAACATTATTGCTGTATTCATTATAGGTTCTATACCATTCAAATTAGCACCTGCATTGTATCGTAAATTATTATTGCTTCTGGTGTAGTGTTCATGTACATCATTATTTGACACCAGATTGGTGTTTGTTTTTATTAAGTTATTCCTCATATTATGTATTTGATTCATTTGTATTACTTCTTTATAGTGTATTAATTTTAGTATTTTATATTTTTTATGAATATAATCAGTTGAGGTTCTGTGGCGCAGTTGAAATAGGTTTTTTATTGCCTTATTTTGAATTTTTTGATGGCTGTAGTTATTTTTCATAAATGTGTTATCCCAAATTGCTATTCCATACGTAATAGTGCTATGGAATAGACTATAGTAGGTAGAAATTTTTATTCTTTCTGGAAGCCGTTTCCCAATTTGCCTAAATAGTTCAGCTATTCGTCTGGTCTTCAGAATTAATTCAACACACACACACACATAACACCTGCTTATTCCAGTTTAAATCTGCATCAACACAAATACCTAGATATTTATATTCATACACTCTATTTATGATAATATTGTTATATATAATATATGGACATGTCTTCATTCTTAGATTTAACTATCAGATATTTTGTTTTATTAACATTTACCGTGAGCTGGGTGTAAGGACATCCATTTGTGTATGATTTGCATGTCTTGATTTATTCTTTCTTCCATTTCGTTAACATTATTTTCAGTGTACACAACAACTAAATCGTCAGCAAACAAGAACGGTTTTCCCAACAGATTCAGATTTGAAAATCCGCTTATATAGCATGAAAATAGTGCTGGATCTAAGGAGCTCCCTTGTATAACACCATAGTCAACATATTTATACTGACTTGTCACTCCTTCACATTCTGTATACTTTCATACAGACTGTTGTCTTTCATGGAAATAGCTTTCAAACCATTGATATTCTTTGCCTTTTATCCCGCATTCAAATAAGATTCTAAGCATAATCTTGCGATCCAATGAGTCAAAAGCTTTGGCCAGATCAAAGAATACGTTTTAAAACGTAAAAATTTACTTACTGAATTCTGTATATACGATATAACATCAAATAAAGCAGCGTTGGTGTTAGAGTTTTTTGTAAATCCATATTGCACATTGCTGACCAAATTATTTTCTAGTACATATTGTGTTATTTGATTATTAACAAAAGTTTCCATTATTTTACCGAACACAGTAGATATTGAGATCGGTCTAAAGTTGTTAAAATCATTCTTATCGCCAGATTTTTTAGATAAATTGGTATTACTTTGTTAATTTTTAGTAAATTTGGTACATGACTTAATACGTAGTTTATGCGTTATGTAAGAGAAAATGTATGTTTTAGAAAGAGAATGAAAATGAAATTTAGTGAAAAATCAGTTTCCAAAGCCCTTTAAATTCTGTGATATTATGTAAAAAAAGGATGAATTGTAATGAAACAACTTCCGAAATTTATTACTAATGAAATAAAGAGTATACATACAAATATGTAATCAAATATCATGGCTATTAACTCATTCATTCACGACGGTTCAAATAGAGTGCATGATAAACTATTTTTGGTTACATTTTTCTTTATTCATCCATTTGAAACTAAAAAATATTATACACATATCCTTGAAAAATCATGTGTGGTTGGAAAATCATTAAATTATTAGTCAATTATATAAAATTTTATACAAAACTAAAAAAATATGAGAATAGTGAAAATTTAAATAAAATTAAAATTAAGATAACTCTCCAGTAGATGTAGTGTCATACATTTATATTATTAGTATAGATATAACAAAATACAATTTTTTTGTATCTGACTGTATAAAACTATAACTAGGAATTTCATATTCTGTCCCACGTAGCAGAACAATATAATTGCATAATATCAAATCAAATTTTTAATTTAATATCATTAATTATAAACCATCATTCACAACGGGTCCTATATTTTGGTTCTGAAAAATAAAATAAAATTAAATGTTGTTAAAAAACATTCAAATTTGTTAGGAACATAAATGTTAGACATTTTTGTTAACCTCAGATAAATTAGTATTATTTATTTATTATATTTGCCTTAATTAACTTGCCTTGGACTTTATATGTTTGTTTCAATTTGCTTCAATTCAACAAAATACCCATTTCAATAACTATTCAACCAAAGTATATCCATAAAAAGAGTATGAAATGAACTCATGTATGTATTCATTTGTTTGCACACAAATTCATATGCAAATTTGATAAACATTGTAAGAAATAGGCGATAATAAGAATTTTACGTGTAAGAAAAAGAAAAAATATAGTAAACAAAAGAGAGTAACAAATGAAATTAAATAAAAAAAAGTTAATAATTTTGAAAAAAATTTTCGACGAAAATTTCGTTGAAATATTTAACAATATTATTTTCTAAACTATATCAACTATGCATACGATTTTTAGGAGACCTAACTAAAAGAGCGTTATCATATTCTTTAAATTCTGTGATTTGTAAATAGATGTTGTCCTCAGTATTATTTTATAAACGTATACCAATATAATAAATATTTAGGTTTACTATAATTTAATATAATTAATAAAAAATAATAATGTTTGTAACTCCAAATTATTATCTACTGACAAAAATATTAATAATATTTTATATTATTGTAATGTAATTATAATTTAATATTTTTAATAGGTATATACGAAAATAATAATGTTTAAAACGAAAATATTAAAATAATAAAAGATCAGAATTAATCATCGTATGAGGGAACAAACTAAATTAGAACTAACATTTTTTGCCACCCTTGCCTGCCTCATATAAATAATGGGAGGGAACGTAAACAAATCCAAAGGAGAATATTGAGAACGCAAAATTATTTTACAGTATAAAGCAAACAGCAAACATCTATTTTGTACCTTTTCTCTCTCATAATAAATTTGGTATACGATAAGTAAATGTAAATTTTACCTCTTTTTAACTAATGATATTTTGCTCGGTTCGGTATTTCTTAAAAATTAGGTTTACGTAAAATGGGAGTGTTTATTCTTGTTAATATAGATTATAGATATTCTGATGTTGAATGGAAACAAAGGTGAAATTTAAATATGTATGTGTACTAATAATGGAATATGGATATTTGATAAAAAATTTAAAATTTGGTTTCTCTAAAAATTCACTGTATTTATTAACATTTCTATGGGTAAGAAAAAAAAAACAAAAACAAAAAAAAAAAATATAAAAAATATAATAAAAATGTGTGCAATACAAATCATTATCATTATATTTCAATCATTTTCAATTATTTTCAATCATTATTATTACTATATTTTTTTTTGTGTTTTTAATTTTGTTTCTTTTATTAATCTCTTTCTTTTATTATTTCTCTTTCTCTCACTAAGTATATGCAAATCTACCTACATGTGTCATATAGGGGTTGCATTTGTTACATACATAATCATATGGCTTAGTTTAATTGAAAATAATGTGCAAACATTATTTATGGAAGAAAACAAAATTTGAACCAATCAAGTATCAGTTATCTATCACTCAGTTACAAATTACTCTTCTCGAATGTAAAAAAAGTTTCATTTCGATTTATGCATGTATATATTATGCTTTTATATGCCAATTTATTCTTAGGCAGCGTTTACACGTCGGACAAAATCGAATTTTATCGTAGATAAAGTCGGATGAGAGTTTACATTTCAGACTTTTTCTCAGATTTTTTCTACGATTTTACGTCAAATATTTTTTGTATTTTTTTTTTTTTTTTTTTTTTTTTTTTTTAGTTCATTTATTTAGTTTTAACTATTTACAGTGTACAATTATAACATTATTTATAATTATAACAACTCATTTGTATAATCTATTTTAACAATTATATTTAATTACAATCTATTTTAACAATTCATTTATTTATCTATTATAACAATTCATTTGTTTTAAAGAATATTCCAATCAAATGATTCATTCAAGTATTTAATCAGGCCTTTCTTATATTTGACAAAATTTTTTTCCATTTTCAAATTAAGTGGTAAATTATTAAACAGCTGCAGACCCTTATACATTAGCATATTCTGCGTTTTAGATTTATTAAAAAAATTCAACCTAAAATCCCAAATATTTCTTAAATAGTAGTGATGAACATCTTCTACATAAAGTAGTCTATTTGTTAAATAACTTGGCATCATTTTATATTTTATTTTATATACAATTATCAAAACATTCATTTTTATTCTTTGGGACACACTCATCCACTTTAATGTTCTCAGCATGAAAGATTTTGAAGTAAATTTATTAAGTTTTAATATTATTCTCATCCCTCGGTTTTGCATTTTTTGTAATCTGTTCATCATTTCAGCATTAAACATGAAAAGTATTGATGAACAGTATTCAAAATGTGGTTTTATTATCACATTAAATATTTTAATTGCACTAAATATCGATAAATTTTTCCTTATTTTTGAAAAGAAGTATAGTTTTTTATTAATTTTTTTACATATGTATTCTAAATGTGGTTTAAAGCTCAATCTATCATCTATTACTAAACCTAAATATTTAATTTCATTAACAATATCTATTTCTACATTTTCTATTAAAATTTTATTATTTAAAACACTATTAATAACCATACATTTCGTCTTTTCAGTGTTCAATTTTAACTTATTTTCTATAAACCATTCACCTAATCTTTTTAAATCGTCATTTATTTTTTGAGTACATTCTTCAATAGAGTTGCCAACAACATATATTAAAGTATCATCAGCAAACAAAGCCAAATTTGATGATTGCACAACTCTCTCCATATCATTGACGTATATCAAAAACAGTATTACACCCAAAATTGTTCCTTGTGGTACACCTAATTTAATATCAATCTGATCTGAAACTATGTCATTAATTTTTGTTCTTTGTGAACGATTCTTTAAATATGACTCAAACCATTTTAATTCGCTACCGCGGATACCATACCTATATAATTTGTTTAGTAATATATCACGATCAATTGTTTCAAACGCTCTGCGAAAATCAAGAAAAACAGCTACGACTACTTTTTTATCATCAATTGCCATTTTCCAATTCGTCAAAACTAAATTAAGTAATGATTCGCAGCTATGATTCTTTCTAAAGCCTGATTGATTTTGTGACATAAAGCAATTTGTTTCAAAATATGATTCTAGTTGATTGTAAATGACTTTTTCCAATATTTTTGATAAGGTAGAGATCATGTTTATAGGACGAAACTCATTACACTTAATGGTATTTTTTACCTTTTCAATGGGTACTACCATTGATTCTTTCCAGCAATCAGGAAAAATTCCGGTTTCAATTGAAGAATTTATAATTGAAAGTTGATTTCCACCAATTAAATCAATACTATCACAAAACATTTTTATATCACACAAGTTCATATCTTTTTTATTTTTTATTGATTTTAATATCAAACTTAATTCTTCAATTGTAATTAGTTTCATTTTAAATCTGACGTTCGTGTCCGGTATTATGTTTTTATATTGTTTCACAGTAATCGATTTATTAATATGCTCTACGCTTTCAACAAAATATTTATTAAATCTATTAGCTATTTCTACTCTATTTTTCACTTTTTCATTTTCAAATTTAATTTCTTTTATCTCACTTTTATGCTTTTTTAGTACTAAGTTTTTTATCGATTTCCACATAGATTTTTGATCCGACGCGTAATCTATTTTATTCGAAATGAAATTATGTTTTGCACTGCTCAATTTATTTTTATAGTTGTTTCTTAATGTTTTATATTTGTTCCAGTCATTTTGACTATCACTAAGAACCGAAATTTTATAATGCTTTAATTTTTCTTCTTTTAGCTTTTTTAAATCTTCCGAATACCATTCACAATTACTCTTATTTTGTTTTTTTGTTATAATAAAATCTTTAATTATATTTTGCAAGCTCTTACTAAAAATTTCTGCCTTTTTATTACAATCTAGAAAATATGTAGTCATTATATCACTAAATACTATTTTACTTCTAAATTTACTTATATTGTATCTTAAAAAACTTATGTTTTTACGCTCCTCTTTCGGATTCGTATTATTACTTATATTTATTCTAATCGACTCATGGTCACTTATCTTTAAATTACTGTCAACATTTGCACTAATATTATATTGATCATTTACTATTACATAATCAAATAGATTATGTAATAGATTATGTAATAGAAATCATTACTATTACATAATCAAAAGAGTTATTTGTTATTCTTGTACATTTAGAAACTATTTGTTTAAATCCATTATCACATATTATGTCACTTAGAAGAGATTTGGATGTGTTATTTGTTAGCCAGTTTAGATTAAAATCTCCAGCAATTATTATTTTTTGTTTTATTTCCACAAATTCATCTAAATATATACTGAAATATTTATAAAAATCATCGTTTGAACCTAAATATCCCGGTGATCTATACAGTGCTGCTAAATAAAATGTAGTATTCTCATTATATACTTTAATTAATAGCCACCAAATTTTTAAGCCAAATGCAACAGATTTAATAACTTTATATGACCAATTTTTTTTTATATAAATTAAAACACCTCCTGTATGACGTGATGTGGAATTAGTCCTCACTATATTATAGTTATCAATTGTTATTAAGTTATCACTATCCAAATCAGATAAATGGGTTTCACTTAGAAAAATAAATTCGAAGTTATTATCTAAAACAATTTCCTCTAATTCACTAAAATTATTTATGATACCTTGAATATTTAGGTAGACACACTCAATATTTTTTAATTGCTAGTATATTATTTTGTTTTTTTCTATACTCAATTTTTTTTATATATCGGACAATCGACACTTTTTGTTTCGTGATCAACACTAATATTTTCAAGATTCAATTCAATTTTAGCTCTGAAACAATTTAGACATTTAATTTCATTTGCAGTACAATCAGTAGCTAAATGGTCTTTTTTGCCACATTTGTAACAACACGATCCAATAGTACACTTAGAAGAATTATGGTTATAACCCAAACATTTATGGCATCTGAGTACACTTAAAAATTCATACACCTTACATCGATCCCATACAATATTAATTTTTCCTTGTTCTATAAATTTTTTAAACGCACTTCCATCAATTTCAATTATAGCATTATATACCGTTTTTCAATTTCAATTATAGCATTATATTTAACAAGGTTTCTTTTTATAAAGCGCGTAATTTTTTATTGGTGAAAATTTTTTAATACGTAAATTAAAAAGTTCAAAGGTATCTAATCAAAAATCTCCAAAAAGTCTTTAAAAATATACATATTTTTATAAAATTTGTTACAGTAATATAAAATATAATTACACATTTTATGAGTTATGAATTGCGTTAGAGTGAATTTTAGTGCCATTTGATTATATGTGTTGTTCTTTAAAAATATATTATTTTTCATTAAAAAAATATTTTCACTAAAAAGTCGAAAATAAAATAAGGAAAAAAAAATTTTTTTTTTAGAAATATTTGCCTCCAATTTAAGCGTACTAAAACTACAAAAATAAACTTTAGAATCGTAGCTTGATATAAGGTTTTCAAAGCAAGTTATGATTGTAATTCCGGAAAAAGCAAATTAGCCGAACTTTTTACCAAATCTCTTAATCTCATCTCAAGACTTCCTAGAATTTCGGCTAATTTGCTTTTTCCGTAATTACAACCATAACTTGCTATGAAAACATTATATCAAGCTGCGATTCTAAAGTTTATTTTTGTAGTTTTAGTACGCTTAAGTTGGAGGCAAATATTTCTAAAAAAAAAATTTTTTTTTCCTTATTTTATTTATTTATTCATATCTCAAAGAACTTGCGTTAGCTCGTACAGACTGTAATTCAGTTAAATTTCTATATAAACTACAAAATAATAATTATTTTTGTAAGTGCAGTGCTAAAAATAATAATAAGAAAAGATAAAATGTTTATAGGCGCTGAGTTTTTTGACTATTATTAGTAAGTATTAGTTTAAATTAGTTGGTTAAGCAAAAGTTAATGTTAATCTTAATTTTAGCTAAAAATGTAAATTTTATCATCAATTTTCATAAAATATTTTTTTACTCCATTTTATTTGTTATTACAGATTGTTTAAATGCAGAAATTTATGCTTAAATTTTTTAAAATAAATTTAGGTGCCTATTATGTATTTCGATCGATTTTCATCGCATCGTTCATCGTTATCGTTCGAGTTATTCGATCGTAATCGTTAGTACCATTATATTGTATTTTGATGAAAATTTGATCGAAAGTGTTTTAAAATGATGATACCATTGTAAAATTCAAATCTACGATGAAAATGACATTATGTTTGATTCTTTGATTGTCAAATTCAAATTTTTATACGAAAAAAAAAAAACAAAACAATAGTGTTATAACTATTTGAAATTTTTAAGTTAAAGTTAAAAGTGTTTAAATAAAATAAAAATTATTAAATTTAAAGTTTTTATAAATAAAGTGATTTTAGCAGAGTTAAATTTTTCAGTTTCTGATAGTGCAGAAAAACGCTATCAAATTGCAGAGTTAAAAAACAAGCCAACATATAGTCGGGATTATTCCAATTCACTTTAGATTTGGAAGATTATACGTATATAATTATACATGAAATTGATGAGTTATTATCTACAAAACTTAATTTTATTATAATTATATAAAACTATACTACACCACTTTTAACAAAGACCTACAGCATACTTCAAACATTCTGTAACCAAAAATGTTGCCTATTGAATATTCATAAACAGTTTTGATCAAAATTTCGTATCTTAAGCAACATTGCTTTTATGGATTTATTAGAAAAATTAGGGGAAAAATCAAAATAGTCAAAAAGTAACACGTCGATTCCAAATATAATTAAATTGGCTAGCTTGTTAAGATTCTTTGTACCAAGAGGAATAAATTTGCAGCGTATGAAATGATTTTCATGTCGGACTAGCAGAGCTAATTTTTTCTGTTGTGCTAAATATGAAATTTGCCGTTTATACTTATGGCCAAAATGGTTCAAATTCCATTCCATGCACTAGAAGGAAAAAGTCAGACAAACAATTATTTTTATGATTAAAGTAGCATTACTAAAATAATTTATATACACTAACTTTCATATTGCAGTTTATTTGTAACTAAAGGCCTTTCATTCCTACTAAAATTTATTTCAATACAAAATAATTATGAAGAATAAAGTAAGAAATACCTATTAACATTTCAACTTTTAAATTTATTTTTATTCCAAAAAATATCGCAAATATAAAACAAACACCAGGTGTCCACCAGTGTTACTCTTTTATTTTATCTTTTCAATTCAAAAATTGAAATAATTTGAACAAAATCTTTCTTTCGATGTCTCTTTCGTGATAAAGTTTTACTTTATCGATTTCGTCAACAATTTCTGAACGATATCGAAATACATAATGGCAATTTTGCATTTTGACAATTTATTTGATCAAATCGTAATCGTTATCAAAATACATAATAGGCATCTTAAACTTCAAATTAAACAAATAAAAAAAATAAAAATAAAATATAAATAGAATTTTTTATGAAAATGGAAATGTAGTAAGCATGGTTCACAATCCAGCGAATTTGTTATATTGATGAATTCAATTAAATCAGTAAATTGTCATTTTAAATTCTATTTTTATTACCCTTGTGCAATCTAAATCCAATGTATCCCAATTGGTATCCAGTAGTAGCCAATCCATGATTTGGCTAATACTGATATGGGACATTCATGATATGACTGCAATATTCAGATAAAACGTAAAAAAGTTAAATTATGGACCATAATGGATATCACAAGTAAGAAAAAATTTCACTAACCGAGAGTGCTACGTTATAACAAAGACATCATAACATAATAATTGTATTTATATAATATTTTTTTTTTTTTTTTTTAATTCATTTATTAGTAATTAATACTATTTTAAAGCCTTAAATCTATTTATTTTCAAATTACATAAAATAAAATTAGTTCAATATGGTTATTATACAATATTAAAAAATTTATAAACAATAATTTACCAAAATAATAAAAATTTAAAATAATTAGAAAATTCAAAATACAAAATCAAAATATAATAAGATAAAAATTTATGAATAGGCAACATTTTTGGTTACAACATGTTAAAAGTGGTGTAGTATAGTTTTATATAGTTTTATTTAATTATAATAAACGTTTTAGTATATTGTTATTCAACTAAAAAAACAGAAAAAATAAAAAGTAAACACTATTGAGGCGTGAACATAATTTTTTTATGTTTAATTGATTTTAGAGTTCAATTGGCATATAACAAATGTTATTAAAACTCAAATGTGATGAATATTCAATTAAAGATGTTTGAAAGCTGTAGAAAATGTTTAAATTATTTCTCTACTACAAATATTTATACGTTTTTTTTTTAATTTTTAATATGATCACAAGAAATATAGCTAATATCTCTCAATTATTTTGTCATTACTAAAAATTAACTTCACAAAATTAACACTCACCCATTCACTATGTAGGTATGTATTAATCCAACTTTACAATTTAAGTTAATTTCAATTTTATTTTCACTCTCACTCAATCAAATCAATTATATTTTTCAATTAAATTTTCCTTAATCGTTCTCATAGCCTTACTCTATTAAAAAAAAATCACAAAAACATAAAAAACAAAAAATGAAGAAAATTTCAATAATTTTCTGTGATAATAAACTATAAAAACAAAATAAAAAAACAAAAAAATAAAAACAACGGGAGCAAATTAGAAAGAGATAGATGAATTTAATTAATTAACTACATGAAGTAGATAATCAATTTTTAACATAATAATACACACACATATACATTCATAATAAACTTCAAAAGAAAAAAAGAAAATTCCTAAGAATTTAACTTAGTTACAGTGATTTTTTTTTTTCTTGTTTTTTTTCTGTTTTTGTTGTTTTTATAATTTTTATTTTAAAATTATTCTATAAAAAAGAAGATATCCTTGAAAATTTTTTCATCTTGATGGGTTTTTTTTTTTTTTATCATTTCTTATATTTTTAGTATATTTTAAGAAAAAGAAAGAGACAAGTGACATATACAAAAAAAAAAAAAAATAAAAAAAAAACGAAGAATGAAAATAAAAACAATAAAAAATAAAAATTAAAATATGAAAGTAGAGCAATAATAATTATCTCAAGGTGAAAATTTTCCTCTTGCCATAATTCCATTCTGTCATAAATTTTTGCTTATTTTACTCTCAATTTAAATATTTTTTTTTTTTTTTTTTTGTTTTGTTTCTTAATTTCTTAGAAAATTCTGTAGAAATATCACCATAGTGAATTTTATAGGTTTTTTCTACAATACTTTGTTTGTTCTTTACTCTTTATTTTAATTTTATTTTTTCTCATTATATTTTTTATTTGTTTCCTTAAATATTCTATAAGTATGTTTTATAATATATATATATATATATATATATATATATACATATATTATATTCTAAAGTAAAAGGTGTTCAAATAGTAAGTGAATGAGTAATTATAAAATATCAATTAAATGAGTTATTCTAATTTTTTTTTTTTTTTTTTTTTTTATGTTTACAATTTTTTAATACAAAGAAAATTGTAAGTGGTATGCAATATTATAATTCTGAAATATAGCCTTGGTATAATACATTCCGTTAATATTAAATTGGTAGCTGGATTGAGAAAATAGTATATACACATAATAATATTATTATTAAAATTTTTGAATGTAATTGAATGTTGGTACGATAGAAAACTGTTGAATCTGACTTTGGGGGCAAAAAATTTGATTATTGGTTCTAATTTTAATACTGGAAAATGTATTTTAGTTTTGGACAATTCAATTGGATGGTGATATTCAAATAATATTATGTATAATATTATATCGTAATATTTGATATTATTTTGTTCTGTAAAACCATTGATTAATAATACTATGAAGATAGACATTTTCAAACAAAACTAACAACATCAAATTTTCAACTCACTTTTTCAATATTCCCTTCATTGTATATGTGTTCCCCCGTTTATTCAATGTGTTAGTGCATTTTCTATATTCAATTAGAATTTTTAAGTTTTTGAACGTTTTATACGACTTTATTATCTAAATAATTTGTATGTGTTCAGTTTCTCTATACTGTTCTTGATAGTATTATTAATCAATGGTATAACCAAACGGTACATAGCTGGCAAAAATATTGTCCTTACTATTTGGTTGATTATTAAGAAAATAGTGCTGACATAATGTTTATAGATTAGCCATATGGTCTGGAAATTTCAATTGAACAATTATTAATGAATTAAATTACTAATAAAAATTGTAAAGTCTACATTAAATCAATGTATAATTTTTATCTGTTCATATACATATATAAATTCTATAAATAAATCAAGATACCATTAATTATACAAATATTGAGTAAAAAATTAATTCGTGAATTGGTGATAATGTGTCAAAAAACTGCATTTTTATAAGAAAACAAACATCATGTATGGTTGAATCTGTTTGATGACAGGAAAAAAAAATGTAACATTTAATTTACACCTTACAAATAAACAGAAATATATGGTGTGGAAAAAAGTATTGTTTGAGTGCTATCTGAGGTGATAACAAAAAGCGAAAATAAAATGTTTGTTAAAATTAATAATCATCTATTTATCATAGCTTAACCTTAACTAATTAAAAGAGTTAATATTTTAATAATATAAAATAAATAATAATTAATAATTTTATAAATTATAATAATAAAATTATTAAATTGTGGCCTCTGCAGCCGAGTATAGTAATATAACGACCGATATGGGTTGAAATGGGTGACAACCGAACATGTTGAAAATGATTGAAAATTATAATTTGCAATACATCGGTTCTAATAATACTTTTATTAGTTTATATTATTACTATTTTTTATTAGTTTTTAATTATTATATAAAATATGATAATTAAAAACTAATAAAAAATTATATAATATATAATATACAAAAAATATATACCAAATAATTACTATACTTTTTTTAATCGAATTCAACACTTCTTCAAATGAATTGTTTGACAAAATGTTGAATTTAAATGAAAAATTGTTTATATATAGAAAGTATATATAAAAAGTATATATATAAAAAAGGTTATAAGATGCCTGCAAATTTATCTGCAAGCCACTGTTAAAATAAATAAATAAATTGCTAATTTATTTTTTAGTTAATTTTCTTAACACTATGTTTGTGTACATAACACATGCTTCACAAATTTAAGATTTTGCTGATGAATATTTTTCTATCCTGTATAGTTCTCAGATAGTACCAATTTCCATATCGTCATTATGAAATTTTAACTTCCAGTTGCTATTGAAACATCTTTTATACATTATACAAATATCAAATTTTATGCGTTGAATCCTTTTATAATTTCGTCACAATAAAAAATATCAAAAAAAAAAATTGAATCAAAAAAGAGAGGAACTGGAAAATAAAAAAAAAAAAAAAAAATCTTCCAACATTATATTAAATATGATTAAGTGAGCGTAAAAAAATATAGCACAAGAGTGAAAAGAAAAATTTCAAGGAGTTTTTCAAGACATTTTCTTTTATTATTTTTATTTTTAATTTTTTTTTTTTTTTTTCTAAGAATATAAGAATTTAAAGAAGACAAAAAATATATACGTAGTAGTATAGTAAGTAGGTACCCTTACCTCATATTAAAGATTCATTTTTCATTTTTCTCTTAAAAAATTAAAATAAATATTTTTATTTTAGAGCCGAAAAAGAGAGTAAAAATAAATGATGTATCCGTATGGTTTAAATAAAACAAACAAAAAAAAAAAAAAAAATGAAGAAGGTGGGTATATTCTCTATGTTTATATAAGAACGTACTTACCGTTGCTCTCATCTCTCTTTAATATCACAAAAATAAAAAGACTTCTTCACCTCTACTCTTTTGTTTGTTTTTTTTTCATGCTTTTGTTCCATTATTAGGTTCACAAAAAAATTATAAATATATATATATATATAAATATATATATATATATATAACGGTGTTTTATATTACCTCCCGTCAAAAAGAAAGTATTTAAGTATATGAAATGAACTAAAATACATATTATATATATCTATACATATATATATATATACATATAATTTTTTTTGAATCTGTGCGCTGCAAAAACTAGATTTTAACATCATTTTCCATTCTAGTATGAAAGAAAATCTTGATGGTACCTAACTTTAGCTACTTGTTAAATAAAATGTTGTTATAGAAATATTCAATCTTCTATCTCTTTTACCCTTTTAACAAAATATTTTGAAGAAATTTTCTATGCTAATTTTCTTTTCTTTTACGTTTTTTTTTTTTTTTTTTAAATGCTTCTACTACTGCTATATTGCTCTGCACTGCTATTTATGTGAATTAAGTCAAGGCATTTAAATTACCAAGTCAAGAGCACTTTTTTTTTTTTTGTTTTTTTTTTTGTTGTATTTGAGAAAAATGGCAAAGAAAAAAATTATAAAATCAAAGACAACACAAAATGTAAAAAAAAAAACGAAAAAAAAAAAATAAGAATAGCAATAAAAAATAGAAAATTAAAAGAAGAAAAAAAAATATAAAAATAAAAAAAAAAAACTTATTTAGAAAAATGTTGAAATAAGAGGAGCGGAAAATTTTTAACGTGACGCCTTCTGCTATAGTTCTGTTGACATAGATCTGTAAGCAACAGGAATGATATTTTAAAAGAAAATTAAATTGAAGATGATGATCATGCTGATGCTGATAATGATGCTGATGAGGATGATATAATGATGAAAATGGTAACGAAGAATATTTTTTAAAGAAACGAAAAACAGTTTTTTTCAAGATTTTTTTTTAATTCACATTTAATATATGGAAAATATTAGGTGGTATTAAATACAGGATGTTTCAAAAAATAGAATGCAATTATATTTATTTTGTAGAAAATACTGCAAAGCTCTAGCTGAAACATTTTGCATGATAAATATTAGAAAAATTGAATATGTCTTCTAATGGTTATGTAAGTCGATAAAGATATTAATTAAAATTAATGAAACATATACGTTTGTAGTTTTAGTTAATCCTCATCAATACATGTATGGAAATTATTTTTATTTAAAACAATGCATTTAAAGTACAATTAAGTATTTTAATAATTGTTTGTCAAGCTTTTTTTTTTACTAATAGTCTGTTATTTATTTATAAGATCTTTATTATGGGCCTATCAACCACGTAGGTTTTGTCAAGCCTCATTCTTTAAAGTTTTTAACATAATTATCTTTAGTTTATTTCATAATAGTCTGTTATATTTGATTGCTAATATCGATATTTTGGAAGCACCATATTTGCTTCATTAATTCTACTCGTTAAATTTACCTTTACAAATGCTCAATAATATTTACTCATAGTAAAATAATTTAGTTGTAGTAAATTTGTTGAGTGATATATACCAATGTCGCTTCCTTAGCTATCGGATAAGTTGTTTGATTCAAAAATAAAAGTAAAAATAACAAATCAGGGAATAATATAGAAAAAGAAATAATTACAAGTCATGGAAATTTATTAAATGAACTAAAAATTGTGATTTCATGGATTCTCGCAGCGAATATAGTCTTTCAACATAATACTGAGAACTTGATTTGTTCAAAATATCATCATAAAGTTGGCTGTTTCACATTATCTACATAGTTATATATGAATTTTGTTTAGAATTTTTAATTATATATTTTTAATTAATAGATTTTATTAACATACAATAATGCACAACATTATATAATATATTAATAAAGAACAGATCCATTGTCAACATCAATATAATTTTTTTTTTAAATTTTTATATAACAATTTTTTTGGTTACTGTAATATTGCTCGTAGTACCTACATATACCATGAAACTTGTAATGATTGAAAATAATATTTCAATACACTCTAGAGTAGCGAATATTTTTTTTTGTCCTTCTTTTTCGTTTGCGCACCAATTTTTATAGTTACAAACAAAATCAAAAATAATTAAAAATAGTAATATTGCACCTTGCACTGCATATCAATTTTTAACATTTTAACAATTCAAATTCCTACAATGTGTTACACGGTATTCTATACTAAATTTACATAATACTCAGATACAGTATATATGTATATACATATGCTATGTAATATTTTTATACTTCTCAATAAAAATAAAAATGTATTTTATTTGCTCAATATATTGAGCAATATATGCTCACAGACTATGAATAATACTAAATTTACACCATACTCACATACACTATGAATATACATGCTACGTAATATTTTGACACTGCTTAATAAAAATAAAAATATATTTATTTTCTCAATATATTGAGCAATATATGCTCACAGACTATGAATAATACTCAATTTACACCCCATTCATTCTCATTATATACAAGATAATATGTAATATTTTTATACTGCTCAATAAACATAAACAAATTTTTATTCATTCAAGATATTGAGAAATATGCTCACAGACTAACCAATAAGATAATATCTTTAATAAAATAAAGTAAATAAATAAATAAATAAAATATATTTGAAATATTATTGATAGACTATAATAATTGTATAATATTATTAATTATTGTGTCAAATATATTTATATTATTTCAGGTATAGTTCAACTCATTAGTCATTAGCATTTTACTATGTAATTCGAAATGTCTATTATTGAAATTGATAATATAAGCATAATCAAATTTGTAGATAAATCATATTCATTATATCATTTAATAGTTTTATAATTAAAAATAAAAAAAATTTAATTAAATAGTATACTTTTTATTTGAAAAACTTTTTATTAGTTTATGGTATTACTTACATTTATTATAATCAGTCTAATAATGAATAAGCAGTTGATCATATATTGTACAGAGGTTGAAAGAAATGTTACATAGCATAGAAGAAATTATTCAACATAATTTTCAATTAGGCGTTCTTGGGTCTTTTAATATTATCTTTACAATGTAAATCAATTATTATTTAATAAAATGTCTAATCATTTTATGTACAATTTATATAAATAAATAAATAAAAGTTAAAAATTATTTAATAAAATCAAAGTAGGAATATTACTTTATATTGTTGAAATTTAAAAACCAACTAACAAAACTGTAAATTTATAACGCTAAAAACCATAGTTTTCAAAAATTTTCTGAAATAATCCTAATTTCATCTAACCCCTATACACATCAATGCTCTCATCAATTTAATTGTCCACAAATATTAACAATTTAAATTGATTGTTATTGCCCAAAAATTTTGAACTCATCAATTTTGTATACATTTTTCGACATTATTGTAGAAATGTTCTGAATATGTTAATAATTTCTATTGAATTAAATAATTTAGACAATTTAAACATCAGAAATAAGACAATTTCTATTGTATTAAAGCATAAAAAAAATATTACGAATATTGAAGTACCCTATATATATATCTGCACATAATATTTATGTATGTAAATAGAACTGGGATAAGAATAGAATATCAAGTTATAGCAAATTTTAACCTATAGTATTAAATATAATGTTTTTGTTTATTTTCAAAGTGACAAAAATTAAGCGATTTCAACGTTACCATATATTCCATTTTCTTTCTAGTATTTTCTAGTATCATATTGTTTTCTTTTCTTTCTTCTGATCCTTTTTATTTTTTTTATTAATCAACTCGTGTTTTCACACCACATCTATTACCTATATATAAAAAGTCTTTAAAGTTGTTTTTTTTTGTTTTTCTGATTTTTAAAAGGTTAGATTTAAATCTATTTTCATTTCTTAATTTTTCTTCCTACTAGAATTTATTAAATTTTTATTTTTTATTTTTTTCCTATTTTCTATCTTTTTATTTTTTATTTTTATCCTGTATTTTTTTTTTCAATAATCTCAAGTAAATGTGTATAGTCGAAATCTGATGGTGAAAAAACAAACAAAATAAAATTAAAGGGATATTATAAAAAAAATGCTGAGTTGTAGAGAAAATGGAAATTATATACTTAGCGTGGTTAAAAATTTGACCTTGAAAATAATATTATTATATAATATAAAATTTATTGATTAGAATTTAAACGTGTTAAAATTTAATTTGATATATTTTTGGGTGTCTAAATTATTTTAAATTGGATTGAATTACATTAAAATTTGAATTTTTATGATAAAGAATATACTATGAAATTTTATTTAGTAGGTACTTTAAATTAAAAAATAACATTATGTCTAAAATATCTTAAATTGAATGAAATTATTTGAAATAAAATCCAATAGTAATTTTTTTAAATATTATAAATTGTAAAATAGATACTTATTAAATATATTAAACAATGAATGTAAGTGAAAATATGAATAAATTAAAGTGTAATTTAGATAAAATTAAAAAAATAATGAAAAACGAATTATTCAAATAAATTCAAGAATAGTATAGAGAGAATAGCAGAGGACAATGATTAGTGACTTAAATCAACGTTAATCTTACAGTTTTGTCAAGTTCTGAAATGTAAATGTTAGTGAATTGAATTCAGTATTTTGTAGCCTGTCTACAACATCGTTTATGATTTGTAAATAATCACGAAACCTTGTGGCTCTTTACAAATTCATTCTTTATACTTTATCATAAGCACAATACAAAATATTATTTATATATTATATATATAACTAGGGGCCCCTGTTGAGTAATTATAATTCAAGTTAAAGCCAAATTTAAAGTTTTTAAAAGAACAGGTATTTGCATGGACTGATATAGACTTCTCATTACAAAGCAGAAAACACTCATGTTTTAATGTAAAGCTTTGAAATTAGTATGTTTTCGTTTAATAAAAACATAAATACCTTACTTCTCATTTTCTGTTTCGTTTCTACCTATATTTCTAATAGCTAGTGGGTTTAACGGATAAAATTACTAACAATTTAATATTTTTATAATTCATACATATTATTTAACCTATGAATCTAAATAATTATAACAAATGACCAAAGTCTAGAAAACAATGTAAGATAAATAATTTGAGATACTTATGTTGTGACGTTAAAAAAAATATATAAATAGAAATGGAAATATATATTTTGTTGTTAGAGAAAAATGAAAATAATGTAATGCATAAATACATATTTATTTATTGTTCAGATTTTTTTATTATTATTAAAAATATTAATGTTATTCACATATCTTATTATAAATAATAAATTCTAATTTGGAAAAGTATTACTTTATTTTACCTAAAATTATTGAAATTAAATTTCCTAAAATTGTTCTTGAATTCTTGGATTAAATTTATTCTGCTACTCTCTTTTACTATAAGATAATTTTCACTTTCTTTATTATTTTAATAAGATCTCACATATGCATAATGTATTTGCTGAATAATAAAATCATATTATGAGTAAAAAGTTTTCAACTGTGTGCGCATTTTTGTTTTATATATAACTCTTATATATTATATTAGAAGTTAATTGAGGAGTAGGAGAATCGAAATAAAATAAAAATGTGTCTACTGTGCAGGGCCTTAAATGCTTGTCAATTATAATTATAGATATTATATTTATGTATTATATTATTATATATTAATTTATTTGGTATATGCCTAAAACAATCAATGAAAATAACTTGAACTAATAAACAACTACACATTTATTACTTGAAAACAATTTTTGATCTTGCAAGTATACAAAGGTAGTTTTCCAGGATCAAATAAGTTCGCAAAATGGTTTAGCAATCGAAAATAAATAAAATTATTCTGAAAAAAATCAAATCTATTATTACATGTCTGAACTTTAACATATATATTTTTACTTTTTTAATTCGCAGTAAATAGAAGTATAATGAAATAATTTATGAATATAGAAATTAAACATTAAAATGATAATATAAAAAAATAACACAGAAAATAGGAAATAGCTTTAATGGTCATATATCACCACCCTTGAAAGAGTTAAGTAAAAATATTGTTAATCACCATTCCAGTAATTTTGCCTTCACTAATAGATAAGTTGTTTTTTTTTTCTTTATTTAAATTTTAATACAATTTACTTAACATAGTCTTAAACTATATAATACATTGAATAATTCAATGTTTTGTGACCTAGCTTGAGCTGTCTGGTTTAATTATTTTCTAAAACAAGTTATATTTTCATTTGAGTAATATTTAAGTTGTATTTTATGTTCATTTACAAAAAAAAATCAAAAAATTTACAACATTTATGCCAGGAGTAGGAATCGGAACATTCTGATTGTTACAGTCAAATTAAATAATCATTATCGCGATAGGAAAATAATTTATATTCAAATAAAATAATGAGATATATATTTTTTTTTTATTTTTTTTATTTCTATTTATTTTTCTATCAAAATTTTAATCTGGCTGTGACTGGGATATTTTTTTTTGAATAAGTTTTTTTGCTTTGAACTTTCATTTAAAAAAATTTCCTCTCAATCTCTAGATATGTTTTTTTAATTTGATTTCTAAGTGTATTAATGACCAACGGTCATGTTTATAAAACTTTAAACCACCATTAATATTTATTTTTAAATTTTAATTTCCAATTTTCAATCTTTCAATATTTTTAAAAATATGTCTTAGAAATATTTCTATTCATAAAAATCATCGTTTCAAGGTATTACAACTTCTTAAATATTATTGTAAAGTTTTCATACAAAATTACAATTATTAAAAATATTTATAAGCCTTATTACTCTCTATTGTATTTCTAACTTAATGTGATAAGATACAATTCCCTCTATTTATCATTCATTATTTATTTACAATCTTTCAGATTTATTTATATATTCAGTAATGCCCAGTATATTATGATACATTTTATTTATTTATTTATATTAACAATAATTACAATTAAAATTCTAATTAATTACTTTTTTTTTATTAAGCTGTACCTGCTTGGGCTTTCGGTGTGTATGATAAAATATTATATGGTATTTAAATATTTTTAATAACAAAACAATAATTAAATTTTTTTAACAAAACTAATGAAAAAAAAATTGTTAAAGAAAACTGTTCTTAAGTATTTAAGATTTGTTAAAAAATCCTAATTTTTATTGTAGTTAAATTTAGCTTTCAAAATAGTATTACATAAAAAATAATATGGCTAAGTATAATATAAAATATTTACCTTTCAAATATTTTGCTCAAGGCCCCTTAGGTTTAAAAAAACTTAAAGAAAAATTTAATTTTCTTAAGATCTTCTCACTTTTGATAACTCAAGTTGAGAAGTTAATGTTTTTGACATAACTGATATAAAAAACAAAATAAAACGGAATTTAAAATTATTTAACTTGTAAGTTTATTTTTTTTTTTTTAAATAAATTATTTGAATTATCCTGTAATGGCATTAATTTATACCTATATGTAAAAAAACAGAATGAATTTGTTTTGATCTTAAAATGTTTTAAAAAAATAATTTTGTTAAAGAAAACTTCAAAGGTCGTACATACATGCTTGATACTATTTGAATACATAATAATAAAGATTTAGATTGACTTAAAATGTTCAGATTGACTTAAAATGAAAAACAATGTTAAAGTTGAACTTGCTACACCTACTTTAAAAATTTTAGACTGGAAAAGTAAAAAAAAAAAGTAAAATAAAAAATTAAAAATGGAGTATGGATAATTTTATATGAATTTATTTATTTATTTGTATTAGTACTTGTAAAAAGAACTGAAGAAACATAAGGTTAGTCTGAGTAAAGATTGTACGAAGCACGAAAAAACTACGTTATGAAAATATTTTATATTTATAATAATAAAAACACAAAAAATTTTAATATTATTAAAATTCTATAATTATTGTTATTCTACCCACGTAACAATTTTATTGCTACAACACTCTTGCGCACTCTTATAACACTATTATTAACACTATTATAGCAGTATTAGTGTTAATTTGAGTGTTCCGCAATTACTGCGAAAGGTTATAAGTACGTTATAGCACTAAAATGGAGAATCCTATAAGACACCGGAGCAGGTGCTATAATATTGTTATAGGATTAGTATACATGTATTAGTGTATAAGTTTTTATTTTGGAATAATATTCATTTGAAATAATTTATGTTATGCGAGAGTGAGAAAGGTATTATTTTTTATTTTCAAATAATAATTTTATGGAGTTTATATTTATTTCCTGAGAAAGGGTGATAGATATTAGTTAATAATATAAAAAATGTATAATATTTTTCGGTGAAAAATAATTGTATTAATATTTATAATTATTGTGACCAAAATACAAAAGTTTGGCTGGGGTTGAAATTTCATTGATATTTATTATAAAAATAATTCGAAAAAATACTTTGCCCTACAAAAATAACCAATTTTTAAATAAATAAAAGAAAATATATTTTAAATTGCATATTTAAAATATTTAATAATGTATGTTAATTAATGCATAACATCAAATTTGATATTTAAATAATTATTCTTTTAAGTAAAAATGATATTTTTGCGAAAAGAATGCAAAATAAAACTTTTCAGTTTTTGTTTATTTAAAAAAAATTTACCTCCTTTGTAGAAAATAATGGCCGTCGCAAAATATTTATCTAAAATCTACAGTAAGTTTATTATAGTAACATTATAAGAATACAGTAAAATAATAACACCACTACTGCTATTCTAGCAATTCTATTCTTATAACAACACTTTAACTCTTGATATAGGATTACGCACTTTTATATTTATAAAAACATTGCTGTATGACTTGCGGAAAATCCCAATATAACAACTCCCGCAATTGCTATAAGAACATTCTTATGGCAATATTGTTCACATTTTTCCCATAAAAACATCATTATAACACCTTTAGTGCTTATCCGGAGTCATATAGAAGTCTTGTAGCACTAATTTTGTTTTTATAACAATAAAATGTTACGTGGGTATTGATATTCTACTTAATATCATTTCAAGTCAATGGAAGCGATTAATTTCATCTTCCATTCCTAGATTAGAACACCTGCCATATCATTCGTGCAATTTTTTTTTTTTTTTTTTAGCTTACCTAGTGTTAAAATATTGATAAAATATAATATTGTTAAAAAACTTTATTGGTTTCAAGTTAATACTGCACATACACAGCTATGCTACAAAATTATAAGCTGTGAACAAATTCATACCTACATATAAGTTATTGGTAATAGTTTTCTATATTGGATATTAGTTGATACTAGAATATTATAAAATAAGTATAAATACTCAAAATACATTTCACGTCAAATTTTCATTTGTAATGAAAATTGCAATACCATACTTTATGTGTTCGAAAATGTATTACTACTTAAATATCTGACAAGAACGCAAAAAAAAAAAAAAATTATTAAAATTTTTTCAAAACTGATCCGCACTGTAAATCGTAAAATTAACAAAAATTATATACCAGTTTAATACTAATAATATACCTATCTAAAACATTTTAAAAATTAATTAGAAAAATCAATAAAACACAATAGAAACTTTAAAACAAACAAAGATTTAAAAATAAATTAAAAATTAAGCAATTCACCTACATTTTGAATATTTAAAAAAAAAACACATACAAAATTAAATTTATAATACAGTTATACTACTAAAATTAAACAATATCAATAACATCGCCACCAATACACATGTAAATAATGATTATAATATTATTATCCTTACATATATGGGACTTTAATTTTTTTAAATTAGACAAAATATCTACATT